>CM062297.1:601200105-601689288 GCA_031216915.1 Pictodentalium vernedei
AGAAAGACTCTAGCCTTCTATATAGGCCTAGACCCAAAACATTTTCCTGCTGGCCTACTGCTGACACCAATGACAGGGACTAGGCCTACATCTGGATTTTTTTTTAAAATGGAGTAGGGAGGGATGATTTTGGTGTGTGTGTGTGGGGGGGGGGGGGGGGGGGGTACTGTGATAGCAAAACAAAAATTAAAGTAGAAAAAATCTGTAGCCCAAATCCAGAATTTTTTTGGAAAGTCTAGTCTTCAGTTCTTGTCGGGGAAAAAAATTAAACAGTATAAAGGACGAAAAGTTGATTAAAAAACTTCTGTGGTTATTTTTTTTTATTCATAAAATAATTAGGGGGCTGTGCAAAAATATATGAGAGGAAAATGGGGTGTATGCTCCCACTTCTACAGTCATGGGAATGAGTTGGGGTGGGGGTGGGAACTTGGTGGCTCAATCAGTACTACCAGGTGTTTTCGTTTAGCAATATATTCATCACAAAGAAAGGCATTTACTTGTCAATTACTTTGATATAAATATAGCCTAACATATTTTGTGGTTAAAATTTTATAATCCCATGTATCAATATCACAACATTCTACAAAAGTGCTTTCTACAATATCTCTTGCTTTAGCAGTATTTTTGGTGTGAATTGATAATTTGAATTTAAGCACCCCAATTCTCAAAATGTGCAGACTTCGAAGAAGTAAAGGGTTTGTGCTAGCTGATCAAAAAAATGATTAACTAACAAATGCTGAAAGGATTTTATTGAAATACTAAAAAGAGTAGCTGTTAATATTCATTTCCTCAACGTTACCACAGTCGATTTTAGCAATGGCAGAACATGCATTACGTGTTTGTAATGGGAGTATAAATAGCATTCCTATGCTTTCATACCATGTAACTCGACCCAACATCATTTGGTATGTTTTAAATATTAAACACCCAAGACAGAAGTCAATTCTGAATATACATACAAAGGGCAAACACCCATTGGTGGAAACGTTTGAAGGTGGAGATCCATTTTGAACACTTCCACACACTTACTTTACTTCCAAGACAGACTGAAGATTATTTTGGCAAATTTTCAATTGACCTAACTTGCAAGAAACGTGTTTGAAAAGTGTTCCATGAACTAGTCACGTCTTGAAGTGTATGCAAGTCCAAATATTTTTTTGCCGAGGACAGTTAAAGAATCACGGCTGAATACTGCATCAGAACAATGAGTCTTTAATTACTCAAAACAGCTACCAAATGCTGTATCTGTTACTTCACAGAAAGGTGACAAATCATCATCTTAATCTCCTATCAATAGGATCACGGTGACTGATTTTCACTGACAGATTGCACCAGATTTATATTTACGTCCATCAATCTTTCCGGGGTCGGGTGACTGAGATGGGATATACTTGACGCATACTGTATGTAACTTACTATAAATCTTGTTTGAGTAGTTTTATCAAACATAGTTCATAAACCTCAATAGTAAAGTGAATAAGAACAGACAGAACAGGACGGATGAGACATACATCCATGCAATTTCAGTATATCCTTCACTTTTGAAATAAGCCAAGGTGTAAAAAGTAATTTGTTCTCAGAGAATGTGTTTGTCATTTCAGTATTTTATTTGATTTTTTTTCCTTCAGACACTGATGTAAGAAAGTTAATAAATCTTAGTGTATTTTTCAATGTGTTTATTCTTCCCATATGACCTTCAATGTACATTAAACACACCCCATTTCAGTCAATGAAAATAATATTGTAAAACATAAAACAGAACAACAAAAAAATTGAAATCATCCATTCCCCATATACAACTTGGAGAGTGAACCCTGTATACTACTTGGAGAGTGAATGAAAGTAGCCTCACTGTCAATTCCAGTGATGATGTCCTGTCTTCTAACCACTTTTTTGTCTGCAAGATAACTCAAAAATGAATTGCCCGATCTCGTTGATTTTTGGCATACTGACAGAGAGTCACAAGTTCTCGGCACCTAATATTTTTCAGATTCCTGGGGCATTAGGGGTCTCCGTAGGGGTGTTTTGAAAGTGGGTCATGCCCATATCTCAGGCGTGATATGACCTATGGACCTGGGATCAACACCAAATGAGTCGACACTCGATGGAGGTTCAAAATATGGGTCACGGTCACTGAGGTCACCCAGTGGTCATTAAGTGCATTTTTCATAATTGCTGGAAATCACATTTTTTGACCCACTAAAGCATTCCTGGCGTCCATACATGCATTTTGACGTAAAAAAAAAGTGGACATGGCCAAAATTTTTGAAAGTGGGTCACACTCATAACTCAAGCATGGTACGATACATGGACCTGGGACTAACACCACATGAGTCGACACTCGATGGAGGTTCAAAATATGGGTCAAGGTCACAGAGGTCACCCAGGGGTCATTAAGTGCATTTTTCATAATTGTTAGAAATCAAATTTTTTGACCCACTAAAGCATTCCTAGCATCCATACATGCATTTTGACGTAAAAAAAAGTGGGCGTGGCCAAAAGTTTTGAAAGTGGGTCACGCTCATAACTCAAGCACGGTACGATGCATGGACCTGAGACTAACACCAAATGAGTCGACACTAGATGGAGGTTCAAAATATGGGTCAAGGTCACAGAGGTCACCTAGGGGTCAATGAGTGCATTTTTCAAAATTGCTGGAAATCACATTTTTTGACCTCCTAAAGCATTCCCAAAGTCCATACATGAATTTTTTTATGTAAAAAATTGGGTGTGGCCAAAATTTTGAAAAGTGGGTCATGCTCATATCTCAAGCATGGTATGACGAATGGACCTGAAACTAACAGCAAATGAGTCGAAACTCGATAGAGGTTCAAAATATGGGTCAAGGTCATGGAGGTTGCCTAGGGGTCATTGAGTTCATTTTTCAGAATTTCTGGAAATCACATTGTTTGACCCCTAAAGCATTCCTGAAGTCCATACATGAATTTTTTACATAAAAAAGTGGGTATGGCCAAAATTTTTGGAAGTGGGTCATGCTCATATCTCAAGCATAGTATGACGAATGGACCTGGAACTAACACCAAATGAGTCGAAACTCGATAGAGGTTCAAAATATGGGTCAAGGTCATGGAGGTTGCCTAGGGGTCATTGAGTGCATTTTTCAGAATTTCTGGAAATATCACATTTTTTTACCCCCTAAAGCATTCCCGAAGTCCATACATGAATTTTTTACATAAAAAAGAGGGCATGGCCAAAATTTTTGAAAGTGGGTCATGCTCATATCCCAAGCACAGTATGACGAATGGACCTGGAACTAACACCAAATGAGTCGAAACTCGATAGAGGTTCAAAATATGGGTCAAGGTCATAGAGGTCACCTAGGGGTCATTGAGTCCATTTCTCAGAATGGCTGTAAATCACATTCTTTGACCCCTAAAGCATTCCCAAAGTCCATACATGAATTTTTACGTAAAATGGTAGACATGGCCAAAATTTTTGAATGTGGGTTATGCTCATATCTCAAGCATGGTATGACGAATGGACCTGAAACTAACACCAAATGAGTCAACACTCGGTAGAGGTTCAAAATATGGATCAAGATCATGGAGGTCACCTAGGGATCATTGAGGTCATTTTTCAGAATTAATGGAATCACATTTTCTGACCCTCCTAGTGCATTTCCGAAGTTCATACATACATTTTTACACGAAAAAAGTGGGTGTGGGCAAAATTCTTAAGAGTGGGTCACACTCATATCTCAAGCATGGTACGACACATAAACATGGGACCAACACCAAATGAGTCAACACTCCATAGAGGTTCACAATATGGTCAAGGTCACTGAGGTTGCCCAGGGATAACTGAGTGCATTTTTTAGTATTGCTGGAAATCACATTTTTAGACCCCTAATGCATTCTCTTGACCAAACCTTTTGATTGCTGTGCACATATATGCCTTTTGTGGTTTCTTAGAAAAATTGTTCTGATTCCTTTATGAATATCTGTAAATACTGTTTACGAAAATCCCTTCCTGATTTGTTTAAAAATATGTTACGCACGAAAATAACCCTCCATAAATTCTCTTTCTATATAGTTTTTTCCCCGATAGATTTTTTAACCCTTTTCTTACAAACTTGAATTTACTGGATGCAGTAAATTCTATTTCTCTAGTATTAACATTATTTTTTATTTCAATGATTTTTGTCTGATGGATTCCATAGCCTCACTGGAAGTTTCCCACCTGGATCATGGCATTTATGAAATTTTTCATTTTCTGCCAAAACTGTGCAAATTGTTTTCACAATGTTACGTTTTGCCACAATTCTCAAACAAGACCTTGGACGGTTTGGCTGGAGCTTTCATAATATTTGTAGCATGACTTACTACATCTGACTACATAAGCTGTATTACCTACATTGCTCCTTTTTGACCTCAAAATTCCGAGCAAAGTGCAATTTTGGCAAAACTGGCCAATTTTCACATGCGATTTCTCAGCACTGCGGCCACATTTTTGCAAAACATTTCCCATGAGAAGTTTGGGCATTCAGCCAAGAATAATTTGGCTGTTAAATATTTTATTCAAAGTTTTAACCTTCACCTCTTTTTCGGGCCTTGAATTCGAGTATCCTAAACTTCTTCATAGAATTGGCTTATTTTTAGTTCATTTTTCTTCCATTTACGAATGGTATATCAAAAAATGATTTACATGTTCGTATTCACAATTACCTATCGAGCATATTTTCTGTTGTACGTTTGGTTGTAAAGTTTAACCATGTGCCCATTCTGTTTGCATAAAGATAGATGCTGTCCAAAAAAACTCTTGCTTTTTCAGAATTTGGTACGATTAAGTGACAATTTACTCTATTCCTAATTGAGTGCTGAATGTTTTCAATGGCTGCATGCAGCAGTCATAGTATGAAAACTTTTGTTTTATATGTGAGTATTAAAAGTTTAACCCTTGGCAGATTTGAAACTCCCATATGGGAAACGTCTGGTTAATTGTGATTTTTGTAAAATCACCGAATATTGGTAAACGTACAGTGGTAGTTTGGAAAAGAATATTTGAAAATTCTGTTGACATTCAGATTCATAGTTCAAGTCCAAGAAGATTTTCTGTTATAAGGTAGCTGTAAAGTTTAACCCAATCCCTGTTTCGGTTGCATAAAGATAGGTGCCATCGAAAATAACTCCATTTTTCAGAATTTTGTAAGTTTAAGTGACAATTTACTCCATTTCTAATTGATTGAGCATTGAATGTTTTCTATGGCTGCATGCAGCAAGCAAAGTGTGACATCTCTTGTTTTATATGTTATTATTAAAAGTTTTACCCTTGGCAGATTTGAGACTTCCCTTATGGGTACTGTCGAAATAATTGTTATTTTCGTAAAATCATTGAATATTGGTAAGCGTTCAGTGGTGTTTGGAATAGAATATCTGAAAAAGTGTTTCAATATTCAGATTCACAGTTCAATTTCAGTAAAATTTTCTGTTATAAGGTTGCTGTAAAGATTAACCCAATCCCTGTTTCGGTTGCATACAGATAGGTGCAACTGAAAGAAAAACTTTCATTTTTTTTAGAATTTTGTACGTTTAAGTCGCAATTTACTCCATTCCTAATTGATTGAATGCTGAATGTTGTCTATGGGTGCATGCGGCTAGCAAAGTATGACAACTTTTGTTTTACATGTTATTATTAAAAGTGTAATCCTTGGCAGATTTGAGAGTTCCCAAATGGATACTGTTAAAATAACTGTTATTTTCGTAAAATCAGTCCCTGAATATTGGTAAGCTTGCAGTGATCTTTGGGTCCTTTATAAAGGTGCAAATAGTTAAAGTTGAACAGTTCATCAAATAGACAGAAATAATGCCACACTCGGCCGTTGACAGGTAAATAATGAATGGAAATTTCATTGCATTGAAAATAAAGTGGAAATGAACCGTTCCCACGGTTTCCACCCGTGGTGTGGTGTTTTCCACGCGGTTAGAACACTCGATTCCATGCCAAAATGTTGGCCAGGCTTCGTAGAACAAGTTCTGAAAATTGCAAGTTGCTGCCTTCACCGGTCTGGACACAGTTCGTGTATGTCTGTAGTGATATTTTAATGTTTAATATGTAAATTTTCATTAATCTTTTCCCATCAAAAACCTACTCACCGCCGTTTTCTTTTCACTTTTAACTTCTGCCGATTCTCAAACATTTCAAGGTTGCGATGGGATCCCTGGGTGCTGTTCTTAAAGTAGCTACTTTGATTTACAGCCATCTCTCCGTCAGTCACACTCTATTGTAACTTTTAAGTGGACCTACCCCAGAGAGGGGGCACCACGAGAGACTGTGCCCATTCCCGCCCTCTTCTTTCGCTCCGGCTTGAAAAAGACCAAATTCAGAAAATTACCTCCTCTCTTCAAAAATGCTATATGTCAGCGAATTCTCGGCGGATTTCCATGAAATGTTCACTCAGCATTCACGAATAGTGTCTACATTGGTGGCCTGGAAAATCGACACAAATTGCACATTTTGTCATGTCCAATTCGAAAAGAGCGTATGCGCATGCGCGTTAGGCTCCCTCGGGCTACGCACTCGGTCTTTGGATTTTTCAGGAACAGGTCGAGAGTAGGTATAAAAGGCGGATTCTGGACCACTTGTACACGATTTTGTACATGTACACGTACATCGATGTACACCTCCATAGGATTTAGTGTTAAAATCATGTACAAGTACACGAAAATGTCCTTTTTTATGGTGGTACAGAATCCGCAAGCGGATTCTATACCACTGGATTCTATATACACGTCGCTCAAGAGTGAAAAAAATGTATGAAATTTTAAGAAAAATGAGGTCGATTGTCTGGTCTAGAATTCGCAAATGGGTTTCCCCCATAGGATTCAGTGTTAAAATCGTGAGCAAAAAACGTGTTGCGGATTCTGTACCAGCATCAAAAAGTGGTTTGCGGATTCTGGACCATCTGTATCTGTACACGATTTCAACACTGAATCCTATGGAGGTATACAGGGAAACCCATTTGCGGATTCTACATCAGAAATCAACTTATGTACGGTACATGGAAAAAAGGTGGTACTGAACTCACATCGCGTTTGGGACGGTCTTGGGTTTTTTATTCAAATGAGTGTCAATTGTCAGTTAAATAGTTTAACTGAAAAACTATTCTATGGATGAAAGCGGAAACAGTTCAAAAGATTAATTGATATGATTTAAACGCGTTTTTTTTAAAGCGTTACATTATTGATGTGTTTACTTGTGATTTTTGATTATTCGAGTTTTCCTTATGGTGAGAATAAGCGCGGTTGCGATTGAACACTTTCGAGAGCAAAACTCATTTAGAGACGTTTATTTTTGTAAATGTTTTTTTTTTCTCAACTGGTTTTTAGTTATTATATTAAAGACAGAAGATTTTTATTTACTTAAAACATAAAAATAATTATACATTTAATTTTGAAAATAATAAATAACTCACATTAGCATACTCAAAGGAAATATTAATAATTTAAAAAAAAAAAAAAAAATGTTTTTACAGATGGATGCTAAACGCCGAGATCAGCTTTTAAATGAATATGAACGTGCCAAAAAGAGCATTCAATCGGCTGACAGAAGCAGACGTCTTGGAGAGATGGAACTCAAACGCGAGACCACAAAAATATTTAAACCCGTGACGGAGGTTCAAGAGCGAAGCAAGAAGGAGATCGTTGACGAATTGAGACCCATAAAAGAGGGTTCTTTGAGAATGGGTTCGTTGCCCGGTAGTTTTACAAACCAGATTTCCTCTCAATCTACACCGGATTACGTTCCCGTGAGAATCGAAACCGACGTGAACGAAAGTGACAATACAGCTTTGACTATCACCACTGATAGCGCCGCATCGTCCGAGGATTATGGTAAGAGAGATCTGTTGTTTGGAATTCACAAGGATTCGGATGGAAGAATTTTTGTGGGCGACACAGAAGTGTGAAAGGATGATGATAATTTAATCGTCGGTTCGAATAAGTATAAAATAACTGATGGACTGCGCTCATTGCTCCTTTCCAACAAGCCTGGAGATTACACGGAACAGGATTTCGACAATTACGGTGACATTCTGGTTCAGACCAATGCCATGAAGAGAAATAACGATGCCGAAGAAACGAGACCCAAAGCCAGCAGAGGTTACAAGTGGACGAAGGTGGTGAAACCCATATGGGATATGAATAAGAAGTAGGACTAGTCGAGAACCGGGAAAGGAGTGAGAACCACTTTTCTTGCGAGCGATTCTGACGCTCTGTTTCAGAGATTGAGATTGTTGAAGGCAAGCAGACGTGCTGGTAACACAGGATTAGATAATGAGATAGTTAGCATATGCGATGAGTTGTTGAGACAGAAGGTTTTGAATAAAAACCATTATAAAAGGCTGATGAACGAATTGAAGGATTGATATATATAATAAGTAGAGAGAAACAAACAAACAAACAAAAATATATAAAATAAAAACAGTAAATTTTACACTAGAATAATAAAAAGTATTTAAAGAACAAACGATTTACCAGTGAAAACAAAATATATATTATAAAATAAAATATGTTGGTGATAAAGAACAGGGGATACATTAGAACTTACGTTCAAGGCGGTTCTGGCATCGTCGATTCTATAATGCGAGCATTCACGAGTGATGCAGGTAGAAAACTCGCATCGACCGCGTTTGAGGTCGGTAAGAAGACGGCTTTGGATGCTGGTAAGAAAGCCGCTTCTGAAGCCAGTGGTAGGATAGCTTCTGTGGCTGTTAAGAGGGCAGCCGACGCATTGATCGACAAGTTGATCAGTCCACCGGCGAAGCGAGCTACGTAAGAGCGAACGCCAAAAAGTTGGAAAGATTTTAAGGATGCTGTGATACCCATACAAGATTTAGCCAAAATGACGAGTGGATCTGGATTGAAGAGAACTCGCGACGGTGTAATATAAATAAATAATAATATTAAAAACTGAGTTTGAAAAAAAAACATAAAAAATTGTGTTTGAAAAAATCTAAAATAATAAAAAAAAAAAATAAACAAAGATGAACATTAAAGATATATCTTGGAACGATGCCGTGACTAAGAGGTCGAATAATGAGTTCTTTCCCAAAAGCATAAGAGGCTTGATAGTGGGAAAATCAAATTGTGGAAAGACCAATCTGTTGATGAATCTGCTGTCGCAACCCAACTGGTTAGATTACGACAGATTGTTTGTGTTTGGCAAGAGCTTGTTTCAACCCGAATACAGATTGCTTCGAGAGTGCATGGATTGTAGATTGCCCAAGGACGTCATAGCCAGAATCTTTGACAGTAGGGAGGAATTCGACAAAAGTGAAGCTTCTCTTTCGACCATTTTGGACGGTGCGGTGATGGAATTGATGAAGAGAAATGCATCTTCGAATATCGAGTGTTGATTTTATGAGAACGCTAGCGACGTTCCGGATCCTAGAGAATTGAAATCGGAAGATAAGAATCTCATGATTTTCGACGATCTGCTTTTGGAGAGACAGAACCGATGCGAATCGTATTACGTTAGGGGTCGTCACAGCAACGTGGACTGTTTCTACCTGTCACAGAATTATTTTCGATTGCCCAGACAGACGATAAGGGAGAACGCTAATTTTCTATGTCTCTTTCGCAAGATCTCAAGAATCTCAATCACATCTACAGCGATCACGTCGCAAACAACATGAGCGCGGCGGAATTCAGGAGATTCTGTAAGAGGGTTTGGGATGGAGGACTTAACAATTTCGTCGTGATCGATTTGACTAGCGAATTTAATCGCGGAAAATATAGGTGCGGATTCAACAAGTTTTATGTTTCTGATGATAATAAGATAGAGCGTGAAATAAAAAAAAAAAGTAGAAAATAATAAATCTTCAAATAATTAGTTTTTGAAAAAATAAAAATAAAATTTAATATAATGTTCGAACAAGGAGAATTATTAGAACGGATAGCCGAGAATACGGCTGCAAAACAATCCATTCAAATCGTGGTGAGTGGCGATTCGACTCGATTTGCGACGAAATTCGAACCTTCCTTCAAATTGAATAGAGAGAAAAGATACGAGATGGCGTTGGTGAATCTGGAGACTTATTATTCCTTTCCCAACGTCACCAAAAAGAATAACTCATTTAAGTATTCCGACGGAGTGGATTGGTTGGAGATTCAAATTCCCAAAGGAAGTTACGACATAGACGATTTGAACAATTACATTCAGACGCGAATGAAGACGGATGGAAAGGGAAGCAACAAGATCAGACTCGCTCCCAATCCTAATACCTTACAGACGATGTTGGATTTGGAAGATAATTTTCGAGTGGATTTCAACACGGACGATTCTATAGGCAAGATGCTGGGATTCGATCGAAAGATGTATCGAGGCCACGCGGCAGCTGAAAATACGGTCGACATTCTCGCAATCAATAGCATTCTGGTGAAAGTGGATGTGATTGCTGGAAGCTACGTGAATGGTAGCGCTCAACCAACGATCTATTCCTTCTTTCCAAACGTGTTGCCTGGTTATAAGATCGTGGAACAACCTCGAAATTTAGTTTATCTACCAGTGATTTTAGACACGTTGTATAGTCTCAAAACCACGTTGACGGATCAAAATGGTGAACTGTTAGATCTTCGCGGAGAGAGGGTGACGACACGATTTCACTTAAGAGAAATATAAAAGCAAAAAAAAAAAAAAAATATTGTGTATATATATAAATAACAAAAATAAAATAAACGCAATATTAATTTTACAAAAATTATTTAATATATATAATTATCATTAAAAAAAAAAACAATTGAAGAAAATATATTTTAAAAAAGAATTATGACACAATACGTGGTTAAAAACGTGAACATATCCGCAGGACAGAGGAAGAAACTTAAGAGAGCGTTAACAACTCGAGGCGAGGTGGTGAGATTCAAATTCACTCATGAAGATCTGACGAGTGGCAGTCAGGATTCGATTGCCTGGACCAGAAGTCAAATCAAAAGGATGGAGAAAGCGATTCATGATGGAAGAGGGTTGACGGTGAGATTGAGTCCCGCTCAATTGAGATACAATTTGAGAATGAAAGGCGGTTTCCTACCGCTATTGGCAGGAATCGCCGCAAAAGCATTACCCTTCGCCGCAAAGGCATTACCCTTTCTCAGAAAGACTCTCGGCGTGGGAGCTCTCACGGGACTCATGAGTTCGGCAGTTGAGAAATTAATGGGCGGCAGCGGACTGTTTTTGAAGAAGGGAGGAGCCGTGTGTCGCGTCCACGTAGACGACAGCGGTAAAGGATTGTATCTAGAACCCGTTAGAGGTGACAACTCTTTGAGTGGAAACGGTCTCTATCTGAAGAGTGGACGGAATGTTGAGCGACTCGGCAAGGGTTTGTTGTTTGCTGAGAATTCGCCATTTAAGAATATACCGATTTTGAATATGTTATTATAATGTAAAAAAATTATATAATTATATAAATATAAAATATAAATCATAGAAAGTATAAAATAATATAAAATGGATAAAAAGGTGGAAAAACAATTAGACGATAATGATGAATATCGCGAGATAGAGTGTGAAAAAGATGTGGAAAAACGATTAGACGCTAATGATGGATATCTTAGGAAAGAACTGATAAAATAGTTAAATAAAGATCAGGATATGCAGTTGAAATTTAAAAGAATGAGACGTTTTCCACCGTTACCACTATCTTCTGAAGAGAATGGTAATGATGCGAGTGTTACCGAGAGATGCACAACATTCGTTCATAATTATGATTCGGATAAACAAATGTGTTCTTATAAAAACGTAGTATATCACAAAAAAAAGAAAAAAAGAAAAGAAGAATCGACGCTGAAATTTGAGAAAAAAGGAAATGTTATTATAATATATGAGCGATAGTGAAGAAGGAAAACAAAAAAAAAAACAAAAAAAAAAAAAGTAATGAGATCTAAAGATGATCTCATTACTTTTTTTTTCCTTCTTCTTCGCTAAAAATCAATCTTTCTATTGTTTATATTTCCAAGTCCGTTATTAGCATGTTGACACTCGTGTTTTCTCCTTTTTCGAAAATGTGTTGAATGTTTATCTTTACTTTTTAAAGTTTTTTTACATCGGTGAACGCGCTCTCACCAACCGATTTGTCCACGAGTTCGAGTGAGATTTTTGGATATATGTAACTTCCATAGAACAACGACAAATCGTCCTTGTCGAATTCTCTGTCTTCGGCGACGATGATATGTTGCAGATCGCTTTGGTACTCGTAAAACAAATCGAGCATGGCTTCGTCCAATTTCAAAGGCATGCTATATTTGTCATGTTTATGCTCCAAGCCCTTCGTCTCGACCTCATTCAATTCGATGGAGTCGTGTCATTGTAATCTATAGATTTTATAACCGAATTTCTTATACGTTTCGACTCGTTTCAATTTCAATTCGCATCTTTTAGGTGTTGTTGTTATTTAGTTTTTTGTTTTATGAATTCTTGCAAATAATATATATTTTAAATTTTGTATTTAAATAATTTGTTAAAAAAGTTTTTTTTTTTTTTTTACTCTTTATATGTATAAAAAAAGTTTTTTTTTTTTAATTTTAATTTTCTTTAATGTAAAAATTTTTTTTTGTAAAAATTTTTTTCTCTTTATATATAAATAAAAAGTTAAATTTTAACATCCTTTTTTCTTGTATTAATTCAGTTTTTTTCACGTTAAGGAACATAAAAAATTGATTAATTTCATAAAAAAAAAATATTTTTTTACATTAAAGAAAAATTTAAAAAAATCTTTTTTATATATATAAACAGTAAAAAAAACAAACTTTTTTAACAAATTATTTAAATACAAAATTCGAAAAAAAAATATTCTTACAAATGGAGCAAACAAATAAAAAAATGGAAAATTTAAATGAGAAAACCATACCTCAGTTAAACGAGATTTGTAAACTATTAAAAATTCCACATTTCAGAAATCATAGAACTAAATCAAAAAAATTTGAAGTCATACAGGAATATTTGCGAAACGATTGAAAGGCAAACGAAATGTCGATAGCAACGTCAAAAAATGCATCGGTTGTAAAAAATGAGAAGAAGAAAAAGATAGTAAAAGGAATCGAAATGACGACGTCGAAAAAAACCAAAAACGTTTCGATTGTGAAAAATAAGAAGACGACTAAACGAAAAGCCGTTGAACAACTTCAAGTTTCAAAAGAAAAGAAAAGAAAAACTAAAACAAAAATGAGTGATGCACTTCAGATCCTAGACAAACGAGATATATCGAGCGAAATTCAACGAGCAATCGACGAAGGGAAAGGAGAAGAATATGTAGCACGACTCGTCATGGAACTATTCCAATCGAAGCCCGTAGAATGGGAGAGTGCAATCAAAGGCATTTTTAAAACTTTTGACGTGGTTCCCTCGTTCAAGAAAATCGATCCGAAATTGTTTATGGAACGGGTGAAGAAAAAAGTATTGGATTTGTTTCGCGAACACATGAACGTGGGACAAAAAATGAAGATGATACTACATTGCGTGATGAATAAAATCGATGTGAAGTCTGGCGAGAGCATCGTGAAAAATGCATATTTCAGATCTAACGTCGAACCCATACTTCGAGGTTCAGATTTATCGGATGTTTTCGAAAAGATGAAAGACAAGATGTTGACGTCTCTCGCGCATTATCAACATGAAGGTAGTAACTGGACGTTCGATGAGGTGTTGAAACTCGAAATTCATATAACTAAAAACGATTCGTTGAAAGGGTCTTCCTACGTGGAATTACCGTATTTCTTGGCTAAAAAACACTCCGTGGTCAATGTGAGAAATAAAGCTGATCAGTGTTTTAAATGGGCAGTCACTTCCGCTTTATACCCTGTCAAAATCCATCCTGAGAGAGTTTTTCATTACGAGGAGACTTCTAAAAATCTCGATTGGACCGGAGTGACTTTTCCAACGCAGTTAAAACACATCGAACGTTTCGAAGCTTAAAATCCCATCGTAGCGGTGAACGTCTTGAGATACGACGATGAAAAACGAACGATCTATCCTCTCAGACAAACTTTGTATCTCGAAAGAGAAAAGATGATTATTTTATTGATTTCGAATGGTGACAATCGTCATTATTGTTGGGTTAAAAATCCGAGCCGATTACTGTCGAGACAAAGTAATAAACATAAAGGAAAGATATGTTTATGTTATAACTGCATGAACATGTTTCAGAGCGAAAAATCGTTAGCGAAACATCAGGAATATTGCAATGAAAATCAAGGTGTCACCATTGAAATGCCCAAACCCAACACCATCATGAAGTTTGAAAATCGCAATAGAATGTTAAAAGTACCATTCGTCGTGTACGCCGATTTTGAATGCTTCACCGTGAAAATGAGTTCCTGCCAACCCAACGCTCTTCAAAGTTACATTGAAAGATATCAAAAACACATACCTTTGGGTTATTGCATTTACGTGAAATGCGCTTTCGACTCGCAACACGACATGGGTCTCTTCACCTACACGAAACAGTGCGAAGACGACGACGTGGCTCAAAGGTTCGTGGAAGAGTTAGAATCGAAAATTCAAATGTTATACAATAAATTCAAAACTCCGACGAAAATGATCATCACGCGAGAGCAGCAGGATGAAAATAACAGAGCCACCGAATGTCACATATGCAGACAATCGTTCGACGAGAATTCAGAGGAAAATAAGAAGGTCAGAGACCATGATCATTACAAGGGTCTGTATCGCGGTCCGGCTCACAGCAAGTGTAATTTAAAATATCGAGATGCCGTTTTCTATCTGGTGATATTTCACAATCTGTCAGGTTACGACAGTCATCTGTTCGTGAAAAATCTCGGCACCTCCCACGAAGAATTAAATTGCATCGTGAACAGCGAAGAAAGATACATTTCTTTCACAATATGGAAGCTCATGGAGAAGAAAAGAGTAATCGATGGAGAGACGTTGAAAGAAAAAACGAAATTCATTCGTAGAAGCATACGTTTCATCGACAGTTTTAAATTCATGTCGACCGCTCTGGAAAAATTAGTCGATAACATGAGCAAGGATAAATTTAAAATCACGAGCGAACATTTTGGAGAACGAGTAGACGTTATGTTGAGGAAAGGAGTCTATCCTTACGATTACATGAACGATCTAAAGAGATTCGCCGACACCGCACTACCTTCGAAAGAAGATTTTTATTCGAAATTATACGAATCCAACATTTCCGACGGGAATTACGAACACGCTAAAAACGTGTGGAAATCATTCGATATGAAAACCATGAGAGATTATCACGATCTCTATCTAAAGACTGACGTTCTACTCTTGGCAGACATGTTCGAAAATTTTCGAGACGTTTGTCATCGAAATTACGATCTGGATCCCGCTTGGTATTTCACCGCACCCGGTCTGGCGTGGGATGGTCTGTTGAAGACCACCGAAGTCCAATTGGAATTATTATCCGACGTGGACATGTTGCTCATGTTCGAAAGGGCTGCGAAAGGTGGCGTCTCGATGATCTCCCACAGATATTCTGAAGCTAACAATCCCTACATGAAAGAAGGTTTTGATTCGAAACGATCGAATAAATACATACAGTATTGGGACGCTAATAATCTGTACGGTTGGGCTATGAGTCATCCTTTACCGATTGGAAATTTCGAATGGGTAACGTAACAGGAAGAGATGCAATAATGGAGAGACTATCCTTGCATTTTAGAAGTCGATTTGAACTATCCAGAAGAATTACACGATCTACACAACGATTATCCGCTGGCTCCCAAACGAATGGAACCAAACGGAGGAGACGAGGAAAAACTCATTCCCAATTTATCTAACAAACGTAACTGCGTCGTCTACAGTGAGAATTTGAAACAATTCGTCGATTACGGGATGAAATTAGTCAACATACATCGCATCATTCGATTCAACGAAGAGCCTTGGATGAAAAAATACATCGATCTCAACACGAATCTCAGAATTCGAGCCAAGAACGATTTCGAAAAAGATTTCTTCAAACTCATGAACAACTGCGTGTACGGTAAATCGATGGAAAACATCAGGAATAGAACCGACGTTCGACTCGTCACATCTGAGAAAAGAGCTAAAAAATTAGTGGCAAAACCCAATTACAAACACCGAACCATATTCGATAAAAATCTAGTGGCCGTTCACAAGCAAAAGACGCACCTGAAGTTCGACAAACCGTATTATCTCGGACCGATCATCTTAGATATCAGCAAGCGATTGAAGTACGAGTTTCACTACGATTACGTCAAACGAAAAGTTGGTGATAAAGCCAAACTACTGTTCACTGACACAGACAGTTTAGTTTACGAGATAGAGACGAAAGATGTCTACCAAGATATATCTCCGGACGTGGCCGCATGGTTCGACACGAGCAATTATCCCATCGATCACCCGTCCAACATTCAATCGAACGACAACAAGAAAGTGTTAGGTAAATTTAAGGATGAGAGCGGTGGTAAACAAATCGTCGAATTCGTGGGCTTGAGACCCAAACTGTATGCTTATCGTCTAGAAGATGAAGAGATCAAGAAGTGCAAAGGGGTTAAAGTGTGCGTGGTGAAGAAAAACATCTCTTTCCAAGAGTATAAAGATTGTCTGTTAGAAAGTGGTCCGGTGTATAAGACTATGAAATCGATTCGAAGCGAAAATCACGACTTGTATACCGAAATAGTCAACAAGATTTCGCTGATGGCCGATGATGATAAGAGATTCGTGTTAGACGATAAAATAAGCACTTTGGCACGTGGACATTGGATTTTGGATCTAATTTTAGATGATAGGATTTCAGATATGATTGTGGATGATAGGATTCCAGATATGATTAAGGATGACAGGATTCCAGAAAATCAAGAGGAATAAGACGGATTCAAGATTATGGAAGTCGAGGAATTAGACGGATTCAAGATTATGGAAGTCGATAGAGTTAGTTTAAAAAGAAAAAGAAAAAAAAACAAAAAAAACGTCATTTTAGTGAATTATAATAAAATAAATAAATTAAAAAAAAAAAGATACGCATTTATGAATAATGCAGCGAAGGATTTGAAAATCAAAGATTTTCTAGGCGTGTTTTCCAGAGATGCCTTGCCGAAGAGAAGACCTCGACAATCGGAATGCGGAATTTTAAATCTAGACGATTTATCGGGTGAAGGCACTTACTGGGTGGCGTGGTTCAAGAATGGGAAGAAGAAGAATTATTATTTCGACAGCTGTGGAATCTCGCCGCCAAAAGAAATAAAGAACTATTTCAACAAATCGATGGTTCGTTACAACACAGAACGAGTGCAATCACCAGATCAAGTGTTTTGCGGTCACCTGTGTCTTTACGTTCTCAAGAGATGGTCTGAAGGAGATCAGTTTCAAGACATTCTCAATGATTTACATTAGAGAGAGATTTTTTTTTTTTTTATAGTATATAAAGGTAAAAAATTATAAAAAAAAATTTTGAAACGAATAAAAAACGAAAAAATAAGTGAAATAATTCATTTTTTAATAAACTGCGTTTGAAATATATTTTTTTTAAAACAAAAATCTCAAAACAACATGCCAGTCGATAAATTTGGTAGAAGTGACGAAGAAAAAGTCAACCTAAAAAAGAAGAGGAAGACGCTCGAAGTCGGTGATGGTTATGACTTGCCAACTTGGACGAACGTTACTTTCGGAGATATGTACCTCGAGAGGAACCTTTGAACATGAACGATAAGAAGCTCTACAATCTTCCCGAGCCAATAGATCTTGCAGATGCTGCGACTAAAAAATACGTCGACAGGGGGAATGCGGATTTCGAACGAATCATGCTAGATAATTACGTGGATAAAGCCATGATCGACGATCTCGATCTGAAATCTAAACGTTTGGTGAATGTCGCAAATCCCATAGATCCCACCGATGCCGCGACCAAGAAATACGCTGACGACTCTCACGTGCGATTCAGCGAACATCTGAGAAATAGATACGTTCAGAAAACGATGCACTCGGAATTGAACACCAATTCTAACAAGATAACGAACGTGGCCACTCCCATGAATCCCAAGGACGTGGCGACCAAACACTACGTAGATCTGGAACAGAGAAAGTCTGACGGACGAGAAATGAAATCGGATCTGAATGCGGGATTCAACAAGATATTGAATCTGTCGAAGGTCGACGACACGGATGCGGACTCAACTGCGGTCAACAACGGCTACGTAGATTCTGCCGTGATACGATCACAAGAATACGTAGAATCGCAAGTGGACGATCTCTACCTGAACAAACAATCTGGTGGAACCATGGAGGGTGGTATCAACATGAACGGTGAGAATTTATTCGGACTCACGATCCCGAATTCGATTCCAGTGCAGTCAGCAGGAAGTACGTGGATGACAACTCGGTCTGGAGAAAGGGCGACATCATGGAAGGTAAACTAGACATGGGCGGACACGCGCTCACGAATCTACCGGATCCCGTGAACATCACGGATGGCTGCACCCTGATTTCGGTGGTGGAAAGACTCAAATATGCTAGAAAATTGATCACCGTGTGGGCCGAGGAGGCCGGCACGTTAGAGGAGGGAAAAACCGAGTGGTCTTTCAGAAACGGAGGTAGCGGATTGAAACATGGTCAGGAAGGATATCCCATGCCGTTGGGAGGTGAAATCATTCCAATGGCTCTGGCTTCCTCGGATTTGAATAAAAGAGCGGTCGTCAATCTCGTGGTGAATGGAGTAGAGAGCGATAAGAAATACAGCGTCGAAAAGACTGAGAATCAACACGCGAATGTTAGCACGTTCGGCATGCCTCTCAAAGTGAACGCCAGAGACAGGATTAATTTCGTTATGAAAACCAATAATCCCGAAGCCGCCAGTTCCGTGGTGAGTCTACTGATCGAACTAGATCCTTTGAACAAACAGTGAACGCGTGGAAATAATTTAAAAAAAAATAATGAGTGATTATTAAAAACAAAAAAAAAAAAGTAATGAGATTTAGAAAGATGTTCAATCTCTCTAGATCTCATTACTTTATTTTTATTTTTTTTTGGTTTTGTTTTAATACGTTATTTCTCATAATGTTTCATCTCGTGAAATTGGATCACCTATCTCGAAACACGCGTCGACATCTATTTTAGCATTTCGAAGAGCTTTTATAAATTCTCGAAAAGCAGTCGGTCCTCTATACGTCAAAGTGTCTAAAAGTTTTCTGGTCTTATCTTCTATCAAGATTTTACTTTCGATTTCACGTCTCATATAATCGGTCAATATCAAAGGTTCTGTTTCGACTCATGTGTCTAGAATTATTGCTAACGAATCTTGCGAAATATTTTTAATCAAAACACATCTGTTTCTTCTTAAGTATTCTCTTTCTTTATCATTCATTTTTATAATAATTTTTTAAAATTTTTATTTATATATATATATATATATTTTTTTTTTTTTCACACACGTCTGTCATCGAATGATCGACATCTTATTTCCATCCGATTTGAATTGTAATTCTCTGTCCGACAGGATCAGGGCGAAGGCTTCAGTTTTTCTCGGCACGTTCCTATCGAATTGCATCTTGATCTGAATGTCTAAGATGCTACTCTTGAGTCGTTCACTCTGTTTACTGACGTCGAATACGAACATGGGATACATCGACTTGTATTCGCTGGGAGATATGTTAGGGTTGCTCATCAATTCATCTAGACCATGATACTTCTTTCTAAAATCAGCGGCGTCGCCGTACAGTCTGCAGAAATCGTTCTTGTCGAACGACGCGTTGTAATCGATTGCTGGATATCTCATGGCATTCAGAAACACTTGCATGTTTCTCAAATGGCAGTGATCGAACAGCGATGCATTCTTTTTCTGAGACCCATCCTTATCAGTCTGAAACGCAACCACGATGAAACGCGGTCTCTCAGAAGCGGATGTCACCGTCAATCTCCAATCGAAGTGATTCGTGGAGGGTGGAATGCTAGCCGTGTCGCACTGTCTCATTCTAAATCCCACAGGTAATTTACTCTTGGATTCTATGATCTTGTAGAGACACGTTTTTTCTGCTACCGAAGGCTCCACGTGCGGAACGAACCACGATATCTTCTGTAGAGTTAACTTACCCGCATCGGTCGCAGGGAGTCTCACTATCGCGTCATCGTTTCCTTTTCGAATCAACGTCAGATTGTGTTTGAATCCGTACATGATCTTGTTGTAATCATCCGCGAATCCGAAGATGTGTTTCAAAGGTATCTTGAACGAAAATGTTCCTTTAGGTCTGGACGTCTTGACGACGTAGTTGAATATTGCGGCGGTGCCGGCGCTAGCAGGGC
The DNA here is from genome assembly GCA_031216915.1 of Pictodentalium vernedei. Taxonomy (NCBI): domain Eukaryota; kingdom Metazoa; phylum Mollusca; class Scaphopoda; order Dentaliida; family Dentaliidae; genus Pictodentalium; species Pictodentalium vernedei. The sequence continues at coordinate 601,220,359 of CM062297.1, forward strand.
CGACGGTGTCTTTCATCCACAACTGATTAAGTCCTCTGGATTTCAAAAAATCATCAGGATACGTCAAGAGTCCGAACATTGTGGTGGCCTGACCGGGATGAAACAAGATTCTATCTCTTGTCCGGATAGCATGTATTTTATATTACTGAATAGATGCATGATTCCATTATTGGCTAGAGTAACCGTGTCGTCCTCGGCGTAGTCGCTCCCATCTTCCTTGGTGAGATGTCCCTGCACCACTATATAACTCTCGCTAGGATGGACGAATAGATCTTGAGTTTCGACGTTGATTCTTATCTCTCCCGCATAGTTCAAACTCGTTCCGGTTACCGGTTTGTATTCATGAATCTCATATTCTTGAATACTTCCATCTTTCACTATGCTTTGTGCTATATCTAGTATATTTGCCATTTTTAAAGGGTTTTTGGTTTTTTTTGTTTATTAATTAGCTTGCTTTTTTTTTTTTATCTAAAAATAGTTTTAATTATTTTTTATTATTATTTTTCTCTCCTATATATATATGTGGAAACAAGAAAATGTTAAAGAGAGTAAATAAAAGAAATTTGTTTTCTTTATCAAAACTTTGTCTTCTGTAATTGTTGTTCGTAAAACTTTCCGATGATCTCTTCTCCATCCAAAGCTTCGATTTCGTAAGTCACCGGATCGGTGTGAAATATTTTGATTATCACGAAGATTTCCGAGGTCCATCGAGGAGTATAACCTTTTTCGAAGTGCTTCTTATAAGCGTAGATTCTCACTCGATCACCGACCGCAAATTTCGGCGTTCTAGACTTCTTCCTAAACTTAGATCTCTCAGGATATAGATTCGCGTAGACCCGTTTTTCATTTCGAGGATCGCTAGCTTCCACGGGAGTCATCTTGATCGATCTGTGTCGCGTGTTGTTGTAATCTTTGACCAAACCGTTCAGAGCGTATATGTATTTCTTGGTCGAATTCGCTGTGAAGTATTTATGCATCTTTTCCTTCATCGTTCGGTTCCAACGTTCCACCACGCTGGCTTTCTCTTCATTTTCGATCGAGTAGAGGTCGACCAATCGATGAACGTGCTTGTTGTAGAATTCCTTTCCCTTATCCACCCACAATTTATTCGGTTTTCGAGAAGACGAGTTGAACACGCTCTTCAGAGCCTCGGCGACGCAAGGTCCCGATTTATTCTTCAAAGCTCTGATCCAACCGCATTTGGAAAACACGTTGATGACCGTCAATAGATATTTGACACCCTCGTTCCACCTCGAAAACGATCTCATATCGACCAAGTCGGCAGACTACGCATGATGGGTTTGTGTAACATCCTCGGCCAATTCGCTCATCAATAATCGTTTCTTCTTCTTTTCAGATGTGCTTTTTTTTTTTGAACGCCCCATCTGAATCGACGTTTCGCACCGATCAAATTGCCGACCAGCGAATGTTCTATCTTCTCTCTCCTGGTCGGATTCGATATGCCTCTCAATTTCCCCAACATGTTTTTATCGCAGACATCGTTGCGAGTTTTGGTGTCGGGATGTCCGGCGTAGCACAGATTGTGATCATACGCAGCCGCGTCCACCCTATTCACATGTTTGCTCCAAGATTTAGGAGTCAGATCGGCGTTGAGTCTCTTGTTCAATTTCGTTCCAGGTCTCGTGAAACTGTGACCAGGCAGATGCATTTCGAAAGGTAGACTATTGATCATTTTATTCACGATGCCTTTACCTTTACCTTTGCTCGCGTTCTTTTTTTTTGACGAATCGAGTCTTGATAGAACCACACACGTCGCAAATTCCGCGAGCATCTGTCTGTCGTTTTTAGTTTGTACTTCTCGAGAATTACTCATCTCGGCAACTCTCTTACACTTTACGCAATACATTTTTAAGAGTTATTTAAATTAATTTCGTTTTGATTTTATATATAAATTTAATATTTTTTTTTTTAAATTCTGTTCTTATAATATATATATATTTTTTTTTTCAATCTCTGCTCTTGAGTTCTATCATCCTACTGAATTCCTCCCTAGCCTCTTTCCTCCCTTTTTCCACGAGAGAATCCTTCATCTCTTCCTTGATGATCTGATGAGTCTTGATTCTCACATCCTCTTTCATGGCTTCGTATTTCGTTTTCTCGCCCAATATCGTGAAGTATTCTCTGTCCGATATCCTACCGTCTTTCAACGCCACCGAGATCATTTCGGATATCGTTTCGATCTTGGAGTCGGCCAAGACGCGAATCTTGTCGTGTTTCCTCGCCTTCAGATATAATTTCCTACTCAAAAAGTTTCCGAGCGTGCTAAACAATCCAGCGGTGAGAGCCACTCCTTCTACGGTCAACACGATCGGAATGCCGACCGCGGTCGACAACAATCTGATGCCGGCCGTGTGTAAACCCATGGAAATCGTGATGAGTGTCATGTCGACCGCATTGACGAATTTCAAGAAACGCGAATACTTCTTCTTGAGAGAATGGTGAGAATCTCTCTCTCGAGTTAGATACGCTTGGATTCTACTGATTTGATCGATGCGATACCTCTCTCCTCTTTCTTTTTCTTCTAGCGACGGTGCCGTCGGCAAAACGCCGTTCGGCTTCTAGTCCTCGTCGTCATCTAACGTCGGATACAATTTATTTCTGGTTCTCATTTTTGTGTTTTTTTTTTCTAATATTAGATAAAAAAATTTATGTGTGTATTTATTTTTATTTTCTATTCTCCCTTATTTTATATCAATGAGAAAACTTAGACGTATGCTTCATTGAACAATAATTTCATGATGTATCCCTTGTCTTCTAAAGTCAGACTTCTACGCACCAATTTCAGTTCTTCCGAAACTGTGGGCTTGTCTCGATCCTTACAGAAGAGTAATCTCTTCCAAAACGCGATCACTTCGTTGATTTGAATGCGTTCAAATGCCGGTTCGAAATACTTGACGACCATATCTCGAAAACTCGAATAATCAAAAATCACAAGTAAACACATCAGTAATGTAACTCTTTCAAAAAAACACGTTTAAATCATATCAATTAATCTTTTGAACTGTTTCCGCTTTCATCCATAGAATAGTTTTTCCGGTTAAACTATTTAACTGACAATTGACACTCATTTGAATAAAAAAACGGAGACCGTCCCAAACGCGATGCGGGTTCAGTACCACCTTTTTTCCATGTACCGTACATAAGTCGATTTCTGATGTAGAATCTGCAAATAGGTTTCCCTGTACACCTCCATAGGATTCAGTGTTAAAATCGTGTACAGATACAGATGGTCCAGAATCCGCAAACCACTTTTTGATGCTGGTACAGAATCCACAACACGTTTTTTGCTCACGATTTTAACACTGAATCCTATGGGGGAAACCCATTTGCGGATTCTAGACCAGACAATCGACCTCATTTTTCTTAAAATTTCATACATTTTTTTCACTCTTGAGCGACGTGTATATAGAATCCAGTGGTATAGAATCCGCTTGCGGATTCTGTACCACCATAAAAAAACGACATTTTCGTGTACTTGTACACGATTTTAACACTAAATCCTATGGAGGTGTACATCGATGTACGTGTACATGTACAAAATCGTGTACAAGTGGTCCAGAATCCGCCTTTTATACCTACTGTCGAGTATGGCAGAGCTTCTAGAACAAAGGTTGAAAATTTCAAGTCGCTACTCCAAAAACTCTTTCCACAATCTACTGTACATGGAACAGAGTGTATACTTTTTATGACCCGCCGGCAGTCATAACCACCCTTCTAGTTTTATACGTTATTAATAAACATTTAAACCTTGGCAGATTTGCAACCTCCCTTATTGGTACATCCACAGTGTTTTGACCCGGTCGCAGGACTCAAGGAAGATACTAAACTGTCGAGCGGGGATAGTAGAACACATTCTGAGAATTTCAAGTGGCTGCCTTGGATGGTCTGGTTACAACTGGTGTATGTCCGACTCTGGTGTCTATTAAATTTTAAAGTCAGCTTAGCCAAATGACAGCTTTTTTGCCACTGGGTTGAGTTGTCAGTTTCTGTCGGGACGATCGAAAATAAACAGTTAAAGTCCAAACTATTGATCCTCATAAAGGTGCGAGTAGTTAAAGTTGAACAGTTAATCAAATAGACAGAATTAATGCCAAAGTCGACTGATGACACGTAAATAATAGATGGAAATATTCATCGCATTCAGAATCGATTAGAGACAAATCATTGACTCAGTTTCCATGCGATCCATGATGTTCCCTCAGGGCCTCGGCACTCAACAAAGATACTGAAGTGTTGAGCGGGGATTATAGAACAAATTCAGGAGATTTCATGCAGTTGCCTTCAGCAGTCTGGACACAGTGGGCGTATGACCGACAGTATGGGTGTCTGTTCAATTTTAATATAAAATTAACCACATTACCACTTTTTCGCCATTAAACCATGCGCGATTTCTGTCAACATTTCCTTTCTGGAGATTACCTAACTGTTACCGGCTTCACAGGGCCCATTTGGCGCCAGTGAACGAGATGCATCTTTCAGTCATCAACATCTCTCCAACTGTAAATGTAAATTATAAGTTTCAAATGGAACTAGCTCAGAGACGGAGCACAACCACAACCTCAGACAACCACCCAGCGCCAGCTCGCAGCCACTAGAAAAGACCAAATTCAAATAATTACCCCAACTAATAACTAGAGGCTCTACAGAGCCTGTAATCGCTCACCTGGAAATACATATAAAAAAGTTGATTTCCCATAGGCTTTCCATGGTAACTATGAGCTGCAATTATGGCCATGTTTTGCAAGATTACATCAACATTACATGAGGATCATTGGTAGAAGGTGTCCCAGTCTTCAATCATGTGAAGTTTCAAAACATTTGAATCCATCAAACAGAATCATAGAATGTCTCTGGTGGCCATATTTTCCAGCCAACGGGAACAAAAAGAGGATCGTTTGTAGAGGGCCTCCTATAGACCATTCTTGCCAAGTTTTTGGTTCATGTCAGCTCAATAGTTCCAGAGAGAAGATGAAAATGTGATTTCCTATAGTTTTTTTCTATGGTAACTATAAACTGCAATTGTGGCCATGTTTGCAAAACGATCAACATTAAAATGAGGAATGTTGGTGGAGGTTGTCACAGTTATCAACCATGAAAAGTTTCAAAACATTTGGCCCTCTGGTTTCAGAGAAGAAGAGTTTTCAAAATTGACCAATCAGAATCAAAGAATGCTTCTGACGGCCATGTTTTTTCACCGAACAGGAATAAAATGAGTGACAGTTGTAGAGAACCTCTCATAGACGGTGCGCGGACAAAATTCCATCGGACAAAATCCCATCCGGACAATATCCCAGATTTTTTACCCGGACGAAATCCCAACGGACAAAATCCCAGACATGGGCGGACAAAACACCAGGCAATATTTTTTCACAAAAAACTCAGACTTACGCTGAAGTCTAATGCTAGAAAGCAAAAATCCAAAACCAATTGCTTACTTACAGAAGCACTTCTTCAAACAACAAATGATGTACATGAGAAAATCGGAAATCCTGAAAGCATTCGTCAAGACATCAGACGTCAAAAACAAGGATCGCGGCCATCAGGACCCAAAACTCTACATGAACTCAATATAAGTGGAGAATGGGCAACTACAGCTGGAATTGAACCTGAACAATTTGTTTGTTACGACAATGGGTCTGATGTGAACAGAATTGTAATATTCGCATCAGATGCTGGACTTCGTTTGCTCGCTAGAAGTGATCAATGGCATATGGATGGAACATTGTCAATGGCACCAAAAATATTCAAGCAAGTTTATGTGATTCGTTTGCCGTTGGCTGATTCTGCTGTTTTGTGTGTTTATGCGTTATTGCCTGGTAAAACACAGGCCATATACGAGCAAATGTTGCAAGCAATACAAAGTCAATGTGTAGATCGGGGTTTCGATTTAGATCCGCAGGTTATTGTAACTGATTTTGAATCTGCAGTTCGTCAAGCAGTTCATAGCTCGTTCGGGGATCACGTGACAACACAAGGGTGCTTCTATCACCTCACACAAAGTATGTGGAGGAAAGTTCAGGAATTGGGTCTAACAAACTTGTATAAATCCAATGTTGATGTTAGGCAGTTTTGTGCTAAAGTTGATGGACTGACTCTGTTGCCACTTCCTGATGTGGTACCAGCCATGGAACATTTAAAAAACAATACTCCAGACGGACTGGAGGACTTCATATCATATTCTGATTCTACATACGTTACGGGTAGCTATCGGGCTATTCAACCACCACCCTCTAACAATTCTGATGCTGCAATGCCACCTATTCGTTTCCGTCGTCGAAAACCACTGTTTCCTCCAGAAACATGGAATGTCCACCAAACAACATTAGAGGGAGGGCATAGAACTAACAATATTTGGGAGGGGTGGAACAATTCTTTTAGGGAATTGATTGGTCATAAACAACCAAGTATTTGGTGTTTAATTGAGGGTTTTCAACAGGACAATGCCATGGTAAATACCATTATTTGCCAAAACCGTCTGGGTCAGCAGCCAAAAAAGAGAGTAAAACGTAATTATAAAACTTTGAATGAACGTTTGATGAACTTATGCAAAGATCGCCAAAATAACACAAAAAATATCGAGGAATTTTTACACTCTGTTAGTTTGTGCATGAGATGTAAATAATTATTCATTTATACAGTACGAGTGGACAGAAGTGTTTTTGTATGTCTTTGATAAAGTTATTTTCTACCATAAAAATACCAGTCATTAACTGGTAGAGTGCTGAAAGCCCATATTTGGGCTTTATTCTGAAATGTGGTTACCGCATCTTAAAGGCTTCAAATTCTGTGGATTTGCTTCATTTTATCTTCAAAGTTAAATAATTTAGTCACCATGAACTTGCCTTGTTACAATTCATGGAAGAGTGCCTGCAGGCACTCTCCCATGAATTGTAACAAGGCAATGACATGCAAACAAATTCTGACAACCAAAAATAACTTAGCACTCTACCAGTTAACATTAATTAATAAAGCTCTCTCAGAATTTTCCAATAACTAATGTTACTTACTGGTATTTTCAGTGGTAAAAAGTATTTTTGTATGTCTAAGTCGTATGCAGTTAACTAAGGCACAATTGATGCATTTCAAAGGAAAAAGTTATTTTCTACCAGAAAAATATCAGTCATTAACATTAATTCTTGGAAAGCTCTCTCAGAACTTTCCAATAACTAATGTTACTTACTGGTATTTTCAGTGGTAAAAAGTATTTTTGTATGTCTAAATCTTATGTAGTTAGTTAAGGCACAATTGATGCATTTCAATGGAAAAAGTTATTTTCTACCAGAAAAATACCAGTCATTAACATTAATTCTTGGAAAGCTCTCTCAGAGCTTTCCAATAACAACTAATATTACTTACTGGTATTTTCAGTGGTAAAAAGTATTTTTGTATGTCTAAGTCTTATGTAGTTAATTAAGGCACAATTGATGCATTTCAAAGGAAAAGGTATCCTCTATTTTCTACCATAAAAATACCAGTCGTTATTAACATTAATTCTTGGTAAGCTCTCTCAGTTAACAACTATCCGAGTCCAAAACCATTGGCCAGCGACGCCAGAGAAGCTGTGAAGAAGTTGTGAATTTGTAACAAAACACCAACCTTTGAAAATAGCACTGGAAAAACAATAAACCTTGGCCAATTACATTAGAACTGTTCTCAATTTTTAATCTTATCAAAACATACTGCCTTCATTATTAGAAGTGTCACAGTATTGCATATTTTTTATCATAAATTAGTATAAACACACCTGGCTTAACCTGTAGTTATTGTTATTCTTTATACTTATTATCGCTGGTATTGTTATAATAAATCACTAGTTACTTTGAAGAACATAGTTACAGTGCTTATATTAATTCTGCTGTTAATGTTAATATTATTGATATTAAGAAATAAAAGTACTTGAATCCAATGGGATAAAAAATTGTGTCTTTTTATTTTTTATACCCAAATGGGATTCTGTCCGCCCATGTATGGGATTTTGTCCGCTGGGATTTTGTCCGGATGGGATTATGTCCGATGGGATTATGTCCGGCGTTCCTCATAGACAATGCCTGCCAAGTCTGGTTCACATTGGCTCAGTACTTTCAGTCAAGACGATGAAAATGTGATTTCCTATAGGGTTTCTATAGTAACTATAAGCCACAATTGCTCCCATAATTGCAACCCGATGAAGATTAAAATGAGGATCATTGGTAGAGGGGGGTTACAGTCATCAGTCACACTAAGTTTTCAAACCATTTGGCCTTGTAGTTTCAAAGAAGATTTTCTTGAAAATGCACACATTTATGAATTCTGTTTTCAACAAAAAAAATCAGTAAAAGAAGGTTAAATATTTTTGAAAAATTACAACTTTTTTCAGACAGTATTCTCTTTTCAAAATAGCTTTGGATAGGTAAAAGGGTTACAGGAAACTCATTACTCCAATTTTTGTCAAATCTTAAAAAGATATACAATAATTACTGTCATCTAAGCTGACATGATTGCAAGAATGTTAGCAAAATCTTCTGTTTTCTCCAAACACCTGCCAACAACCAAGATTATCTGATAAGAACATGAGTAATGAGGATATATCAGCATCCATGTACAGTTCCAATAGTTTACAGTTAAGTCAAAATAAGTTGCAGGATAATCCTATAAACTGTGTATCTTTTTCTCTTCCTACACTGATAAGACCAGAAGCTGACATCATTTTCTGGAAAGCTCTCACTGATAGCTTTCCAGAAAATGTCAGATTCTGATCATGTCAGGGCAGGAGGAGCAGTTTACTTAGTTTATTGTAGTTATGCTACAGCTTATTTTGACTTGTACTGTATACACAATATTTTGGGTTTTTTTTTCTCCCAGTTCTCAGTGGAGAAAACTGGAACCAACCCTTACCAGATTCTCAAAAAAACAAGTATTTTTGCTGACAGTACCGATCTTTTGTGCAGACAGGAGAGGCATTGGGTTAAGCATTAGAATATAGCCTCTGGTGGCCACATATTTCCATCCTCTCATAGACCATTCCTGTGAAGTGTGGTTCACATCGGCTCAGTAGTTTCAGAGAAGAAGATGAAAATGTGATTTCCCATAGGGTTTCTATAGTAACTATAAGCCGCAATTGTGGCCATGTTTACAACCCGATCAACATTAAATGAGGATCATTGGTAGAGGGGGTCCCAGTCATTACTTATGTGAAGTATCAAAACATTTGGCTCGGCAGTTTCAGAGAAGAAAATTTTTGAAAATCCACCTATCAGAATCAAAGAATGCCTTTGGTGGCCATGTTTTTCAATCCTCAGGAACAAAATAAGGATTGTTTGTAGAGGACCTCCCATAGACCATCCCTGCCAGGTTTGGTTCACGTCGGCTCAGTAGTTCTGGAGAAGATGATGAAAATGTGATTTCCCATAGGGTTTCTATAGTAACTATAAGCCACAATTGTGGCCACGTTTGCAACGCGATCAACATTAAATGATGATCGTTGGTAGAGGGGGTCCCAGTCATCGTTTATGTGAAGTATCAAAACATTTCGCCTGGCAGTTTCAGAGGAGAAGATTTTTGAAAATCTACCAATCAGAATCAAAGAATGCCTCTGGTGGCCATGTTTTTCAACCCACAGGAACAAAATGAGGATCATTTGTAGAGGACTTCCCATAGACTATCCCTGCCAGGTTTGTTTTCTCGTCGCCACGGTTTTTCCAGAGAAGAAGAGGAAAATGTGATTTCCCATAGGGTTTCTACAGTAACTATAAGCCGCAATTGTGGCCATGTTTGTAACCCGATCAACATTAAATGAGGATCGTTGGTAGAGGGGGTCCCAGTCATCATTTATATGAAGTTTCGAAACATTTGGCCTGGCAGTTTCAGAGAAGATTTTTGAAAATCCACCAACCAGAATCAAAGAATGCCTCTGGAAGCCATGTTTTTCATCCAACGGGAACAAAATGAGGAGCGTTTGTCGAGGTCCTCCCATAGACCATTCCTGCCAAGTTTGGTTCACACCGGCTCGGGGTTAGAGAGAAGAAGATAAAAATGTGAAAAGTTTACGGACGCCAGATGACGAACGGCGACGGACGACAACGGATGCCAAGTGATGAGAAAAGCTCACATGGCCTTTTAGGCCAGGTGAGCTAAAAACGCTATATCTTAGGCAATTCATGGCTGATTTCCATGAAATTTTCACTCATTCTTCACAAATAGTTATCGCATCGTCTCAAATAGAGAGACACCAATTTCGCATTATATCTTGTTGCATGTCAAGAGAGCGTATGCACATGTGCAGGGGTTCCCACGGAGCTCGTGCTTGGTTTGGGGACTTTCTTATAATGCAACTGAGTTCAGCCGAGCTTCAAGAACAAAACGCTGAAAGTTTGGAGTCACTGCTCTAAAAAACGTTCCCCACATTCTATGATACCTGATACTCACAGGTTGTTATTATTAATCTTTGTGAAACAAACAGACTATTGTTTTTTGTACGGTTTCTTTTTCTTTTTTTTATTCTTCTTCCGTCTTCTCTCTTCTATTCACTTCCTTGTCTGCACGATAACTCATAAATGAGTTGTCCTATCTCGCTGACTGTCTGATAGACGGTCACAAATTCTCGGCCACCTATCTTTTTCAGATTTCTGGGGCGTTAGGGGTGTCCGTAGGGGTGTTTTGAATGTGGATACTGCCAATATCTCAGGCACGGTAGGATGTTTGAACTTGGGACCAAACCACTAAGTCGACACTCGATGAAGATTCAAAATATGGTCAAATTCACTGGGGTCACTGAGGGGTCATTGAGTGCACTTTTTCAGAATTGCTGGAAATCACATTTTTGGACTCCAAAATGCTTTTCCCGAAGTTCATACATGCATTTTACATGAAAAAAGTGGGTGTGGTCAAACATTTTTTGAAAGTGGACCACTCTCATATCTCAAGCATAGTATGATGTATGGACCTGGAACCAACACCAAATGAGTCGACACTCAGTGGAAATTCAAAATATGGGTCAAGGTCACTGAGGTCACCCAGGGGTGATTGTGTGCATTTCTCCGAATTGCCGAAAGTCACATTTTGAACCCCCTAATGCATTCCCAGAATCCATACATGCATTTTTACATGAAAAAAGTAGTCATCGCCAAAAACTTTGAAAATGGACACACTAATACCAAGCATGGTGTGATGAATGGACCTGGGTCCAACAACAAATGAGTTGATCCTCGGGGGGGGGGGGGGGGGGGTTAAAATATGGATCAAGGCTGCTGAGGTCACCTTGGGGTCATTGAGTGCACTCTTCAGAATTGCTGGAAACACCTTTTGCCCCTCCCTCCCACAATGCATTCCCTTGATCGAACCCTTTTTTGCTCTGTACATATATGCCTTTTCGGGTCTCTTTGAAAAATGTATCAGATTCCTGAATGAATATCTTTGAATAATGTTAAAGAAAACCTGTTTCAGATTACTTTAAAACTAGTTTATCCCCGAAATTAAGCCTCCAAAGTATTCCAATTACATTCATAGAAGGGACTCCGTGGCTCGATAGAGGTGAAAGCTGCAAACCGGAAGGTCCTCGGTTCGAATCCCAGGTGTGGTAACCCCGTTATGTCCTTGACATACTTCACCCCCATTGCCCACTTGGGGGCATGGTGGCATTGTGCATTAACGCATACTGCACGTTGATGGTGTACTTCTCTTCAACAAATGCTAACCTGCTTGTGTGGGGTCAGTCTGTTGGGGAGCCTGAGAGTTGCTCGCATTTGCTCAGTGGTCCTCTCAGGGTACTTCAGCTTCCTCCTTTCATAAAACTGTCTGATACAAGGTGACAGTGGCTGTCAATAGTGTCGTTAAGCTCAATAAATAAAAAATACATTCATAGAAGGCATGCCTTGATAGTGTTGTTGTAATATTTGTGCCTTCTATGCACTGTTTGTCAACATGATAACCTAATACAATCAATCCTATCTTAATGTTTTGTTATACTGATAGACTTTACTTGCAAATGAGTTCACTGAAGTCAATAGCCATTATTTATAACTTGATGCAGTCTCTCATAAACAAAGTGGTCAAAGAGAATGCTGTAAATTTTACATTGAATCGCATTGTATATTTATTTAATATCATGTTACAAAAGTAACCACGTTGAAAATAGAACCCTTCACATTTCAAAACAATTTTAAGATTTATTTATTCTCAATCATAACTCAACAGGTTTCAGTATGGAGTGGTGTGTGGCTTTCTCAAAAAACCCATCACAATTATAAAGTAATGAAATGGAATATTTGAATGGCCTGTTTTTAACCCTCTTAATACTTCAACGTGAGTACAAGCACCCTTCATATAACTCATTGCTACAGTATGTTCTTACACTTTCCTTTCTGTAACATTTAATTTTATATGGAATGCGACACCTTTCCAGGTTTATCTTCAAAAGTAAGGCATTCTTAACCCTTTCCCTAACATAACAGTGAAAACCAGCCAGCATTATTCACTGAAATTTCCAGTCATTTTTCATTTCGTTCTTGCTTGAAAAACACTGAAGACCTCTCATTGGAATGAGCTCCTTTTTAAAGGGTTAAAATGGAGTATTTAAAGGGATTATTTTAACCCTCTCAATATCTTAATATGGGTCCCCAAAAAATTTACTTTTGCAATAATGATAATACTTTCTGTTCTCACAATGATGCTCTAAACTCGCATGGGCTCTTGGGGGCCGTTTACCTCTATATTCCAACATTACTGAATTCTCTTACTCGTAATATATTTTCCAGAGGTATCATGTACCTTAACTTTTTCTTGGTAATATGAATATTTGCTACCATCTCTAAACATGGCATATCCGGAGTTGGTGGAGCCAATATTTTTAAAGTGGGATACGCTTATACTTCTGGTTTGGAATGACCTATAGACATGGGACCTACACTGAATGTGTTGAAACCTTCTGGAGGTTCAAAATGTGGTCAACCTCAATGCGGGCAATGGAGGTCATTAAGCGCATATTTTTCAGAACTATCAGGAATTGCATTTTATAACAGCTAATGCAATGCTGAAGATTATCCATGTATCTCATCATTCAAATAATTGGCAGAGCCAAAAATGTCCATTTCTGATTCGTGTGTCGAACCCTTTGAATGCTGGTCACATATATGCCTTTTCTGGTTCTTATAAAAATTGTTCTGATTCCTGTATGAATATCTGTAAACACTGTTAACGAAAATCCATTTCTGATTTGTTTAAAAATATTTTACTCCTGAAAATAAACCTCCATAAATTCTCTTCTATATAGTTTTTTTCCTGATTCTTTAACCTTTTCACACAGACTTAAATTTACTGGTGGCAGTAAACTCTGTTTCTCTAGTTTAATACTAGTTTGTAAGACATTAGAGTATTTGGCAAATACCCATTATCTGAAACCAGTTATATGTATTTTCTTGAGGCTTGTTTTTGGCTCCACATTAAATCTGTACAAGCTTTATTCTAAACAAAAGTTATGACCAAAAGCATGCCCAACCTGACCTGAAAAGGGCATGTGCAAAAAACTAATAAAAATTGTTCATTTTTTGCCTCAAAACCATAGCTCAGCTCTTGAATTAGAACAAGATCAACATGCTTGTTCCAATGTGGGTTACAAGGTATATGTTGGAGGAAAAATGGAATAAATTGTCAAATTTGAATGATTTTTGTGAATAAAACTGGCTGTTTATGGCTGTTACATTCCATAAAGGATTCACAAGATTTTCAAAATTTGGTGAAGATACTTGGTTTTACACCATTTTTATTTTATTTTGGGTGCCATGTGCTGTTGCTATAAAATACAAGAAAAACTGAAAACTGTTCCAAAAAAAGGCAAAAATTGGAAATCAGAAAAGTAATTGTGCTGTGCTCAAAATTTGTAAAAATAGATGTTATGAACGAAAAATTAGTAAAAATGGACTAATTAAGGCCCATGAGAAATCGGACCACGCCAGTTTTTGAACTCACTTGAGATATTATTGCAAAAGACCAGTATGGCAAATAGTAGTCAAATCAGAGACTGTTTTTTTTTCAAGTTATTGCGCTAATGAGCTCAAAATTTGTAAAAACTGACTAATTAAGATCCATTACTCTATAACGAAAAATTGGGCTGGGCCAGTTTTCGAACTTGCATGAGATATTATTGCAAAAGACCTGTACGGCAAATATTAGTTAAATCAGAGAATGTTTATTCAAGTTATTGCGCTAACAGTGTGAGGGCACCCATGTTAACCCAACTGGATCAAAAAAAAATAGAAAAAAATGATGATAATTAATGAGGTTATTGGCTTCAAGGATTAGGTGTAATTATGTTTTGAATAAATTATTGTCTCGTATGAAAATATAGGAGTTCAACAGTGAGGTAATGCACTTCATTGTTTAACTGCTCACAGGGACATGGTTTTATGGTTCTTGACATGATCTACACATGTATTTTGGTTTGTTTGTTTGTTTGTCACAGTGTTCACAAGCTGGCATGTAAAAGCTCAGCAAATTTGTAATTGTAACTTAATACTATGGGTATTAAGGGAGGTTTGTGCAAGGGCAAATGAAAGTGCAACAGGTGGACTCGTCCACTGGTCAAAACAGCCTCTATCTGACATTGGCAATTCCACCTGTTACTATTTTTAGTAAGACACTAAGAGTTTCTTTGTTTCAACATTCCAAGGCTAATCAGTGTTTGGAAGACGTCTCAGTTTTTCTTAAATCAAATCGCTTCAAAAATTTTTAATTTCTTCAATACTTTCACCTTGCATAAAAGCAACGGCAACAAATCAACTATGGGTTATGTACGGAGATTTTTGGATTCGGTTTCCAGTTCATGAGACTTTAGAAGTTTACAGTTTTTCACCAAAAATTTAAGGGATAGACGAAGTTCGGACATTCTTTTGAACTGTCACACAAACCGTGTTGGAGGCGAAGTTTTGGATTCCAGGGCAACGGTGCTCACCAATGCGCTGACTGAAGAAGTGGCTTGTCCACAGTCTGATGTGATAGGGCAAGTGGACGTCTCGGACTTGAATGGGCAGATATCAGTCCAAAGTAATTCAGAATGTGTCAATGAAACCAGTACGTTGAAGCAAATGAAAGGACTGCATTCAGACTCATTCAGGGTGAACAACTTACAACCACGAAAAGGACAGAAAAGGGAAAATCCAGTTTAAATTTGGATGACCTGGCCAACTGCACTGTGAAGCAACTCAAAGAACAGTTAGCGGTAATTGGGATTGAGGCCCCCAATGCCAAGAAAACCATTTTGTTGTACATGGACAATCTCCGACAATCCTCTGCAGGTCAGTGCGATAGCCATGCAGACCGCTGAGTGAGACATGGGTTCATTTTGGCAAAACCGGATATGACCTCCTACAACAATAACATTGATATATCTGGTGCATCAACCAGTGCAGGGGATGTGATCGTGCGTGAACTGCATCGACTTGGCCGGGAACTCAGCGGACTGAAAGACACTTTTACATTATTCGTGCGGGAGACAAGCACAATCCTCAAACTGTCCCAACTTGCGCAGTTCCCGAATGGTTTAGGGGAAAATGTTACAATGGAAATGACAACAAGATCACACCGGAGGTTTACCGCTCCTGGCAATCCAGAATGCGACATAGTCTCAAAGAAATGCACTCCCATGATGATCAACCCTCAGCAAAATGAAACGGGCATCAAAGGTGGCTTTACGCTGAAAACTGCCATGGCTGAAACAGATTTTGGGCATCATAGACAAACTCAAGACCAGGAAAGATCAGCCTATTTACACTAGTCGGAACCGCTATGGGATACACAGCTATCTGTCACCACAGATGATGGTTCCCACCCACCAAGGCTTGGGTTTATCACAACGTAGGTCAAGTATATCACTCGACAGCCTTAACCATGACATAGGAATTGTTTCTCCTTCACTTAAAAATGCTATCCTGGAGGGAAAGGATGTCACTTGGCCAGCCTTCTGATCACCAATTTTGAATTTGGTGGTCAGCGGACTGTTGAGGTGGGCAGTCTTTCCTTCCAGCTGAAAGATAGGGATAGCCGTCTGAACAGAAAATTTAACAATTTCTGAATTCATCACTGCATTCACTGTCTACAAAAATGTCATGTGCGAGGTTTTTACCACCAGATGAGCGGAGCTTGATGCTTATGAAATACTTATTGTAAAGCTACATAGTCAGTATGGGGGATTTGCCTTCTATGAATTTCATAAGGCATTTTCCGCAGAGGCAGCTGCTTGGCTGGTACAGAGAAACGTCCTTGTCGATTGGTCCAAGGGAAACCCCAAAATTTTTCAAAGGATATTCTCTGGGTTCACATATAATCGGTGTGAGATCTGCAAGAGTGCTTCTCATAGAACAAAATTTTGTCCCAAAATTGCTTCAGTTGGTCTGCTCGACAGGGATGTTTCTCCTATGCCTCAGAAGGGCAGGTTTTTCAGGTCAGATCCCCCCAGACTGGGTCATATATCAATAGGTCAGGTAAAAAGCTAGATGTGAGTGGGTGCCCTCAAGTTGTGCATTTAGGCCTAGAAATCTGTAATGACTTTAACCAAGAGTCAGGGTGCACACACCCTTCTTGTTCTAATAGTCATGTCTGTCTCAAATGTAGTGTTGACCACCCTGTTTTTCAATGTGGTAGTGGTAGCTATGGTAACAAGCCAAGACCAATACCGGGTCTGGACCTGCGTCGCTGCATGCAATTGAATCGGCAAACAGGAAGTGGCTGCATGGCAGATTTGAAAATTGCATACACGATACAACTGATCATTATCAGGCTCCAGATGAAATATAAAATCAATCCCTTGCACAGAAGCCGAGAAAAGTTTGACGAAAAATTTCAGTGTTCAGTGGGTACAGTAAAATTTCAAAGTACCAGTAAACAGGAAGTGGCTGCATGGCAGATCTGAAAATTACTTACACGATATAACTCATCATTATGAAGCAGCAGACCAAATATAAAATCAATCCCTTGCATAGAAGCCGAGAAAAGTTTGACGAAAAATTTCAATGTTCAGTGGATACAGTAAAATTTCAAAGTATCGGCAAACAGGAAGTGGCTGCACGGCAGATCTGAAAATTACTTACACGATACAATTCATCATTATGAAGCAGCAGACCAAATATAAAATCAATCCCTTGCATAGAAGCCGAGAAAACCTTGACGGAAAATTTCAATGTTCAGTGGGTACAGTAAAATTTCAAAGTATCGGCAAACAGGAAGTGGCTGCACGGCAAATCTGAAAATTGCTTACACGATACAACTCATCATTATGAAGCAGGAGACCAAATATAAAATCATTCCCTTTCATAGAAGCCAAGAAAACTTTGACGGAAAAAGTGTTTCGGACGGATGGACGGACGGACTGATGGATGGACGGACTGACGGACGGAGTCGAGCGGTTACTAGACCTGCTCTGCCGCTGGCGACGCAGGTAAAAAGCAGAAAGGTAATGGTGACACATTGGTAGGAAAGGAATCAGTGTGACTAGAAGGGTCCAATGAAGCTGTTAATAAAAATGTAGCTGAGGAAAAAGGTGTTTCCTTTTACGCACATCAATTCGGACTTTGAAATGAAAGCTAATACATCCATTAATGCGCCCCATTTAAAAAAGGAACTAGCAAATCACCCAGATAGGGCATTTGAGGAGGATTTGATAAATGGCCTACTGCATGGCTTCCATAGAGGTATTTCTGAATTACTAACCAGTAAATTTGAGTATAGGAATTTGTTGACTGCAGGGGAGGACCCAGACTTTGTGGATTAAGCACTGAGTGTGGAGGTTGGAAAGGGTTTTTTGCTGGGCCCTTTCGAGGTTCCACCTTTCAGTGTGTATCGTATCAGTCCTATTGGGGTTGCTACTGGGAAATATTCTGGGAAGAAACAGATTATTGTAGATCTCTCGGCACCCCATAATAGCCAAGACCATGCCAGTCTCAATGAATTAATAAGCAAAGAAAAATTTTCTCTGAGCTATGTCTGAATTGATGATGCTATTCAAATCATAAAAAATCTAGGTCGAGGAAGCTGGATGTGCAAAACAGATATTGTGGATGCATTTAAACTAATACCAATTCAACCATCTTTATGGCATGGAGGGCTAGATATTACTTTTATCACAGACTAGTGTTTGGTTGTCAGAGCAGCCCAAAAATATTCAACAAGTTATCTGTAGCTATTCGTTGGATTGCCAAGTATAAATATAAAATTGATAATATTTTGCACTTATTACATGACTTTCTCACCACTGACCACCCAGATTCGATACCAGAAAGAACAATGGATTTGTTGACCAAGATTTTTCGCTCACTTAATATTCTGATTGCACCACATAAGACATCTGGTCCAACAACGAATCTCGGGTTTTAGGGTATTATTCTATATTCACAACTTATGGAAGCCTGACTGCCCGAAGACAAGTTCAGAAGGTTAACCGACAAAGTATTTTTCTTAATGTTTGATTGTGCACTAAACGGGAGCTGCTCTCCCTATTGGGTTATATGAATGTTGCATGTCGATGTATTTTCATGGGCGATCTTTCATTTCCTGCTTAATTTCTTTATCCACTACAGTTGATAGCTTTTTTGCTACGGTTTACTTTAATAATGAATGCAGGAAAGATCTTCGCATGTGGCATCTCTTTCTGCTTGAATGGAATGCCAAATCCTTTTTTCTTGATGACTCCTTGACCTCTGCTGCTGATATCAATCTTTATACCATTGCATCCTCCACCATAGGTTTTGACGGATATTATAATGGGAGATGGTTTCAAGGTGTGCGGCCGCCATCCTTGGTGTCAGGTCTTCAGAACACTTTTTCTATGGCTTTAATTATTTGTGTTGTATCCTACAGTGGTTGCTGCAATTCTTTGGGGAAAGGAATGGTATAGGAAACGGGTTGTGTTCCAGTGTGATAATGAAGCCACAGTACATATCATTAAAAAGGGTTGTTCCAAAAATTTGGCTATCATGCACTGAATGTGAAAACTGATTTGGGGTGTAGCCATGCATAACTTTGCAGTTTATGCTAATCATGTCCCAGGTAACACCAACAAGATAGCTGATGCTCTTTCTCTGTTTCAGATGCATCGATTCGAGAACTAGCCCCAGATGCCAGTCCATTTCCAGAGAAGATCCCAATGGTACTCAGCTGCTTAGATCTCTAAATCCTGTGGTCACATAACTGTTTGACAACGCTTTATGTGGGCAACACAGCCAACTTATCGGTCTGGTTTCCAATGTTTTCTTACCTTTTGTGTCAGGTATGGGGTTCCAGTAGATGTTTTTCTTAATGTCACTGAGGATTTGATTATATATTTTATTGCTTACTGCTGACAGGCTTTACATCTTAAATGTAGTACAGTTAAACTTTATCTGGCTGGGGGGAAATTCTTTTACACAGAGAAAGGACTTCCTGATCCTTTGTGCTCTTCAAATGGCGTCCCTTACAATCAGGTCCCCATAGTTATGAGGTGTTTTAAAAAATTAACATCAACCCCCCAAACACTACGATTTCCCATTATGTTTCCTGTCTTAAACAATATATTTTGGGCTTTAAATCATGGCTGCTTGGATCCGTACACAGATGATCTTTTATTTCAAACAGCAGGGGGTGCGGTGGCTCAGAAGGTAGAGGTGCAGGCTGCAAGCCGAGAGGTCCTCGGTTCGAATCCCACCTGCGGCAACTGCGTTGTGTCCTTGGGCAAGACACTTTACCCCATTGCCCATGTGGGGGCACGATGTCGCCGTGTACTAAGGCGTACTGCACGTCGATGGTACGCATGTCTTCAACCAATCTAACACTGCCTGTGCTGCAGTGCGGAGTTACGATGTTGGGGAGCTGGCAGCTGCTCGTCGTTGCTCGGTGGTTCTCTCCGGGTACTCCGGCTTCCTCCACCCGTAAAACTGTCACGGTCATGATTAGCCATTGTGCATAAATATGTGACCTTAAACATCAATAAATAAATAAATATATTTCAAACAGCATGTTCCGTGGCATTTTTTGGTTTTCTAAGGTGTGGGGAATTCACCAGAAAGTCAAGGATAGCAGTCCAGTCTGATCTAGAAGTAGGGGATGTCTATTTTTCTACGGATGATAGCATGTGTGTTATTAAATTAAAGTCATTAAAAATTGATCCTTTTAGACAGAGTATCAATATCAAAATATTTGGAATGGAACATCCAGTATGCCCTGTCAGACTGTTAAGAAGATATTTGAAAGCAAGGTAAGTTTTGGGAAATTGTAGACAATTATTTATTACTAAATGTGGTCAAGCACTTACAAGGTCTTATTTCATTTCCAACTTGAGAATTATTTTAAAAAGGCTAGGTTATCCCCAAAATGCTTATTCTGGGCATTCATTCCGAATTGGAGCAGCAACTTCAGCATCAAATGCTAACATTGAAGATCATTTGATAAAAACTTGTGGTCGTTGGTCTTCCAACTGTTATGTGCAGTACATTAGGACTCCAAACGAGAGGCCCCAGGGGGCCTGAGGGCGCTCAATGGCATGGTAGTTTAAATATCAAATCAGGAACTTGACTTGAATAAGCTGCATATGCCCCTCCTAAGAAAAGCATATACCAACTAGATGAAGTGATTGTGCCCACACAATACACAGGATTTTCCTTCTATTTTCATTTCCTGCACTTTTACATCCCAAAATTGAGATAAACGAATAAAAAAAAGATTTTTTTTTATTTTTGCTCGGAAATTTTCGAAGTCCCAAACAAAATATTTTCAGACTAAAATTTTTTTTTCTTCTTAAAATTGACCAAAACGCATAAAAAACTAATTTCCAGATTTTGGTCCAAAATTTCTAAGTCCAGACTGGGACCCAAAATTTTCAGCTTAAATATTAACCCAGAGACTTGGCTTGAACAAACTTGAATCTCATGCTGCATACCAAATATCAAAAGATTCTTATTGGTAGATCTGAAGAAGAAGATTTTTAAAGAATACTCCTCATACTGCACTAATTTGAACATTTGGGCTCCCATAGGGAACCCAAATATGGACCGAGGGATTTGATTTCAACAAATATGTGAATCAATGTTCCAAAGATGTTATATGTAAAATATGAAAGCTTTAGGAGCAGTGGTTTGGAAGCAAACGATTCTTTAATTTTTTCCCATTGCCCACAATGTTAAAAAATGCTGACTCAGCATTTTTTCAAAGTCCCGTAAAAGTACGTTATGACAAAACTGATGGCAATTTTTTTTTACCATTCCTTTCTGTTGGTCCCAACGAAGCCTCACACCAAATAAAAATTCTCAGTGCCATGCAGTTTTGGAGATATGGACGTTTTCAATTTTTTCTATTTTTGGTTCCTGAGGTTCCCACGGGACTGCAGGAAAACATTCTTGCCCCTCTCAGAACAAAGGCAAATATTGCCCATCAAACTTCTCTTGAACAACTTGAGTCTACACCTCAAATGGAAGCTGCATACCAAATATCAAGTCTCTGCTATGGCTGGTTCATGAGATGAAGATTTTTAAAATTTTTGTACATTTTGGCTCCACTGTGGCAACCACTTTTGTTATACCACCCACTTTTGTTATACCTCACCAGTTTTGTAACAGCGATCGCCCATTTTTGTTACACCTCACCAATCTTGTAATAGAACACCAGCTTTTGTTATAGTACATTAGATCCCACTGGACGTACACCCTCTATAAGTCTACCAAGGCCTTATGTGGTAAGTTTCGCCAAATGAAAAATTATACCACATTAAGGCTATGAAAAAAAGAACCTCTGTTTCTCAGGCCCGCGCGCATGGTCATTTTTGGTGCGCATGCAACCTTTTTATGACACCAAAAAAATCTTCCAAAAAAATTTGAGATATTGTGCTCATTTCGGTAAATCGATATCGATGCGTTCGCAAATTTTAAATTAACACACTTCAAGCTTTTTCTACATCATACCTTAATAAAGTGGGTGGGTTTTAGCAATATTCACGACAGAAAGTGTTTTATTCTGTAATAGGTAAGTCATAATGACAGCAAGAAGGAAGGTGTCTTTCAGTCTGACAACAAACAGTCACAAAGGGGAATGGTCGATTCGCACCACGTTTGATTCGCACCAAACCTCAGAAAGTCTGCAAAGTCAGGTGCTATGTTGAATGGAACACAGTCTCCTGGCATTTATTTTTAGTAACATTTGTATTGTAAATGGCTGTCATTGGGAAATTGTGTACTGTTATTTGAAACCGTTACGAGTTTCCCAGTTAATTTAAATAAATGCATTTGAGATGCAGGATAATTGGATAACTAATAGTAACCATTGCTTGATATAAAAGTAACAGTCATAGTTGAAAATAAATTGCATATAGGCAGGTATGTGCGGTTGAATTGGTTAATAAAAACAGGCAAACATTCGTTTTGTATTTCATTTTCAGATTTAAGAAAATATGATTTATGGATGAACTGCCCGTTCAAATGGGTTGTGACAATTTTGAATATAATGGGGAAAAATTGCGACTCACGATTTTATTAGGCAGGTTGTGAAAGGATTTTTTTTTTTTGGTAAAATAAATCTCTGAAAGTTGGCACTTCGACATTTGATTTGTCCCAGAGACGTTTCAACCCGAGACGTTTCACCCACGAGGCGTTTCGTGACTTTCGTCCTGTGTTATAATTTTCACGTTTCACTGAAAAAACAAACATTCAAACCCCACTTCATTTACGACCCAACACCCCTGTGGTGAATAACCAATATATTTGCGAAATTTTGCGTGGTCCACCAGGCGTTTGGATGGGGGTCAAATTACCACAAACAACCTCTCGGGGAGAAAATAAAAAGAAAAAAAAAAAACCGCCCGCCCACATGCTTTTTTGGAAAAAATGGCCTGAGAAACAGACAATCAACTTTGTATGGCCTAAACATTTTAAAATAACAACTAGAATGTGGTTTACCATATTATCCCCAAAAACAACTTAAGGACGTCCTGAACGCAAGATTTACCACATTAGGTACAAAATGTAAACACGGACGGACGGATGGACGGACGGACAGACGGATGGACGGACGAACGGATGTACTTGTGAGGTGAGTTCAGTGTCAGGTACGGGTAAAACTCCACACCTGCGACCGTTTTTGCACCTCAAAAGTGGGTGTTTTGAGGGGCCGCTCCTCAGAAGAGGGGACTGGACCAGTGGTTAAATCACCGGTTTGCACAAGTAACGTCTGTACGCACAACTTGTTCACACACGTACTTCTGAAGTAGCCTGAACTGACAGACAAATGGACTGACAGACAGACAAGCAGGTGGTCAGGCGGGTGGGAGGGCTGGAGGGCTTCGTGTGGGCTTCCGGGTGATCATCGGACAGCAAAGCTAGGAGGCAGGCAGGCAGACAAGCGGGCAGGCCGGCCCGTCAGCAGGTAGACAGCAGGCAAGCATGCAGGTCATCGAATAAAAATGAATTTGTGTTTCCCTTTTCCTTACATGTACGTTTCAAATACACCCCAACTCCAACCAAAATCACTTTCATCAAACACACGTTAGAATAGGGGCGAATGCAAATTTTGATTTAAAGTATTACAAAAGCTGGCAATTTATATAACAAAAGTGGCTAGCTGTTTTTTTATAACAAAAATGGGCGATTTCTATAACAAAAATGGTGACCTCAAACGGTAACAAAAGCTGGCGTTCTATAACAAAACTGGTGAGGTATAACAAAAATGGGCGATCGCTATTACAAAACTGGTGAGGTATAACAAAAGTGGGCGGTATAACAAAAGTGGTTGCAACACTCCACTCCCCTCCACAATATGAGCAGAAACCCAATTTGAAGAAAAACCCAAATGCCCCTATATAACCGCTACTCATGTGAATTTTCATTGAACTGCAGCCAGTGGCTTGGGACAAAATGACCCAAACACCACCTTCAGGATGTACGACGGACAAAAAGTGATCAGAAAAGCTCACCCTGACTTTGAGTCAGGTGAGCTAATAAAGCTATTAAGATGGCTCAAAGGAGTTTAGTGACCCATACATGAAGGTTGGAATATGCATTTGGTTAGCTCTATGTTTGTTCAGTTTGTATTGGTGGTTACCTGTACTTACAAAACAAGCCATCATATAGCATTTTCACCCAGGTTTGAACTTTATACCCTTGGAAGAAATTCCTTAGACATCTGTTGTACAGTCAATAGATATACTTGTATGAGGTCATTTTTGTGTCGACTTTATTCCTTTAGCTTAACCACTGAGTAGTTTAAAAGATATTTTTCACCAAATCTTGTCCCAGCTGCTTCACAGCAACATGACTGGATTTGATGCAAAATTCATAAAAAGTTTGACTCAAGGAATTAATTACTGGTCAAAAAGTGTATGTAGGTTGCAGGGGGAATATTGTTAAATGTACTCAACTTTTACATGTATCAGCCTATGTTTCATACTACTGTGTGCGGTATCCTATCTTTTATACTGCTGTGTGCAGTAAAATTGTTGATTTCATATTTAAGATTAACCTTGAAAATACAACAATTCACTGGAGGATTTGGCTTTAAACCCATTAAATTATCATAACTGGGTTTACATCTATTTTCCCTAGCTTGAGTGATTACTTTGCAATTAGTGGCAAATGATGTTTTAAAAAATTCTTACAGAATTTGTGCATCCCATCAGATACTAACACAACATTCATGTGGGTCCAAAGCAACATTTTAGAAACTAGAGGTAACAGTCTATGTCTCATACTTGTAAAATGATGTAAACTCTGTAATCTTAAGCTTCATTTGTTTCAAATGAATTAACTTGTCAAGTGCTAAATTATTTTTCAAATGCTATTTGAAACATGGCTATTTTTTTCATAGATACCCTGCTACCACCACAAGTTGCCTTTGTTTAGCAAGATTTTGTTCATAAATAATTGTTTGGTTAGAATTTATTGAAGTGCCAAAAGGCGCTCTCCAATTAATTGCAACCAAATAATTTTATATAAAATTTTTTTCTCCTGTTGATCAAACCTCAATCAAGCAGAGCATACAGTGTAAAGCCATGAAAGTGGCTCCCAGCACTTTTCAATAGTACCACGACAGTGTCTTCTAACACTTAACCAATTAATTATTGCAATGATATAGCATTAGAAAAGTAAGTCAGAACACTGCACCAGGATTTTTTCACAACTTGAGTAACATCTCATGTACTAAATGTATCTACCATACCTGATTTGGTACATATACCAACCTGTCAGTATTTTGTATTTCTAGTTCCTTGATGTATCTTGAAGCAAATGTGTATCGGGATTTGCCAATTTTTATTAGATAGTTTCTAGTTGAGTAGGCCTGAAATATAAATGAAAGTGTCAATGACATTGTAGCTCAACTTGACCAACTTGAACTTGGTAAGTTATAAATGAAACAGCAAAATTGAAGATCATTGGTACCAATGTTATTTGACGAAATTTCAACATAACAGCATTGTGTGTGCACAACGTCAGAGTAATCCAAGCAATTTTTAAATGTAAACAGTAAGACTGGCTAAAGGAAGAATGTTGATACACAAATGCAGTATTTTCAGAGGTTATTGTAAATGGCAACTTTTTTCACAGAAATGAATGCTAATCAATAGCTCTTATCTAAAGGTCTTGCCTAATGAGCTCACCAAGTTCAAAAAGAATCCTATAATAAATGTGGCCTGTAGGCCATGTCAAAGAATGTTGATACACAAATGCAATAAATTCAAAGATTGTTGCTAACAGCAACAGTTTTTGATGGAAATTAAAAGAAAATCAATAGCTCCTATCTTTGTCACCCTGCATAAGCGTACAAACTTTCAAAACCACCTGATAATGAATGTGCCCTCTGAAACATGCCAAAGGAAGATGTTAATGCACAAATGCACTAAGAAGAAGGTCATTGCTTGTGGTAATGGGGTTTTTTTTGGGGGGGGGTGGGGGGGTTATGGAAATTCATAAATATACCCTGCTGAGAGTTCAAAAGGGATAAGTTGATGCACAAATGCAGTAAGTTCAAAGGCTGGTGATAACGACAATAATTTATGGAAATGAAAGAAAGCAATAGCTCACATCTAGAGGTCACCCCGAACACACATACCAAGTTTCAAAGTGATCCGATCATAAATGTGCCCTGAAGGGTGTGTTAAAGGGAAATATTGAGGTCTGACTAAACTAAGTTCTAAGGTCAGCGGCAACATTTTTTTGACAGAAATGGAAGAAAATCGACAGCTCCCATATAGATGTCACCCCATACAAGCACACCAAGTTTGCAAGCAATCCAATCATAAATGTGCCCTGCAGGGTGTGTCAAAGGGAAATACTGATGCTAAGTTTTTACTAAGTTCATCGAAGGTCATTGCCACTGACAACAATTTTTGACGGAAATCGAAGAAAATTGATAGCTCCCATCTAGAGGAAACCCCAAACAAGCATACAAAGTTTCAAACCGATCTGATCATAAATGTGCCCTGTAGAGTATGCCAAAGGAATATATTGATCCCTGACTAAACTAAGTTCAAAGATCGTTACCAGCGGCAACATTTTTTGACAGAGGGAAATGGAAGAAAATCGATAGCTCCCATCTAGAGGTCACCCCAAACAAGCATGCCAGGTTTCAAAGCAATCCAATCATAAATGTGCCCTGTAGGGTGTGCCAAAGGGAAATATTGAGGTCTGACTAAACTAAGTTCTAAGAACGTTGGCCGCGGCAACATTTTTTTATGGAAATTGAAGAAAATCGATAGCTCCCATCTAGAGGTCACCCCAAACAAGCATACCAAGTTTCAAAGCGATCTGATCATAAATGTGACCTGTGAGGTGTGCAAAAGAAAATTGTGGACGTACGTACCAATGTACTAATGTACGTACGCACTAACGTACGTACTAACGTACTACGTACGTACGTGTACGTACGTACATACGCCAACGGACAAGAAGTGATGGCAATAGCTCAGCTTGACTTTGTCAAGTTGAGCTAAAAATTATAGGAGTAGTAGAATTTGACTTCATCACATCTCTAACTGTTTACTAGATCTTTGTGACTGGCCTGACAAATAGAACATGTCATTCAACAAAGCTTTCCAATGCAGTCTTGTCCAACTGGGAGTGTATTTTCATTCTGAATGTACAAAAATGTTCAATGACTCTTGTTTTGTGTTGTCACAAGACGAAATGGTTAATCCATTAGATGAATGTTATTCAAAGTAGTTAAATTTCAAGTAATTTGGGGATTTTTCTATCAGATGCAAAAATGTGCTGGTAAGACTACGGTTTTTGCGTACACATGTACTGAGTGCATCTGCTCTAAAATTGCAATTTTATTTTAAATGTCAGGTCTGAATGTGGGAAACTTTGGTGGCATATATGAGGTCTCTTTGGACTGAGCATGACAGGGTATTCAAATTCTGAATATAGAATGCGTAAAAAAATGGTTAATGTTTTCTGCAAGAATGTTGCAATTGCAATCCCATTTCAGAGTGGTTTGGGATTGGCATTTCCTCAAATATTTAATCTTTCAGGTATTATTTTCTATAAACTGGCCTGATCTGAAATAAATTAATGACTTTTCAACACACTAGAACCACATTCAAGTTCTTTAACTAGTTGAGTGCTAGAAGCCACTATCAGGGCTTTCAAAAAATGAGGATACCAGAGCAAAAGCCATCACTCTCCTTACTTATATTTCATATTCAGTCAAACACAAATAATATTTTGTTTATATAAATTTGTTTTATTACAAATTATTGGAGAGTACCTGTGGGCACTCTCCAACAATCTGTAATAAAACAAGTTTTGAATAACAAATTCAGACCACCAAAAATAATCTAGCCCTCAACCAGATAAAGAGAAGAGTAAACCTTTAACTTTTTTCAGCGTCAGTTACATTTGTAAGGTCTCAATGTTTTAAAAAAAATTTGTTACATTTTTATCACCAATGAAGAGAATGTGGGGAGACTGTTGTTGGGAGACCTTCTGGACCTTCCTCAAAGTCACTGGCTTTCATCAAAAGATAAAACAACCCATAAATGCAAAAAGTGACATAAAATAAATGGAGCACTGTCAGGGAAGGGATAATTTTCATGATGTCAGAACATCTGAAAACGACATAAAATGGAAAACTAAATCTTCATCCCTTACAGGGCACTTAGTGCCCAATTATGAAAAATTTAAAGTAATTTGTATATTTTTTACACTTACCAATGGACCAGACTAGCTGGTGCAAACTAACTGTTATTAAGGGCCAAACACAAATTTTGAACCCCCCCCCCCCCCCCAATCCCCCAAATTTGCTTGCAAAAATTAAAATTAAAGTCCTATCTGGTCCTCCAAACTTTTACCCTCCGCACATGCGCAGCTATCAGCAAGTGACCAAAACTGGCGCCAACATCATTCTTTGTAGATGAGCTTACTACATGAAAACTTAGCGGGGAGGTATGAGTGCCCACTCAGGGAGGGCCATACCCGTCTGGGCCATTGGTAAGTATAAAAAGTATACAAATTACTTTAAATTTTTCATATTTTTATTCTATAAACCAATGGCCCAGACTAGCTGAATCGTAAAAAGGCAGAGGGCCTAGGACTTCAGAATTAGCATACCAACATAGTTCCTAAGCCTGCAATCCAAGGTGAAAGGAAAATTAAATTTAAAAGGAATTACTTGTATGTCTCTCTATACAATAATAGAGAAGACATATCATAAACTTGAGAAACAGAATTTACGGCACCCAGTAAATTCAAGTCTGTGTGAAAAGGGTTAAAGTATCAGGAATAAACTATAGAGAAAGAGAATTTATGGAGGCTTATTTTCAGGAGTAAAATATTTTTAAACAAATCAGAAATGGATTTTCGTTAATAGTATTTACAGATATTCATACTGGAATCAGAACAATTCAGAACAATTTTTTATAAGAAACCACAAAAGGCATATATGTGACCAGCATTCAAAGGGTTCGATACACGAATCAGAAATGGACATTTTTGGCTCTGCCCACTAATTTGAGTGATGAAATACATTCATAAACTTTAGAAATGCATTAAGGTGTAATAAAATGCATTTCCCAGTCTTTCTGAATAATATGCACTTGATGACCTCTTTCAGGCGGACCCCTAGGTGACCTCCGTGACCTTGACCCATATTTTGAATCTCCATCAAGTGTCGACTCATTTGGTGTTAGTGCCAGGTCCATTCATCATATCTTGCTTGAGATATGAGAGTGACCCACTTTCAAAAATGTTGGCCACGCCCACTTTTTTAACATAAAAATGCATGTGTGTTCGTCAGGAATGCTTCAGGGGGTCATAAAATGTGATTCCAGCAATTATGAAAAATGCACTCAATGACCCCTAGGTGACCTTTGTGACTTTGACCCATATTTTGAATCTCCATCAAGTGTCGACTCATTTGGTGTTAGTCCCAGGTCCATTCATCATACCATGCTTGAGATATGAGTGTGACCCACTTTCAAAAATTTGGGCCATGCCCACTTTTTTAACGTAAAAATGCATGTTTGAACCTCAGGAATGCTTTGGGGGGGGGGGGGGGGGGGGTCAACAAATGTGATTTCCAGCAATTATGAAAAATTCACTCAATGACCCCTAGGTGACCTCTGTGACCTTGACCCATATTTTGAATCTCCATCAAGTGTCGACTCATTTGGTGTTAGTCCCAGGTCCATTCATCATACCATGCTTGAGATATGAGAGTGACCAACTTTCAGAAATTTTGGCCACGCCACTTTTTTAATGTAAAAATGCATGTGTGTTTGTCAGGAATACTTTGGGGTGTCAAAAAATGTGATTTCCAGCAATTATGAAAAATGCACTCAATGACCCCTAGGTGACCTCCGTGACCTTGACCCATATTTTGAATCTCCATCAAGTGTCGACTCATTTAGTGTCGGTCCAAGGTCCATATGTCATAAAAACGCCTGAGATATGGGCGTGACCCACTTTCAAAAATTTTGGCCACACCCACTTTTTTTTTACGTCAAAATGCATGTGTGTATGTCAAGAATACTTTAGGGGTTCAAAAAATGTGATTTCCAGCAATTATGAAAAATGCACTTAATGACCCCTAGGTGACCTTCACCTATATTTTGAATCTCCATTGAGTGTCGACTCATTTGGTGTTGGTCCCAGGTGCATATGTCATACCACGCCTGAGATATGGGCATGACCCACTTTCAAAACACCCCCACGGAGGCCCCTAATTATCCAGGAATCTGAAAAATATTAGGTGGTGAGAACTTGTGACTCTTTGTCAGTATGCCAAAAATCAACAAGATCGGGCAATTCGTTTTCGAGTTATCTTGTGGACAAAAAAGTGGTTAGAAGACAGAAGACAGGAGAATAAGAAGAAGAAGAAGAAGAAGAAGATTAAAAAAAAGAAAAAGAAGCCGTACAAAAACAATAGTCTGTGTGTTTCACACAGACTAATTAACAATATATATTTATGGAACAGGCACCCAGATATTAATTATTATTAACAAAATAGGTGCTTAATGCCACTTCAGAAGCTGAGGCTATAGCGGCGAACCCAGTAATTAATTGTGCACTTCTTAACGAATACCAGAGTTGGAATACTAGATAGGTCAAAAACTGGTGATAAATATATACAAAATACACTTGTTCAAAAGAATATCAATGAACGGTCTCTGGAGAGTAAACACGCTTCCAAGGCAACCCATAGGCGACCCCGTTCAGGTGTACAATTAATTCCAATAAATAATACTCACAGACGTACAAATATACATGTACTGGAATACAAAGAAATCTCCATTCGATTTCCATGTAAAATGTGTACTGAAACTATATAACCTGGATTTAGAAATGGATCGAGCTATGATTAACTGACTCGTCACGGACAGCCCCAAAATACATTATTTTTTCTGAGGTCCATAACATACAATAATGCGTCTGACTAATAAACACATATTAAGTATGCGAGCCTTGAATCTCGCATATAATAATCAGAATACCAGTTAACCAACTTGTCAGACAAACCGGTACACAAAGGCTAGCAATTTATTGATAATGAATCATATGCTCGTATATGATTTATAACAAACAACCAGAGGAAACAAATCAACTAAAAAGTGGATGTGCCCATGAGGTCCCCATAAAACCTGACCCAACCGCCAATCAATAAGCCATGAAAGGCATGTAAATACTTAAATGCATACCAGGCTTATGGGAAGGAAACTACGTCCTATCCTGCAATCACCTCTTAACACATTGGTGGTGGGGAGGAGGTTGGGGGTGGGGATTCGAGGAAAATTTCATATCGAACCCCCTCACCCGCATTACTTGAATCATTCTTGTGTTAGTCATAACAAATACACCATATTTTCATAATAACTCACACCAAACCATACCGGTTGGAAAAGAATAACCTCTTCTAACAAACGGTTTTATGTCCTATAGGACAGCAAACTCAGCCTAGCTAAGCAGTTAAAGGTCTTTCTATACGTGAAGACAATAAAGCTGATAAGACAGATATATTAGTGTAAGCTTAAACCCTGAAGGCTCACTGACTGGAGACTTACAACTATCATCACACATGGTAGGGAATGAAAAACCGTTAAATAAACAGCCCTAAAATCCCAATATTATAGACCGCAGTCTCAAGAGATTTTTAATTCAGTTATGTCACTGCATAATACTGAAAAAATCTCGCTCATAATTCTAGTTAGACTACAAAGGTGTAAACAATAAGACTTAAGTCTATGATGCCTGGGAAAAAACAAACCGAAAAGCACAGTACTTCTTTTTGGCTTTATTCCCAAAAGGCCTCGGTCAGAGCCTAACTAACATAGCTAGAAGTCTTCTTCTCCGTGAAGACCGATATCTCTGTGTAATTATTGACATATTCATCGTCATGCAATTAGGGAATGACAAGCCATTTTCCTAACAGCTATAATTCCCAAAAGACCGCTGTGACCATACATAAGGCTACCATGGCATCCACAATGACGTAACTGCTGTGCAGCCATATCTCAGCCTATCTATGCACTAACCTTCCTGATACAGGATGAGAAACAGGTGATTATAAACAAGAGGCCCCAAGGGGCCTTAGGCGCTCACTGAATGTTCCATACTGTTAAGACACAAATTTTATCAAAAGCTATTCTTAAGGTTCTACAGAGTAAATCTATACTCTCTGTGGAACTAAAACATGAACAGGACTGAATGGGACAATGCTGTTGATCAAATATCAAAAGATTCTGCATGATGGTTCTGAAGAAGATTTTTAAAGAATTTTTCTTGAATTGCACAAAGTAAACATTCACGCCCCCATAGTGAGCCACAATATTGATCAAAAGCCTCAATTTGAACAAATGTGAATCCAACCCATACCAAGATGCTGCATACCAAATATCTCAAGATTCTGCCCACTGGTTCTGGTGAAGAAGATTGTTAAAGATTTTTTCTTAAATTGCACGAAGTAAAAATTCACACCACCATAGTGATCCCCAATATTGAACGGGGGATTCAATTTGAACAAACTTGAATCAGACCCATACCAAGATGCTGTATACCAAATATCAAAAGATTCTGCCCATCGGTTCCGGAAAAGAAGATTTTTAAAGAAATTTTCTTAAATTGCACTAAGTAAAAATTCACACCCCTTTAGTGAGCCCCAATTTTGATCGAGGGACTCAATTTGAACAAACTTGAATCTGACCCATACCAAGATGCTGTATACCAAATATCAAAAGATCCTGCCCATTGGTTCTGGAGAAGAAGATTTTTAAATTTTTTTTCTTAAATTGCACTAAGTAAAAATTCAGGTCCCCATAGTGAGCACCAAAATTTATCAAGGGACTCCATTTGAACAAACTTGATTCAGACCCATACCAAGATGCTGTATACCAAATATCAAAAGATTCTGCCCACTGGTTCTGGAGAAGAAGATTTTTCCTTAAACTGCCCTAAGGAAAAATTCATGCCCCCATAGGGAGCCCCAATATTGATCAAGGGACTCGATTTGAACAAACTTGAATCAGACCCATAGCAAGAAGCTGCATACCAAATATCAAAAGATTCTGCCCATTGGTTCTGGAGAAGGAGATTTTTAAAGAATTTTTCTTAAATTGCACTAAGTAAAAATTCACGCCCCCATAGTGAGCCCCAATATTGGTTGAGGGACTCGATTTGAACGAACTTGAATCAGACCCATACCAAGATGCTGCATACCAAGTATCAAAAGATTCTGCCCACTGGTTCTGGAGAAGAAGATTTTTTAATAATTTTTCTATAATTCATATGGTGCTATCAGAGTTATGCCCCATCCAGAGCCCTCAAGGGACGTGGCCATTTCATTTGAAGAAACATGAATTGCCATATAGTAATGAACATCCACATGAAGTTTTGTGAAAATCGGACCAGTGGTTTCAGAGGAGAAGTCGTTTGAAAAATGTTTACGACGACGGATGACAATGGACGGCAAGTGATAAGTTGAGCTCCCTTCGGTGAGCTAAAAATTCCTCATATTGACTAAGTTAGAATTCAGGCTCCCACAGGGAGCCCAAATATGGACCCAGGGACTTGACTTTAACAAACTTGAATCTCACCCCCTAAGGATGCTACACACCACATATCAAAACATTCCGACTGCTGGATCTGAAGAAGATTTTTTAAGAAAATTCCTCATTTTGAACTAAGTTATCATTTGGGCTCCCACAGTGAGCCCAAATATGAATCCAGGGGGCCAGTATAGAAGCCCGAACATGGCTTGAACAAACTTGGGACATGGCTTGAACAAACTTGAATCTCACCCCCTAAGGATGCTGCATACCAAATATCAAAACATTACGACTGCTGGATCTGAAGAAGATTTTTAAAGAAAATTTCTCATTTTGAACTAAGTTATAATTTGGGCTACCACAGTGAGCCCAAATATGAACCCAGGGACTTAGCTTGAACAAACTTGAATCCCCCCCCCCCCCCCCCCCCCCCCCCAAGCATGCTGCATACCCAATATCAAAAGATTCTGCCTGCTGGATCTTGAGAAGGAAGATTTTTAAAGAAATTTGCCTGAAATACACTAAGTTCAAACTGGGCTCCTATACTGAGCCCAAATATGAACCCAGGGGGCCAATTTGAACAAACTTGAATCAGATCCACCCCACAATGTTGCATACCAAATATCAAAAGATTCTGCCTGCTGGATCTAGAGAAGAAGATTTTTTAAGAAATTTGCCTGAAATGCACTAAGTTCGAATTTGGGCTTCTATACTGAGTCCAAATGTGAATCCAGGGGGCCGATTTGAACAAACTTGAATCAGATCCACCCCACAATGTTGCATACCAAATATCAAAAGATTCTGCCAGCTGGATCTGGAGAAGAAGATTTTTTAAGAAATTTGCCTGAAATGCACTAAGTTCAAATTTGGGCTTCTATGGTGAGCCCAAATATAAATCCAGGGGGCCGATTTGAACAAACCTGAATCAGACCTATACCAAGATGCTGCATACCAAGTATCAAAAGATTCTGCCCACTGGTTCTGGAGAAGAAGATTTTTTAATAATTTTTCTATAATTCATACGGTGCTATCAGAGTTATGCCCCATACAGAGCCCCCAAGGGACGTGGTCATTTCGTTTGAACAAACATGAATTGCCATATAGTAATGAACATCCACATGAAGTTTCATGAAAATCGGACCAGTGGTTTCAGAGGAGAAGTCGTTTGAAAAATGTTCACGACGACGGACGACGACGACGGACGGCAAGTGATAAGTTAAGCTCCCTTCGGTGAGCTAAAAACTGGAGAATAATTTCTATGACATCTCATGCTTTTCTTCAATAGCAGCTTGGACCCCCAGAACTGAACTTCCCTGTACTTGAGGAGCAGTGGTCTTCTGTTCTTCGCCTCTGCCCGTGGGACGAATATCTGGAGGAAGTACTTCCGAGCATCGAGCATATATCAAATGATGCAGGTAGGGATAGACCTTCATCCCCGGCCTGCCCATGTCTTCTCCGAACGTCCCGTGATCGATGCCTTGGATTGCAAGCTACTGGATGGTCTGACTTCACAGGTGAAGAATGCTCTGTCTTCGGACAACTGTGGCTATACGAAGTCGGGTAGCTAATCCTCTATAGTAGTCGCAGCATGCTGATCAGTTAGAACAGATTCAAGACATTACTGATGAATGAAGTCCATAACTTCATAAATTGTTCCGAAAGGGAAGGGTAATCCTCTTCCTAGTCCCTTTCACCATCCGACTGAATCAGCTATGACATCTGGTCCCTGACGTCTGCATCTGCAGATGACGGGACAGATCCAGCACCATCCGACAGCTCACCTCCGGAGTCTGCGGGAAACTGCTCTTGCATATGCTGGGATGCTGCGATTTGCTGCGCAATCTGCGACAGCTTGTGGAGCAGCGGTCTTCCGTCTTATGCACCGCTTGCTGCTCCTGGAATGAAGATCCGGAGGTATATCTTCTCCGAATGTCCCATTGATCGATGCCTCAAAACGCTAGCTACTGGATGGTCCGACTTCTTGGGTGAAGAATGGCTCTGTCTTCGCGCAAGTGGCTGGATATCTGAAGTCGAGTAGCTAGACTGCGGTCGTGTGTGCTTTAAGTGGAGGAAGCCGTGACTAAAGCCGACCCCGGCTGTAGACTTGATGGAGCGTCCCGAGCGGTGGTTGGACGTATGTTCCGTTTGTGCAAGTTTCTCAAAACAACATTTGGCCCCAAATGTTGTTGGGTTAGAGAGGGACCTCTCCCGCTCACGGTCTCATCAGACCACGCCGAGCCTCCTGAAAAGAAAACTTGGTTCTGGGTTGTGTAAAGTAGTGGAGGAAGTCCTGACTGAAGCCGACTCCAGCTGCAGACTAGACGGAGCATCCCGAGCAACGGGTGGAGGTATGTTCCAGCTCGTGAAACTTTCTCAAAACAACATTTGGCCCCAAATGTTGTTGGGTTTGAGAGGGGCCTCTCCCGTTCGCGGTCTTATTAGACCTAGCCGAGCCTCCCTAAAAGAAACTTGCCGACTTCCTCCCTATTTCCGTCATCGCTGGGTGAGCCTTTATTTTAAAGTGCTCGCTCTACCCACATCTACACACTTTCTTCGACCGCAATGGACTTACCTGGTGTTACGGCTCCACGGATGGAGTAACCTCTTCACCAGTCGAGCTAGCTGCTTGCAAGGATTCCTTGGTTGTATATGAGCACCCTGCAGCTAGCTCTATTTCCTCTTTAGCTCAACCGAGCGCGACGATGGTAACACACTTGGATGGATGTCACAGTATCATCACCATGTTCATGTTCCTCTGAAAAATATATCGTGGAAGAGGCCCCACATAGGAACCTCACCGCCAACAACTAACTGCGACACCAGTCTCCAACATTGTAGTCCCACTGTACATAAGTAGGACAAAAATCCACAGGAGTGCATCGACTAAAGACGATAGCACTACTACAACTCATATATATATATATATAGAAACATGAAGAAATCAAAATTAAATTTTAAAAAAAAAAAAAAATTGTTTTGAAAAAATTTGGAAGAAAAGCCTAAGTTCACAAAGGGAACCTACGAGCCCTAGGGCATCCCAATAGAGCCTAAGTGTGGACAAAATCCTTTTTTTTGAGCTACACTACCGGAATAATAATAATTGAATCTCACAACAATTATATAGCAATATAATATGAAATACTACACATATTGAGGATGTTGTCAATGTAAACGACATCAAAAGAATGAAAGTGTCAATGACACTGTAGCTTAACTTGTTTAAGACATGTACATGTATAGTATGTGACACAGCAATGACAAACATCTAGGTAATGACCTGATAACAAAGGTACATGTAAAGTATTGTAACGGTCTGTACATAAATGCTGACTGTAGACTGTAACAAATATATAGGTTAAGTATTGTAAAAGTGGGGTGACAGTTAGATGCTAAACTAGAAAAGAAATCTTTGAGTCCCAGAGTGGGTCTGACTGAACCCAAAAATATTTGTTCTCATAGCACAGTGATAACAAAGGCACCCAAAATCACTCATTCCTGTCACAAGGTGATAACAAAGGTACCCCAAGAAGTTTAGTGAAGATCAGTGCATAAATACAGACTCTAGCCCGAGCTGTATTGACATGTACACTTACTGTGTATAAGTAGCACTGAACAAATCAAAGTTCATCTAATTTGCATAAATTCTGCATGAGAAAAAACCCGTATTATATTCATGTTACTAAACATTCCTACAAAAATTTATTCAAATCAGAACTTTCATACAGAAGTTCTGTACAAAAAACTGATTGCACTAATTTTGGTACAAAAAGGCTGCTGGTGGCCATCTCGAATTTTGAACCGCACCCAAAAACACTCGTTCTCGTGCTACAGTGATAACAAAGGTACCCAAGAAGTTTGGTAACGATCGGTTCATAAATACGGCCTCCAGCCTGTGCTATATAGAAGTTGTGTACAAAAAACTGATTGGACCTAATTTCGATACAAAATGGCCACTGGCAGCCATCTTGAATTTTGGACTGCACCCAGAAACACTCGTTCTCATCCCAAGGTGATAACAAAGGTACCCAAGAAGTTTTGTGAAGATCGGTTTATAAATACAGCCTCTAACCTGAGCCGTATTGACACAAGCACTTACTGTCTATAAGTGGCATTGAATAGATCAAAGTTCATCTAATTTGTAGAATTTCTGCTCAAGAAAAAAACCTGAATTATATGTGATGTATTCCATGTTACTAAACATTCATACAGAAATTTATTCAAATCAGAACTTTCATACAGACGTTCTGCCAAAAAAACTGATTGCACTAATTTTGGTACAAAATGGCCACTGGCAGCCATCTTGAATTTTGGACCACACTCAAAACCACTCGTTCTCGTCCCATGGTGATAACAAACAAGAAGTTTCGTAAAGATCGGTTCATAAATACGGCCTCTAGCCCGAGCCGTATTGGCATTTCCAGTTACAGTGCTGAAAGTAACATTAAATAGATCAAAGTTAGTCTAATTGGCATAATTTATGCATGGGAGAAAAACCCATATTATATGTGATGTATCCCATGGTACTAAACATTCACACAAAAAATTATTCAAATCAGCACTTTCATATGGAAGTTCTGCACAAAAATCTGATTGCACCTAATTTTGTACAAAATGGCTGCCAGCGGCCATCTTGAATTTCAGACCGGACCCCAAAACACTCTTTCTTGTCCCACGGTGATAACAAAGGTACCCAAGAAGTTTTGTAAAGATCGGTTCATAAATACGGCCTCTAGCCCAAGCCATATTGGAATTTGCACCTACAGTGCTGAAAGTAACACTAAATAAATCAAAGTTAGTCTAATTCGCATAATTTACGTACGAGAAAAAAACCTGGATTATATGTGATGTATCCCATGGTACTAAACATTCATACAAAAAATTATTAAAATCAGAGCTTTCATATGGAAGTTCTGCGCAAAAAATCTGATTGCACCTAATTTTGTACTAAATGGCTGCCAGCGGCCGTCTTGAAATTTGGACCGGACCCCAAAACACTCGTTCTCGTCTCACAGTTATAACAAAGGTACCCAAGAAGTTTCGTAAAAATCGGTTCATAAATATGGCCTCTAGCCCAAGCCGTATGTACGGCATGACAGACGGACGACAGACGACGGGCCATGACAATACCTCAAATTTGGCTTCGCCAAAGTTGAGCTAAAAACCGGAAACAAGACATCAGGCACACAACAAGGCCCAAAGTCAATAACCAATTTGATGCTACCAGATGCAAAGCTAGATTTTCATACGAAGAAAAAACAATACATCGGATAGAAGATGCAAGACTAAATGACCTAACACCCCTAGGGTGAAGACGTAACCATGGAGATAAACAGAACAAATATTCTGTAATACACGTTAAGCTCCCAAGAAATTTAATCAAAAATTTCAATAAAAATTAGCCAAAAAGCTTAGGAGTTTAACAGGAAGAGTTCATGGAAGGATAGGGAAGGAATACTCAACAAACAGTGGATAAATCATTTGTAAAAATGATGACGTCAGGCGAATGTCCCGAAATTGGGAAAACATAAACTAATTTTACAATTATTATAAAGTTACAGCCCTGAACGTGTATGAAACCACCTTTGTTCACTCCCATCATCCAATAACAGCC
Organism: Pictodentalium vernedei; assembly: GCA_031216915.1. Taxonomy (NCBI): domain Eukaryota; kingdom Metazoa; phylum Mollusca; class Scaphopoda; order Dentaliida; family Dentaliidae; genus Pictodentalium; species Pictodentalium vernedei. The sequence goes on from CM062297.1 coordinate 601,259,445, forward strand.
TTGGATCCACCAATTCTTGCATTGATTTGTGTCTGGCATCCTCAAAAAGTAGATTTTCAAAGCACAGATGTCAAAACATTGTTATTGACTGAAGGGCCAAACAAAGAATGATGTTGGCGCCAGTTTCGGTCACTTCGTGATGGCTGTGCATGCGTGGAGGGTAAAAGTATGGAGGACCAGATAGGACCTTAATTTTTGGTTTTGCAAGCAAATTTTGGGGATTGGGGGGGTTCAAAATTTGTGTTTGGTCCTTAATAACAGTTAGTTTGCACCAGCTAGTCTGGGCCATTGGTTTATAGTATAAAAATATAAATCAATTCAAGGCTACTTTGTCTCTTTCCTCATCGATGCTATATGTATCAACACTGTCTCCAGACCACAAACTCCGAATGACACCTACTTATTCTACCATCCAACCCTTTTGCTTTGCTAGGATTTAGGGCATACTCGTTACCCCCCTTCAACTGAACTACTTCAACATTAAATGTAGACAGACATCCATCTTACATTCTACAGAAGCATGTCTTGAACCTGTGCTGGCAATACTGAACACCAAATTACATCTCAATTCCACTACACACATAATCACACCCTCAGCTACCACCCTCCATTACAGATACCATCCTTCTCCAACTGATATAAAGGGTACCCCGACAAAGGATTATTTTCACTCCACTAGCAAAGAAACAGGCCTTAGAGTTGGAGTTCTTTCTAACTGCACTTCCTTCTTTTTCACTAATTAAGATAAAAATTTGAAACTATGAAATAAGACTATAGACTTCATGCAGATGTGCATTAGCAAATGCCTGGTTTCTGTATCTGCTCCATTTGAGATAGGAACTTGGAATGTTTATGTTTGTGTGGAGTTCATTTTCAGATGTGCTTGAGCCTACAGAAATATTTTCTTGTCTTCTGGAAGAGAGCACGTTTGATAACAATATATTGTTGATTGATTTTTGTGATACAAAAGAAACAAAATCAAGATTTACTATATTTTGCAATCAATGTTTCAGTTAATGTTTTATGTTATTTCTTTGATGTTTGTTCATTTTATTAACCCCTGAAAAAGTAGTTGTTACCAATGTATCATTTATTCTCCATTCAGAAGCTCTGTCATTATGGGTCACATTGGCACACTGTGGATTTGAAAAGTCAGAGGATGTTGAGTATGAATAATCAAGATAACTGTGATCTGTTTCATCAGAGTTCATCTCTGAAACTCTAAAATCAGAACGTAACGCAATTGCAATTTCTGACTACTTCACTGCTTCATTTATCACAAAAGGGAACAAATGATGCATTTTGGATGGAATGGCATGTTTACAGTTTATTAGTGACAATGGTGAGGATAAAATAATTTTGAAAATATTATTAGAATTCCACTCAGTTTGTAAAATCAAGTACATTTTCACTGTAAATACAATAACACAGAGCTCTGAGATCTTAAATCATGCTTGTATTGGTAATAAATATATCCATTGCCAGCACATGAGACAGAAGATGCAAGCAATGAATATATTGGCCCCTGATAGCGAATGCACCACCGCTCACCTACCTTCTGCTTTGATTCAGTAATCTGCACAAATTCAATGATAACTGTATCAAGTTAGCTCCATATTACTTGAAAAATAAAAAAACATTGCACAAAAATTAAAATAAAATCTGCACATACTTAGCTTTTGACTGAGTTTTTTTAAATGCAATACAAGAGGCCCAAAGGGGCCTTAATCGCTCACCTTATAAATTTGTTTAAAGAAGGATGTATGGTCAGATTCAGCATCTACATGTTAATATAGTTAATCTAATTTAGCTATGGGAGTGGGGGTGGAGGGAGGGTCTGTTGGGTGAATTGTTTTTTAGTTGGGTTTTTTTGCATAACATCACTCAAACCTCTTCAAAACTCATTATGAAGCAAAAAGGAAAAAAAAAATCACCCAGTTGACCCGGTGTATCTGAAGAAGGAGATTTTTAAAGGAATTTCCCCATATTGCACTAAGTTAAAATTTAGATTGCTATAGGGAGCCCAAATATGAACCTGGTGACTTGATTTGAACAAAACTGGAATTTGAACCCACTAAAGATGCTGCAAACCAAATATTAAAAGATTCTGACTGAAAGATCTGAAAAAGGTTTTGTAAAGAATATTCCTCATATTGCACTAAGTTAAAATTCTAGCTTCCACAAGGAGTTCAATTATGACACCAGGGACTAGATTTAATTAAAACTGAACCTGAACCTCCTAAGGATACTACTTGGGTTTCCACTAGGTTTAAATTATTGGGTCCGTTTTTAGATAATAGGGAAATAATTATCATTGCACCAGAGTACAGAGGCATGTACATTTGAGTGTGTGTGTGTGTGTGGGGAGGGGGGGGGGGCTGGGTGTATTACCTGCAGGATAATTTTAAATTTTAGCTGCACTGGGGTGGATTCTGGAGGCTTTCTGTAATGTTGGCTGTCTCTGACAGGTGCCGGTCATATTTTTGCAATTATGTAAATTAATACTTGGCAGCTCCAACAATTGGTGATTTATTTTTGAATTAACGTTTGACTTTAGTTTAAAGAATTTAGTCCACAATTGTCAAAAATAAATAATTCTTCAATATATAAGAATTATGACTGGAGCTGCAAAGTTGGTATGAATTTAAATCAAGCAGCCAGATGTACGGATTGCAGAACACAATCATACCTCCAGTTTGAAGAGTATGTTGGAAATATGAGGAGAGGATTTTATTAGAATACACTTCACATGGTGATGAACAGAAGAGAATAGCATACTACAATGCTTCACATGGGCCTTGTGTTGGGGAGGTTTGGAAAAGGGTGTCCTACCTCATAGAAACCAAGTGTTTCAAAATTAAATGAATAGATTTTGTTTGACATTAACAGTCAGTGTGTGTGTGATTTATATAGAAATATTCATTCACATTTTGATTCAAGTGCATAACAATATACTGGGGAAAACTGGTTTGGGGAATGGGTCCATTTTAAGGAACCCAAAATAAGGGGTGGAAGCCCTGACTGCATATCAAAAGATTATCAAAAAAATACACAGAATTTTCCTTCTATTTTCAGTTCCTGCACTTTTACGTCCCAAAATTGAGATAAATGCATAAAAAAACAGATTTTTTTTTATTTTTGTTCGGAAATTTTCAAGTCCCAAACAAAATATTTTCAGACTAAAATTTTGTTTTCTTCTTAAAATTGACCAAAACGCATAAAAAACCAAAAAACTAATTTCCAGATTTTGGTCCAAAATTTCCAAGTCACACCTGGACCCAAAATTTTCAGAGTAAAAAAAAAATTTTTTTTTGTCTTAAAATTGAACAAAACGCATAAAAACCAAAAAACTAATTTCTGGATTTGGTCCAAAATTTTCTCTGTCCCACCCTGAACCCAAATTGTCAGTGAAAGAAAAACCCACATTTTTTTGTATTAAAATTGAACAAAACGCATAAAAAAACAAATGAAAGTGTCAATGACACTGTAGCTTAACTTGTGTGTTGTGTTTGATGAAAAGGATAATGTTCAATGTTTATAAAAGGATTATGAAATAAGACAAGAATTGTGATAATTGGGAATATGTTCATTTCTGTTCCCTGTATGCTATGTTTATGATAAAAATAATATGAGGTGTACACTGTACTAAAGATCTGAGGGGTGCGTTAATATGACCTCACAGTTAATATATGTGGCCCTCACAGTTAACATATATCAACAAAATTACAATGAAATTATTCCAAAATGAGTCATCCTATCAAGTTACATTAAAATCCCTTCATAAATATGGCCTGTATACTGTGCTAAAGGTTTTCGGGCTTCGGGCCCCTGTAGCCGTCAGTTTCCCAATTGCGTCCAAAGGGGATGTTCTCATCTAGACATTATATGAGGTCAACCTACCAAGTTACAATGAAATCCCTCCATAAATACAACCTGTAGACTGTGCTAAAGGTTTTCGGGCTTCAGGCAGCCATCAAGGCTGAATGATCGTGACCAAAAGGGGACGTTCTCATCTGGACACTATTTGGAGTCATCCTACCAAGCTACATTAAAATCCCTTCATAATTATGACCTGTAGACTGTTCTAAAGGTTTTTGGGCTTTGGGCCCCTGAAGCCGTCACAGTTGCCCACTCGTGTCCAAAAGGGGACTTCTCATCTCGACATTATATGAAGTAAACCTACCAAGTTACAATGAAATCCCTGCATAAATATGACCTTAGACTGTGCTAAAGGTTTTCGGGCTCGGGCAGCCATCATGGTTGAATGATCGCAACCAAAGGGGACAATCTCATCTGGGCATCATCTGGAGTGATCCTGCGAAGTTACAATGAAATCCCTTCATAAATATGACCTGTAGACTGTGTTCAAGGTTTTCGGGCTTCGGGCACCTGTAGCCATGACAGTTGACCAATCATGACCAAAAGGGGATGTCATCATCTAGGCATTATATGGAGTCAACCTAACAATGTTACAATGAAATCCTTCTATTTGCATATGATAAAGGTTTTTGGGCTCGGGCACCCATCAAGGCTGAATGATCACGGCCAAAATGGGACGTTCTCATCTTGACCTTATTTGGAGTCAACCTACCAAGTTACAATGAAATCCCTTCATAAATATGACCTGTAGACAGTGCTAAAGGTTTTTGGGCTTCGGGCACCTTTAGCCGTCAAAGTTGCCCAAACATGTCCAAAAGGGGACGTTCTCATCTAGGCATTATATGAAGTCAACCTACCAAGTTACAATGAAATCCCTTCACAAATATGACTTGTAGACTGTGCTTAAGGTTTTCGGGCTTCGGGTTCGGGCAGCCATCATGGTTGAATAATCGCAACCAAAGGGGACAATCTCATCTGGGCATCATCTGGAATGATCCTATGAAGTTACAATGAAATCCCTTCATAAATATGGCCTGTAGACTGTGCTCAAGGTTTTTGGGCTTCGGGCACTTGTAGCCAACACAGCTGACCAATTACGACCAAAAGGGGATGTCATCATCTAGGCATTATATGGAGTCAACCTAATAGGTTACAATGAAATCCTTCCATAAATATGACCTTTTACCTATGCTAAAGGTTTTTGGGCTCGGGCAACCATTAAGGCTGAATGATCGCGATCAAAAGGGGACGTTCTCATCTAGACATTATTTGGAGTCATCCTACCAAGTTACAATGAAATCCCCTCATAAATATGACCTGTAGACTGTGCTAAAGGTTTTCGGGCTTCGGGCACCTTTAGCTGTCACAGTTGCCCAATCATGTCCAAAAGGGGATGTTCTTACCTAGACATTATATGAAGTTAACCTACCAAGTTACAATGAAATCCCTTCATAAATATGACCTGTAGACTGTGCTAAAGGTTTTCGGGCTTCGGGCTCGGGCAGCCATCATGGGTGAATGATCGCACGTTCTCATCTAGACATTATATGAAGTTAACCTACCAAGTTACAATGAAATCCCTTCATAAATATGACCTGTAGACTGTGCTAAAGGTTTTCGGGCTTCGGGCTTGGGCAGCCATCATGGTTGAATGATCGCAACCATAGGGGACAATCTCATCTGAGCATCATCTGGAGTGATCCTAAGAAGTTACAATGAAATCCCTTCATAAATATGACCTGTAGACTGTGCTCAAGGTTTTCGGGCTTCGGGCACTTGTAGCCATCACAACTGACCAATCACGACCGAAAGGGGATGTCATCATCTAGGCATTATATGGAGTCAACATAACAGGTTACAATGAAATCCTTCCATAAATATGACCTTTTGCCTATGCTAAAGGTTTTTGGGCTCGGGCACCCATCAAGGCTGCATGATCGCGATCAAAATGGGACGTTCTCATCTAGACATTATTTGGAGTCATCCTGCCAAGTTACAATGAAATCATTTCATAAATATGACCTCTAGACTGTGCTAAAGGTTTTCGGGCTTTGGGCTCCTGTAGCCGTCACAGTTGCCCAATCACGTCCAAAGGGGGACTTTCTCATTTAGACATTGTATGAAGTCAACCCACCAAGTTACAATGAAATTCCTCAATAAATATGACCTGTAGACTGTGCTAAAGGTTTTCGGGTTTTGGGCTCGGGCAGTCGTCACGGTTGGCAGATCATGCCCAAATGGGGAAATTCGCATCTAGACATCATAAGGAGTCATCCTACCAAGATACAATGAAATCCCTCCATATTAAACATGACCTGCAGACTGTGCTAAAAGTTTTTGGGTTTCGGGCTTGGGCAGCCATCACGGTTGATAGATCATGCCCAAAAGGGGACGTTCTCGTCTAGGCACTATACAGAGGCATCCTACCAAGTTACAATGAAATCCCTTCATAAATACGACCTGTAGACTGTGCTAATGGTTTTCGGGTTTTGGGCTCGGGCAGCCATACCGGTTGCCCGATCGTGACCAAAAGGGGACGTTCTCATCTAGACATGACCCCAAACCTGCATATGAAATTTCGTGACGATCAGACAAGAACTGCGGGGTGTAGCCCATGCTAAAGGAAATGTGAACAGACGTCACAGACTCACAGACTCACAGACTCACAGACTAACAGACTAACAGACTCACAGACTCACAGACTAACAGACTTCCGCACGCGTGATGGCAATAGCTTATCTTGACTATGTCAAGTTAAGCTAAAAACTAATTTCCGTAAGTCCCACCCAGACCCCAAATTTTCAGTGAAAAAAAAAAAAAAATTTTTGTCTTAAAATTGAACAAAATGCATAAAAAACCAAAACTAATTTCTGGATTTTGGTTAAAAATTTCTGAGTCCCAACCGGACCCCAAATTTTCAGTGTGAAATAAATAAAAAAAATTTTGTCTTAAAATTTACCAAAATGCATGAAAAACCAAAAAAATAATTTCTTGATTTTGTTCAAAAGTCCCACCCGGACCCTAAATTTTCAGTGGAAAAAAAAAAAAAAAATTTTGTCTTAAAATTGAACAAAACGCAAAAAAAACAAAAAACAAATTTCCGGATTTTGGTCCAAAACTTCTGTCCCACCCGGACCCCAAATTTTCAGTGTAAAAAAAAAAAATTGTCTTAAAATTGACCAAAATGCATAAAAAACAAAAAAAAAATAATTTCCGTCCGGACCAGGATTTCAGCCTAAATATGAACCCTGGGACATGGCTTGAACAAACTTGAATCTCACCCCCTAAGGATGCTGCATACCAAATATCAAAAAATTCTTATTGGTTGATCTGAAGAAGAAGATTTTTAAAGAATATTCCTCATACTGCACTAATCTGAACATTTGGGCTCCCATAGAGAGCCCAAATATGGACCCAGGGAATTGCTTTCATTAAACATGTGGAACAATCTTGCAAAGATGTTATATGTGAAATTTGAAAGCTTTTGGAGCAGTGGTTTGGGAGAAAAGTAGTCTTAAATGTTTTTCCCATTACCCACAGTGTTAAAAAATGCTGACTCAGCACTTTTTCAAAGTCCCCAAAAAGTACCCCATGATAAAACCGATAGCAATTTCTTTTTACCGTTCTATTCTGTTGGTCCTAAGGAAGCTTCACACTAAATAAGAATTCTCAGTGCCGTGTAGTCATGGAGGTATGGGCGTTTTAATTTTTTTCTATTTTTAGCTCCTGCGGTTCCCATGGGATGACGGGAAAAAAATTGGGCATTAATTAAGAACTTATGACCCAATAAGCCCTCATATCAAATTTGGTTCAAATCTGCCTCTCGGTTTGGAAAATAGAAATTCTGGGAGGCGCAAAAATTCTTGCCCCTCCCCTAACGACGGCAAATATAGCCCCACAAACTTCTCTTGAACAAATCTGAATCTACACCTCAAAAGGAAGCTTCACACCTAATATCAACTTTCTACTACTGCTGCTTCATGAGAAGATTTTTTAAGATTCAGGCACATTTTTTGGACGTGGCCCAACTAAGGGGCGAGGCAACTTGATTTGAACAAAATCAAATTGCAATGTCATAACAAACTATTATCTCAAATATCAATTAAATTGGTTCAGCGGTTTGGGAGGAGAAGACGCAAACACCATGTTTATGGACGACGACGGACGATGAGTGATCACTGTAGCTCTCCTGACTGAAAGTCAGGTGAGCTAAAAAAACAAGCGACTCGATTTGAACAAACTTGAATCTGACACCCCTAGAGACGTTACATACCAAATATGAAAGGATTCTCACTGGTGGACCTGAAGAAGAAAAATTTCCAAGGAATTTTCTCATATTGCACTAAGTTAAACTTTGGCCTTGAAAAAAAAGCCCAAATATTAACCAAGGGACCTGATTTGAACAACCTTCTATCTAACCCTCCGAGAGGTGTTGAAAACCAAATATCAAAAGAATCTGACTGCTGGATCTGAAGGAGATGATTTTAAACAATAATTTCACATCCTGCACTAAGTAAATATTTGGGTTCCCTTGGGGAACCCAAATATTAACCCAGAAACTCAATATGAACAAATTTGAACCTTACACCTCTAGAGATGTCACATACTAAATATGAAAGGATTCTCTCTAGTGGGTCTGAAAAAGAAGATTTTTAAAGAAATTTTCTCATATTGCACCAAGTTAAAATTTGGGCTCCAATAAAGAGCCCAAATATTCATCCAGGCATCCCATTTGAACAAACTAGAATTTAACCCACCTAGAGATGCTGCATACCAAATATCGAAAGAATCTGACTGGTGGATCTGAAGAAAAAGATTTTTAAAGATTATTCACCATATTGCACCAAGTTAATATTCAGGCTCCCACAGGAAGTCCAAATATTAACCCAGGGACTTGATTTGGACAAATTTGAATCTTACACCTCCAGAGATGTCATATACAAAATATGAAAGAATTATCACGAGCAGGTCTGAAAAAGAAGATTTTTAAAGAAATTTTCTCATATTGCACTTAGTTAAAATTTGGGCTCAATAAAGAGCTCAAATATTCATCCAGGGATCCCATTTGAACAAACTCCAATCTAGCCCCCCTAAAGATGCTGCATACCAAATATCAAAAGAATCTGCCTGGTGGATCTGAAGAAGAAGATTTTTAAAGAATATCCCCCATATTGCATCAAGTTAATAATTAGACTCCCATAGGAAGCCCAAACATTAACCCAGGAACTCGATTTGAACAAACTTCAACCTGACCCCTGTAGAGATGTTGTATACCAAATATCAAAAGAATCTGACTGTTTGATCTGAAGAAGAAGATTATTCCCATAGCACCCTAAGTTAATTATTTGGGCTCCTGTGTTGAGCCCAAATATGAACCAAGGGGCTTGATTTGAACACACCTGCATTTGACGGTCCTATGGATGCTGTATACCAAATATCAAAAGATTCTGATAAGCGGTTCTAAAGAAAAGTTTTTTGCAAATATGCTGACTCAGTATTTTTTCAAACGCCTCTATAGAACACCCTGATACAACCGATGGCCATTTTTTTAATCCATTCTACTGGTCAAAAGGATGCTTCAAACCAAATAACAGTTCTCTTATGGTGTAGTTTGGGAAATATGAGCATTTGAATTTTTTTCTATTTTTAGCCCCTGGGGTACCCACCGAGCTATGAACAAAAATAATTTTGGGTATCAAAGAAGAACTTTGGATCCACTTATCCTACATGCCAAATTTGGTTCAAATTGGCCCATTGGTTCTTGAAATAGAAATTTGGGGCAAAGCCCAAAATGGGTATGTGCCCACAGAGAGCCCAAATATTGATCTACCAACTTCCCTTGAACAAACTTTAATCTTCCACACTAAAGAGTGTTCATACCACATATTAAGAAAATCTCTCTGGTGGTTAATGAGAAGAACATTTTTAAAGATTTTTAGGCTTTGGCATCATTGACCAGATCCCGAAGAAGGCAGCCACTTCATTTGAACAAAATAGAAAGGGTATACTCCAGGGATGGTTTGTGCAATATATGTTTGAATTTGGCTGAATGGCTGTGAAGAAGAAGCCAAGTTTGCAAAAGTTAAGGGGTGACAGACGACGGACGATAGATGCCAAGTGATGGCAATAGCTCACACTGACTTGCAGTCAGGTGAGATAAAAAGACTTTTAAAGAATATTCCTCATATTACACTAATTTAAAATTTGACTCCAGGGACTTGATTTGGATAAACTTCAAGCTGATCCCCTGAAGATGCAGTATACCAAATATCAATTTTCAGGTTGATGTGAAGAAGTTTTGAAATAAATTTCCCCATATTGCTCAAAGTTAAAGTTCAGGTTCCCATAGGGGGCCCAAATATTACTCCAGGGACTTGATTTGAACAAACTTCAAGCTGACCTCCCTCCACCCCCCCTCCCCCCCCCCCTCTCTAAACATGTAATACACCAAATATCAAGAGATTCTGGTTGGTAGATCTGAAGAAGATTTTTAAATATATTTCCTCATACTGCACCAAGATAAAATTTGTGTTCCCACAGGGAGCCCAAATATGAACCAATGAGCTTGTATCGAACAAACCTGAATCTGACCCCTCAAAGGATATTGTATACCAAGTATCAAGAGATTCTGAATTGTAGTTCTGGAGAAGACTTTTTAATTTGTAAAAAAAAAAAAAATTGTGGGGTGCAAACAGAATTATGCTCCTTTTGGTGCCCTCTTGTGGGCATGGCAACTTTACTTGAACAAACTTGAATTGACATATAACAAGGAACATGCATGTCAATTTTGACTTTCAGTCAGGTGAGCTAAAAATTGTTCTTATATCATTCTACCACAGTGTCACAAATGCCACTGCCAATGAGCTCAACATTGGCATTCTTTGCCAAAAAAACCAAAATCTGTAGTAATTTCATGACTTGTTCCAAACACACCTTAATCTTTGAAGGCATTTCAGGCTTTTGTAATCTCAGAGCATACACCCTAATGCTATCATTAGGAGGTCCTACTGACAATAGACAAATCACCTGGGCATTGATTTCCAGTGACTTCTTGACTGCCTTGTTAACAAGGAACCAAAACTTGACTAGAAATCACTAGTAAGGAATTAGACATGTACAGGTTGTAGTCTTGTGGGAATTTAGGGCAACTGCCCATTCCGATAAGGATTAACAAAACTGAAAAGAAAATCAGTCACTTCTTTCATAACAAGAGGCCCATGGGGCCTGAGGCACTCACCTAACCAATGTTGTTTAAAGAAGGATTTAACTGGCATCTACGGCTGGTTAACACTACAGAAGAATGAAGTTATTTAATTATTTATAATTCTGTTGTCCATGCCAAGATGATTTTTTCTAGTATTGGGATGCGACCACAGAAGTAATGGCCAGATTTCCAGTAATGCGAAACTAGGAAGTCCAAATATCAACCTGGGGACTTAAATTTGAACAAACTCAAATCTGACCCCATCCTTTCCACCACCAAGATGTCGTACACCAAATATCAATTGACTCTGAATAGAGTATCTGAAGAAGGAGATTTCTAAAGATTATTTGTCATATTACACCAAGTTAAAATTTGGGTCACAATAGAGTGCCCAAATATGAATCCAGGGACTTAATTTGAACAAACTTGAATCTGAGCCCTTCTAAAGTATTGAATACCAGGTATCACTACATTCTGAATGTTTGTTCTCAAGAAGATTTCAAAGAATATTCCTCTTTTGCACCAAGTTAAGGTTAGGGCTCCCATATTAACACAGGGACTTCATTTGAGAAAAAAACCCTCAAAATTGCCCCTACCCCCAAAAAGTTGCATACTAAATATCAAAAGATTCTGACAAATTTGCCCTCCACCAGTAGGGACCCATATATTAATCAAAGGCCTTGATTTGAGCAACCCTGAATCAGACCCCCCCCCCCCCCCCTCCCCCTCCACCCCCTGTCCCTGCCCAGTGGGTCTGCTGAAGAAGATTTTTAAAGATTACTCGTCATATTGGACTAAGTTAACATTTGGGCTCTAAGGAAGGTGTACACCATATATCAAAGATTCAGCTAGGGGTTTATGAGAAGAACATTTTTTAAAGAATATCCCTCATAGTACACCAAGTAAAAATTTAGGCTCCAATAAGGAGTCCAAGTATTATTCAAAGGACTTGATTTGAACAAACTGTAATCTGACCCTTCTCGTAAGGACACAATCAATCATATATCAAAAGATTCTGACTGGTGAATCTGAAGAAGATTTTTAAACATTGAATCCTCATATTGCATGTTGTTAAAATTTGCTCTCCCATAGAGGCCCCAATTATTAACCAATGGACTTGATTTGAAAAAAACTTGAATCTGATGCCTGTGAGGATTATTTTGTATACCATATATCAAAAGGTTCTAACAAGTAGTTCTGGAGAAGAATAGTTTTAAAGATTATTCCTCATATTGGACAAAATAAAATTTGGGCTCCAATAGGGAGCTCAAATATTATTCAAAGGACTAGATTTGAAAAAATTTGAGTCTGACCCCTGTAAAGATGTTGTCTACCATATATCAAAAGAATCTGACTGGTGAATCTGAAGAAGAAGATTTTAAAACATTGAATCCTCATATTGCTCTATGTTAAAATTTGCACTCCCACAGAGGCCCCAATTATTAACTGATGGACTTGATTTGAAGAAACTTAATCTGACCCCCTGTAAAGATTCTATATAACATTTATCAAAAGAGATTCTAACTAGGGTTCTGAAGAAGAAGAGTTTGAATGATTATTCCTCATGTTGGACTAAGTTATATGTTGGGGCCCCCAAAGGAAGCCCCGATATTAACTGAGGGACTTGCTTTGAACATACTTGACCCTAATCCCTGAAAGGATGCTGTATACCCAATATCAACAGATTCTGAGTGGTAGATTTGAAAAAGATTTTTAAAGATTATTTCCCATATTGTATTAAGTTAAAACTAGGGCTCCCATAGAGAGCGCAATTATTAACTGATTGACCTAATTTGAACAAACTTGATACTGATCGCTGTAGGGATTATGTATGCTATATATCATACGATTCTGAAAAAATGGTTCTGGGGAAAAAGAGTTTTAACTCATAACCTGTTAAGTATTTTTCTAAATATTTTTCATCAAATCTGGTCATGGCTGCTCTTAAAATTTATCTAAATTTAATTCTAATAAGAGATTTATTGGTGAAAAACTCTATACAATTGACAGGGGTAAAATTTGCTTGGAATATGCCCAAATTATACTTATTTCAGTGCCAAGAGAAAGCCTATCCTGGGCAGGCATATCCACCAGCAGCATGCAAAGAGTTAAATATTATTCTTCAAATTGGACTAAGTAAAAATTCAGGCCCCAACAGAGAGCCAAAATATTAACTCAGGGATTTGGATTGAACAACCTTAAAACTGACCTCCATAAAGATACTGTAAACCAAATATAAAAAGATTCTGTCTGGTGGACCCAAAGAAAGATTTTTAAAGATTAATTCCTATATTGCACATTGCACTAAGTTAAAATTCGGGCTTCCATGGAGAGCCTAATTATTAACTGATGAACTTGAGTTGAACAAATTTGAATCCGTCCACTGTAAGGATTCTGTACACCATATATCAAAAGATTCTGACTGGTGTTTCTCAAGGACAAATGTTTTAAAGATTATTCCTCATATTGGACTAAGTTAAAATTCAGTCTCCAATAGGGAACCCAAATATCAATCCAGGGACTTGGTTTTCACAAACTTAGATCTGATCTACCTGATCATGCTGGATAACAAATATCAAAAGATTCTAACTGGTGGATCTGCAGAAGATTTTTAAAGATTATTTCCCATATTGTTCTAAGTTAAAATTTGGGCTCCCACAGAATGCACAATTATAAACCAATGGACTTGAGTTGAATAAATTTGACTCCCACCCCTCTAAGGATTCTGTATACTATATATCAAAAGATTCTGACCAGTGTTTCTGCTGACTAAACATTTTTTAAATTGCCCTCCCCCCCCCCACCCCACCCACCCCTCACACTTACAGAACACAAAACCTGACAAGACCGATAGCAATTTTTTTTTACTATTCCATTCTACAGGTCCAAAGGATGCTTTATACCAAATAACAGTTTTTTTGCACGAATCAAGTACATATAACTCAATAATACCACATACCAAATTTGGTTAAAATCGGCTCATTGGTTCAGAAAATATAAATTTTGGGAGGGCCAATAATTTTGTCCCTCCCATTAAAAAGGCAAATATTGCTCCATGAACTTTGTTTGAACAAACTTGATTTTACACCTCAAAAAGAAGCTCCATACTAATATCGAAGAAGAAGATTTCAAAAGAAAAATGGATCATTTTTCTCCACCCCTCCTTTTGGGGTAAGTTGATTTGAACAAAAACAAAATGCAATCACCTCAAATTCAACTGAAATTGGTTCAGTGATCACTATAGCTCACCCTAACTTTGAGTCAAGTGAGCTAATGAAAGCCAGGGAGTCATGTGATTCAAAGAAACTGACCTGAACCAAAATTAACTTAAAATGACTTGGATTTATACTGTAAGAAAAAAACAACACAAAAAGGTACACAGCACTAAATACTATTGTGATAGTCCTCAATGAGACACAAATGCAAGATGCAGGCAAGGTGGGCCATGGGATTTAAAGAAACTGAACTAAATCTAAGCTCTTACAAAGGGTACAAAAGATGAACTAAACAGAAATTCTTATATCTGAAAAGTAAGTCATTTTTGTCCAGAAAAATTATTTAAAAAAGGTTACTAGAAATAATCACAACACAAAACATTTGAAAACATAATCTGCCTTGCAAAAGGATCACTTGAAACATCAATGCTGACCTAAACGCAAAGTATGGCAACTTTTAATTACTAAGATTTACCATGAAACAAAAATAAATTACAAGAAAATATGCATAGGATTAGGGTTAAATACTGTTGTGATAGTCCTAAATATGACACAAATGCAATATGAAGGCCATGGGAGATTTGTTATTCAACAAAACTAAGATAAACCTAAATACTAACAAAATATATAAAAGCTGAGCAAAACAGAAATTCTTATAAATAAGAAATTAGTTAATTTTTTTGCCAAAAAATATAAAACAATTGTATACCTAGACTATAAAGGTTAACAGAAGTAAACACGACCCAAAACAACATCCAAAAACATTAAGTGGCTTGCAATAGGAGAACAGGAAGCATCACTACTGACCTAAAAACAAATTAAGGCAACTTAAAATGACTAAGATTTACCCTAAAAATCCCGGCAAAATATGGACAGCATAAGAGTTAAACAGTGTTGGCACCAAACATAAGACACAGCAATGGGATTCGAAGCAAAAACTCTTACATAATATAAAAAAGATGCACTGTCACAGTGCCGAAGCTGCGACGATTCGTGCAATGCCAATGATGTTTTAAAACTCGTTGGTGACAAAAAAACTCAGTGACAAAAAACCTCGTTGGTGACAAGTCCATAAATGTGACAGAAATTATATGAATGACATGAACTATTGAGAGGAGGTTGACATCATGAAGATACACTTGCATACCAAGTATGATGTCATTCAAGTATTTTAGGAGTTACAGTGTTTTTTAAACTTGTTGGTGACAGACCGACCGACTTACCGACAGACCGACCGACAAACAGACTGACATTGACACATATATAGCTGCTCGTCGCAGCTAAAAAATACTGATGCTGTATGCAGGTTTATGGTAACTGCAACTCCAATTCAAACTGGCCCCCAGTCATTCCAGACTCAAGACTATTTTGTCTCGAGTAATTTTTAATCTTTTCAGCTTTGGGGTAATTTGGGGCACTATGAACACCATATTTTTAGGTTTGTTAAATCTTTTAGAATATTGTTTTAATTATTTTCATGCAGGTATGGTGTTATTCCATCAAGTATTTTAGGAGTTATGGTGTTTTTTAAACTTGTTAGTGACAGACCGACTGACAGACAGACCTGCTCATCGCAGCTAAAAAGCTGAGATGAACAAAAATTCTTAAAACTAGAATCCATGTCATTTCTGATGGAAAAATATGAAAAAAAATATTCAAACCTAGATTATAAAGTTTAATGGAAGTAAGCACAGCCAAAAACAACAGCTGTAAGTTTCAACTGCCCTGCAATATGAGAACTTAAAGCTATAATCCTGACCTATGACCTAAGTGCAGATTCTGACAACTGAAAATTACTAGGAAAACAGACACAGCACAAGGGTGAAACAGTACTGTGATAGTCCCAAACAATAGATACCTGTAATATAAAAGTTTTGCAGCTATGGGATTTGAAGTACCTGAGTTAAAAATGAACTCTAACAAAATACACACAAGCTATGATGAACAGATTTTTTTTTTTTATAACTAGAAACTAAGTGATTTTTGGCAGAAAAAAATGGGGAAAAAATAGAAAAAAAACCCATCCAAACCTAGACTACAAAGGTTAGTAGAATTGAACACAGCCCCAAACAACATTTGAAAACATTAACTGACCTGCAACAGCACGTGAAGCAACAACGCTAACCTGAATACAAATTCTGCCAAATAAAAATTAGTAATACTTACCTTAACTAGAGTGATGTCCATGCATGCAGCCCGACTGTCCTAGCAATGGCAATGCTTAGACACAAAACAGTCGGAGCCATTTTTTGTTAACCGTTTACCTAACGAAATGATAAAAAGTAACAAAGTATGTGGTAGAAGCCTAATTTGAAATTTAGAGAAATCAAGTACGAAAATCGTTATGAAAAGGGTTAAATTAATGCCAATATTATTTGAAACCACTGTGTACAGTAGACCTTGCCCGAAATGAAAAAAGGAATGACGTTGTCACAGAGTGTATGGAGAATGAAAGGTAGAACCTTGAAAAGCAGAACTTTAATCCAAAACTTTAAGCTGGGAATACTAAGTAAAATTGTTTGTCAAAAAAGGGTTAAATATTTCCGAAAACCGATAAAAGAAATCACTGATGTAAATGGAATCATTAAGTTGTATTGACCATGCAAGAATTACAGTAAGAAAGTATGTGGAAAAGTCTAATTTCAAATACAAAGAAAGTAAGTCTGAAAACATGTTTAAAAGGGGTTAAAATCATGCAGATATTAATGAAAATCACTGTAGAAATGTTCGGTAGATAGTAGACATTGTCCCAAAAAAGAAGCAGTGACATTCCACTAAACTGTTTGAAGAATTAAATTACCCCCCCCCCACCAAAAAAAACCAAAAAAACTTTAACCAAAATCTTCAACCTAGAAGTTGTAAGTTAAATTGCCATACAAAAAAATGTTAAATATTTCCCAAAACAACATGAAACATAAAAAAAAAACATAATGAGAATGATACAATCAATAGTAATAGTAATTTAAAAGAAAAAAAACCCCAAAAACTTTAAAGTTGATTGAAAAACTTTAACCACAAACTTTAACCAAAACTCCAAATATTAACAGATGTACAGACAAAAGTCATGACGAAACAGGTAAAAAAAAAAAAAAAAAACCCACTTGAACCTTCAGTAAAAAACTTTAACCTCAACTTTAACCAAAACTCTAAATGTTAACAGACAGACAGACAGATGGATAAATACTTATCTGCATAATATAGGCTTTTTGGAAAATATCTTGAGTCTTGAAATTAGAAACCAGATCATTCAAGTATGATCTAAGAAAGACAATGCATTTATTTTTCTTGAACGTCAATAAGGATTATTTCTTGGCTGTACATCCAAACACTTTAATACAGTTTCTGCTAAAACTGTCATTTGAACATGTGATTCAAATAATATGAGAGCTCAAAATATAAAGTTTATAATTTCCTTTTTTATTATACTTACACTACAGTAGAATTCCCTAACTCAGAAGTATACTCTCTATTTTTTGTTCTTTCAAAGCAATTTGGGAAAGAAAAAATAGAGCAAGAACACTATGAAACCAGAGGCTCAAGTGAGCCTAAAATGCTCACCTGGCTCAAATTGTCAAAACAGATGAGTGTATCAGCATGTGATCAGCAGCAAGAGCAATTTTTTTGATTTGCTAAGTCACAACCAAAGGCAACACTTTTGGCCATTCATTTCTGCTGGTCCTAGGAAAGCTTCCTAGCAAACTCTGTTCTGTGAAGTATTAAAAAACAACAACTGAAAGACATTTTTGTTTTGTTATAAACTACTGTGTTCTCTCTAGCATCCCCCCCTCACTCCCCCCCCCCCCCCCAAAAAAACAAAACAAAACAAAAACAAGCGAATCGATTTGAAGAAACTTGAATTCAACACCCCTAGAGATGTTACATATCAAATATGAAAGGATTCTCACCGATGGATCTGAAGAAGAAGAATTTTCAAGAAATTTTCTCATATTGCTCTAAGTAAAATGTTGGGCTTCAATAAAAAGCCCAAATATTAAGCCAGGACCTGATTTGAACAGCCTTCACTCTTACCCTCCCAAAGGTGTTGTACACCAAATATCAAAAGAATCTAACTGCTGGATCTGAAGGAGATGATTTTAAACGATAATTCCCCATACTGCGCACTAAGTAAACATATATATTAACCCAGGAATTCGATTTGAACCGGTTTGAACCTTACACCTCTAGAAATGTCACATACTAAATATGAAAGGATTCTCACTAGTGGGTCTGAAAAAGAAGATTTTTTAAGAAATTTTCTCATATTGCACCAAGGGATCCCATTTGAACAAACCTACTCACAATTGTTTACAACAAGCTGAATAGACAATAGGAGGGGGAATGACATAACCCACCCCCACATAACCCGACTGCACTGGAGCCATGGACCAGGGGAAGAGAACCCTAGGTGTGAAGAGCCATCGCATCGCAAACATTGAACAAGAACTATGTGAGATGAGGCGTATGGCCACATGTGACACACAGAAAGAAAGGACAGTAACAATACACAAGTATAGATCTGGTCCTCAAAGAATTCGAAAAGAGACCAATAACAGTCAATTGAATTCTGCAAAAAGGACAGGAAAGAAAAAGACAGATGAAAAAGATTCCAGAAAATGTTAGTGACGATTGGGGGGGGGGGGGGAGGGTGGGGGCACCAAAAATTTACAAGACATGACGTGGGGGTGGGTGGGTCTTTTGAGTGCACCAAAAATGTGCATTTCCAACTTGTGCAATTTTTACAATTTTTTAAAAATATATCAATATATCAGCTAATATATACCATCATTTGTGTTTCAAACCTTAAAGATGATGTTGTACATCACACTCTTAACATAAATACAACATCAGGAGGCTTTATATGTGAGAATTTTGGGCTTAATCTGGAAAAATGTCACACGTTAGTAGGGGGTGGGTGTCTTGTTCGAAATGTAGAAAATGTGCAGACAATATTTTGGGAAAATTCTCTCTGATGCACTAAATTCAACCCAAGTTATTTATTTATTAATTTATTTATTTATTTGTTGGTGTTTAATGACACTTTAACAACCAGGGTCAAGCTTGTGTCGGTGACAGGTTTACGGGTGGAGGAAGCCAGAGTACCCGGAGAGAACCACCAAGCAACGACAAGCAGCTCTCAGCTCTTCAACATCATAACCCACAACTGTACTACACACTGCACAGCGGTACTGCATACTACACAGCACAGACTGGGTTAGATTGGCTGAAGACATGTGCACCTCGGCATGCAGTACGTCTCAGCACACAGCGTCATCGTGCCCTCATGTGGGCAGTTGGGGTAAGTTTATTTTGGATTTTAATGGAAGAGTGGGGGTGGGTGTCTGAGAACGGTAGTAGTAAATTTGCACGTAGTGGGTGGGTGTAAAAAGGAGCCGAATAAAAAATAGGATGTCACGTCTTGCAAATTTGCCGGTGGCTAGGGTGGAAAAAAGAGGTCCCAGAAACAAACGGTCCTCAGACTGCTATAGCAACTGATGCAGATAAAAGGAGTAAAAGGAGGCAGCCGGCATAATGTCCAACAATGCGACAGAGTTAGCAGAAAGCCTTGTGGGCAGACATGCCATTGGAATCGTCACATGTGATTGCAATTGTCTCTCAAGAAACAAGCATATGATGCTCTAATGGCAAGACAATGCCATCAAGAGATGGACTTAGGAGAAATCTTCTGTCAACAAGGAATCAGGGACAGAAAGAATCACTTCCTGCCTTTTCTAATAAACTGGTTAAGGAAATGTAAATGGCATGAACAGGACAGAGAAAAGAGGGCAACTACCATCAACCAAAGGAAGAGCCCTGATACAGATAGCAGGAGAAGCTGTTTCTAGTATTTGATTCTTGGCTAAAAACGATCAGTCAGTGGCAGAACTCCTGAAAAAAGCCGGATCAATCAAGAGGGAATGAAGCCCGCTAACTCTTCTGGCTGAGGCAAAAGCCATCTTAATGTGAGAAAATGCATATCCACCTAGGATAATGGTTTGAACGGCGCTCCCTTCCCCCAAAGAAATCAGCACCCAAGCAAGATTCCATCTTGGGGTCAGCTGCAAAACTCTAGATGTTTCCAAAGAAGAGTACCGAATGACCTTGGAGAGGTACTGATTAGTGCCAATATGACACTTTCCCACACACGAAAAAGTCTCCCTGAGCATAGACCTGTACCCCTTGATGATAAAAGGTTGTAGACCCAGTGAATCAAACAAATAGACCAGAAACTCCGCAATCTGTGCAATCAAAGAACTGGCATATTCAACTAAGTGATCAGCACACCAATGACAGAAGACCTTCCACTTAACCACATAGGCTAAACCAGTGGAGTGCCTCCTTGAAGATGAAATGTGTGTCTCGAAAAACCTCTATGGAGGAGACAGGACCAGACAAAAGATATGCATGAAGGCATAATGATGTTGGGTCAATGTGATACCTCCTCAGGAAACCTTGACAGAGAAGGTCACAACATACAGTGAGACGTACCAGAACCACCGCCAACAGAGGGCGGAGCTGATTGACCCATATCTGCTGAGGCAACAAGGGAGCAATCATGATGATTCAACAACTGCAGGTTCCTATCTTGGCTAGAGACTGAGAGAGAATCGGAACCGGAGGAAAGGCATAGCCAACTTGTCTGTTCCGATCAAGTGACAGAGCGTACACAGCAAAAGCCAGACAATCTGGACATGGGGACACTGATGGTTCCAATCGGTCATGAACAGATCAATGTGGGGACAACCCCAGAGACAACAAAGTGACCAGAACACTGCTCTGTGAAGCATCCACTTGGTGGAAATGACACTGTCCCATTGGGACAGGGAGTTGGCTAGGACATTCAGATGACCAGAAATGTGATGAACCATCACACTGGAGCAAGCAGTAGAAGATCTTGAGCCAGTTCATACAAGGGAACCAATTGCGTGCCACCCTGGTTCTGAATGTAGGTTACCACTGTTGAATTGTTGGACAAGAGGAGGACCTGGCGATTCAAGAGGTGAGGGATCGCCTGGAAACTCAAGAGAAGAGCAAGAAGGTACTTCTGGTTCATGTGAAGAGTGGTCCCAAACACTGTGAACGGAAAGACCTAGAGCATCCAACATCATGACCCATCTGAGATCGCTGGCATCTGCCATCAGAACTCAATCAGAAGTGGGCAAATCCAACGGAACTCCCTGTGTAATCCACTGAATGTTTGTCCAGGGAAGTAGGTGACAAGTAAGAGATGCTGGTAACTGAAACACCAGATCCAGAGGATCTATATTTTGTCTCCAACGACTCAGCAGAAAGTGTTGGAGAGTTCTGACATGCAGCCGACCTAAAGGAATGTGGTCCATCACCGAACCGCAGAGACCGAGCATTCAAAGAATACTCCGAGCGGTCATGGAAGCGGACTGGGTCAGAGTCAGAGCAAAAGCCAAGGGAATCATTGCTCTCTTGCCTGGGGAACTGCCACCGAATTCAAATGAGTATGGAAGTCCACCCCCAGTTGACAAAATGACTGAGAAGGAACCAGGTCTGACTTCTCCTCATTGACTCTGAACCCTAGTAATGAAAGGAGGTTCAACAGTGTGCTGACATTGGACTCCAGAAGAGCAGCATTGGAGTGTCTCTGGAGGATCTCATCCAGATAAGCTGAAGTTGTCACCATGGACTGTGTGTGATGGAAAGCTACATGTAGCACAGGTGACATCAGTATGGTGAAGGCCAAGGAGCCAGAATGAGGCTGAAAGGCATGGCCTTGAACGGGTAAACTTACCCTAGAAAAGTGAACCGGAGATACTTTCGCAATGTCTGATGAATCAACACATGAAAGTAAGAATCCCACAGATCGATGCTGGAAGCAAAGTCTCCCTGGTGAATGGAGCGGCAAACAGACCTGAAATTCTCCATGCTGAACTTGGGAGCAATGATAGACTCGTTCAGGACCAGGCATGTCAACTGGTACCTGTACCAGTACCAATACCGCCGGTTCCCTCATGCTCCAACCGGCTCTCGTACTGAAGCTTTTGTCCCACCAGTACCATGAGAAAAATATTTTATTGGGAAATTCCTAACTGAACATGGGTAAACATGCTAATAATTCGTACCCTGAGTTCCAATGTGTTCTATGTGCCTACTGGCACATAGAACACATTGGAACTCAGGGCACGAATTGTGTATGGCACACTTTCCAGACATACTTTCAGCTTATTTGTGAATGAACCTATCAAAACACTCTAAAGGGGCATGTTCTGTCTGCACCACCACCCCAATAAGGCTGATCATTTTAACTTTCCAAATGTGGCATCAAAGACAATAAATGCAACGTCATCGGCTACTTCAAAGAAATTATTCTGTGGCAACATCAAAGTTATCATAAAGCACTATTTTTGATGTCACCGCAGAATAATTGGTATGATGTCATGTTTCTCTTTGCGATCTCGGGGAATGGGTTGATTTAAATACAAATTTCTCCCATCTGATTGCGATGTCACCCAACTGTTGACTTGTCCCGGTACCGGTACTGGTTTTGATGGAACAGGCTCTGTCCCATCCCAGTACCAGTTATGTTGGTACTGGCAGTAGTTTGACATGCCTGTTCAGGGCACTCAGATCGATAACTGGTCTGAGCCTGCCATTCTTCTTCGACACCAAGAACAGGCGGGAAAAAAAAACATGGAATGAATGTTTTGATGACTTCGATCACCCCCTTTGATAAGAGATTGTTGATCTCCATGATCAAAAGTTCCCAACGTGAAACATTGGAAGGAACTGGGGTTGGAAGTTGCACCCTTGACAGAGAAGAGTGCCTCCGAAAGGATATTCTTAGACCGGACCAAACAACGTCGAACACCCATGAGTCAGACATGATCTCAGCCCAACGGTCTTCAAACTCGGATATCCTTCCTCCTACCTTGGATGAATCGAGGTGGGGACCTTTATTTTGAGCCCCAGTGAGGTCCGTGAGGGAGAAACCACCTCCTCTAATAGCAGAAGGGTCCTGAGATCTCCTTCTGTTCTGCCTATGCTTGCCCATACCGCATGAGTAAGAGGAAGTAGTAGAGGCAGGAGGATCAGCCCGCGGCTTTCGCAATGGACAAAGCAGAAGGGCGTTTGTTAAGCTTGGAGTGGCCACAACCTCCAACAGAAGGAGGATCAAGCTGGCATAGCAACAGCTGATCCTTGGAATGATTCTGAACGTTATCCCAGACTATCCACATGGAATTATGGAACAGACATGGACCCACCAAACAAGTTAAAGAGCAGCACGGTCCACCTCAGGAAGGGACCTGCTAGTGTCAAGCACAGCGAACCAGTTCCAGATTGGCTTAAAGAACATGCAAGGGAGCCTTATGTTGTCAAACTTATCCGGAGGCAGATAAGCTACTAAGGCAGAGATGACATGATCCGGGAGAGATAGCATGCCCAGCACCTCTCTGGATAAACCCAACAGGGACTCCAAAGCTGCCATAGGAACAAAGTCAGACTTTGGCTTGGATAGCCCAACAGAGGAGTCCTGATCCAAAACCGCTGAAAGTCTGGCAGACTAACAGACTGACAGAATCTTGGTGTTTACGGTCATATACTTATCCACAATGGCTAATCATGACTGTGACAGTTTTATGTGTGGAGGAAACCGAGTACCCGGAGAGAACCACTGAGCATCGACGAGCAGCTGCCAGCTCCCCAACATCGTAACTCCGCACTGCAGCACAGGCAGGGTTAGATTGGTTGAAGACATGCGTACCATCGACGTGCAGTACGCCTTAGTACACGGAGTCATCGTGCTCCCACGTGGACAATCGGGGTTAAGTGCCTTGCCCAAGGACACAACGCGGTTGCCGTAGGTGGGATTCGAACCGAGGACCTCTCGGCTTGCAGCCTGCACCTCTACCTACTGAGCCACCGCGCCCCCTTGTACTTGGTAAGTTATAAATGAAATGGCAAAATTGAAGATCATTGGTACCAATGTTATTTGAAATTTCAACATAACAGCATTGTGTGTGCACATCAGAGTAATCCACGCATTTTTAAATGTAAACTGTAAGACTGCCTAACGGAAGAATGTTGATACACAAATGCAGTTTGTTCAGAGGTTATTGTAAATGACAACTTTTTTCACAGAAATGAATGCTAATCAATAGCTCTTATCTAAAGGTCTTGCCTAATGAGCACACCAAGTTCAAAAACAATCCTATGATAAATGTGGCCCTGTAGGCCATGTCAAAGAAGAATGTTGATGTACAAATGCAATAAATTCAAAGATTGTTGCTAACAGCAACAGTTTTTGATGGAAATGAAAAGAAAATCAATAGCTCATATCCTTGTCACCCTGCATAAGCATACAAAGTTTCAAAACAACCTGATAATGAATGTGCCCTCTGATGGATACCAAAGGAAGATGTTAATGCACAAATGCACTAAGTAGAAGGTCATTGCTTGTGGCAATGTTTTTTTGTTTGCTTTTTTTTATGGAAATTCATAAATATACCCTGCAGAGAGTGCAAAAGGGATAAGTTGATGCACAAATGCAGTAAGTTCAAAGGCTGATGATAACGACAATAATTTTTTATGGAAATGAAAAAAGCAATAGCTCACATCTAGATGTCACCTGAACATACATACCAAGTTTTAAAGTATCATAAATGTGCCCTGAAGGGTGTGTTAAAGAGAAATATTGAGGTCTGACTAAACTAAGTTCAAAGGTCAGTGGCAATATTTTTTGACAGAAATGGAAGAAAATCGACAGCTCCCATATAGATATCACCCACACAAGCACACTAAGTTTGCAAGCAATCCAATCATAAATGTGCCCTGCAGGGTGTGCCAAAGGGAAATATTGATGCTAAACTGTACTAAATTTTTACTAAGTTCATTAGAGGTTGTTGTCAATGGCAACTATTTTTGACGGAAATGGAAGAAAATCGATAGCTCCCATCTAGAGGTAACCCCAAACAAACATACCAAGTTTCAAACCATCCTGATCATAAATGTGCCCTGTAGGGTGTGCCAAAGGAATATGCTGATCCCTGACTAAACTAAGTTCAAAGATCGTAACCAGTGGCAACATTTTTTGACGGAAAATGGAAGAAAATCAATAGCTCCAATGTAGAGGTCACCCCAAACAAGCAAGCAACAAAGCGGCAACATTTTTTTTTGACGGAAATGGAAAAAAATCAATAGCTCCCATCTACAGCTCACCTCAAACAAGCATACCAAGTTTCAAATTGATCTGGCCAAAACTGTGCACTGCAGGGTGTACCAAAAGCAAAATACTGATGCATAACTGCAGTAAGTTCATCAAAGGTCATTGCCAGTGGCAACATTTTTTGACGGAAATCGAAGAAAATCGATAGCTCCCATCTAGAGGTAACCCCAAACAAGCATACAAAGTTTTAAAGTGATCCAATAATAAATGTGCAGGGTGTGCCAAAGAAATATTGAGGTCTGACTAAACTGAAATAACTGCACTTAGTTCATCATCTCTGTTGCCAGCGGCAACATTTATTGGCAGATATAGAAGAAAATCGATGCCAGTGGCAACATTTTTTGACGGAAATCGAAGAAAATCAAAAGCTCCCATCTAGAGGTAACCCCAAACAAGCATACCAAGTTTCAAACCGATCTGATCAAAAATGTGCTCTGTACGGCGTGCCAAAGGGAAATATTGAGGTCTGACTAAGCTAAGTTCTAAGAATGTTGGCCGTGGCAACATTTTTTGACAGAAATGGAAGAAAATCGATAGCTCCCATCTAGAGGTCACCCCAAATCAGCATGCCAGGTTTCAAAGCAATCCGATCATAAATGTGCCCTGTAGGGTATGCCAAAGGGAAATATTGAGGTCTGCCTAAACTAAGTTCTAAGAACGTTGGCCGCGGCAACATTTTTTGACGGAAATTGAAGAAAATCGATAGCTCCCATCTAGAGGTCACCCCAAACAAGCATACCAAGTTTCAAAGCGATCTGATCATAAATGCGACCTGTGAGGTGTGCCAAAGGAAATTGTGGACGTACGTATGTACATATGCACGGATGTACGTACGTACGTACGTACGTACGTACGTATGCCGACGGACGAGAAGGGATGGCAATAGCTCAGCTTGACTTTGTCAAGTTGAGCTAAAAACACAGCCCTGTATGTCTGGATGATGAAGTGGCAGCTTTTGAGTCCACAATACAGAACATAATCACTGTCAAAATCCAGTCAAAGGTATCACTGATAGATGCAATCACAAAACGCATCTTCACAAAAGATTGCAGAAGAAAAAAAGAGTGACATGATGGTTATATGTCTACGTACTGGTTCTGGAAGCTGTGGTATTGGTACAGAGAAGAGTGTCCCTTTCTGGGTGTGTGCCGGTTGCACTTGGCCCAGTTTGGGCTTATTTTTTCATAGTGCTTTTGCACTACTTTTTCTTTCCCAAATTGCTTGAGAAAGAACAAAAAAATAGAGAGTATACTTCTGAGTTAGGGACTTTCACTGTAGTGCAAGTGTGTTGTTAACAATTGTGAGTGGGTTGATAAGAAATAAAGATTTTAATAGAACTTTCAAAGCTCTGCAAGTAAATCTAATAATAAAAAGACAGAAACACAACTCAGTGATCACATCATTAATTGAACCATTAATATACCGGTATTAATGATAATTTTGAGCGGAAACAACAGGGTTTGCCAAGAAAGTTCTCCTTGATCTTGCACACCATAAACAGGCATCAGTGTTCTGAATATTTACCTGTTTATATACAACAATATTCATGTACAAGAAAATATAAGTCTTGGATGTTTTTGATTACTACCATAGGGGGCCTCAGTGTGTTATCATAGTTCTGTCTGAAGCATACATGTGTAATATAAACTCATTCTCCAGAAAAACACATTTCATGGTGAATTTGTCATCTTTAGCCTTATTGTTAGCTGCTTCTGGGAGGTTGAAGATTATAAATACACAACTTTAATGAATGAATGAGCCTATTGTTTTAAATTAGGACAGAGCTTGCAGTAACATGCCAGTCTGTATATGGGTCACAAGCATCTACTATCGAAGACCTGAATCATTTCAGCTGGCTCACTGGCATGACCAATTAAGGTTATTGTTTTGATAATGACATTCCAATCTCATGCTGTGTGTCACAGTCAACTAAATTTCCAGGAAAAACCCTGAAGTCTTTACCAAATATAGCATATGGACTTGAAAGCTCCACTGTTAATATGCTAAGAAACTACCCATTCTCTCAGTAGTCTTACTCAGATGTGTGCACAGTGTCTTGATATTCAGTGTGCTTTCTTAAACCGCCCACCATCCCCTCCTTGCACCCCTTTTTCCTCTTCTCTGCCATCCTGTTCTCTTTTTGTTCCCTGTTCTTTCCTCAGATTGCTTCATTAGCTCTTTGGTGGTTTGGTTTGCTTCCTGTTTTGCGGTGGCGGTGGCAGGACAGAGAACACCATGTGTTCTCAGCCTAGCCTCCCCAATTCAGTCGGTTACCTGGTTTGCAATACAAATCTTCATTCACCCACGGTGGATCTTGCAATCCAGTAATCAATCAATCAATCAGATTTCTAACCTTTCAGTTTATCTCTGTCACATTCACGACTGACAGCTTTTCATCGATCACATCATCATGATTTCAAAATCTCTGACCTTTCGTCAGACGTCTGTCACATCCACGACTAACAGTATTTCATTGGTCACCTCATGATGATTGATCCAGTCTAAATTGTATTTGTGAAGCAGACCGAATTGCCCTCAATAAGGCCAAATGATGTATATGATTTTATTTAATGTACAGATATGATTTGATTACCAATATGACATTTTTTAAATGAAAAGAAATATAATCCATTCCAGTCCTGTTTTATTGCTTAAACTAGAAGCACTGTCACAGTGCCGAAGCTGCGATGATTCGTGCAATGCCAATGATGTTTTAAAACTCGTTGGTGACAAAAAAACTCGTTGGTGACAAAAAAACTTGTTGGTGACAAGTCCATAAATGTGACAGAAATTATCCGAATGACATGCACTATTGAGAGGGTGTAGACATCATGAAGATACACTTGCATATAGAGATGGGTGGTTAACCGAAAATTCGGTTCGGTTTCAATTTTGTTATCTAAACCGAAACCAAGACCGAAACAGTTACAGGAAACCGTCGTCGTGGTTTTCAACTTCAGTGTTGAAAAACTCTAATCAGGTCTTCAATTCTCAGAATAAAGAGATAAACAACCTCAAATTAACCTATTTTCAAACTTCAGAGTCGCGATAGCCCGTTTTCAGAACAGCTGCAGTAATTGGTATTGCGTTCGAGCATGGCATTTACCGCGAAAATAGGTGAAAAAATTACTTCTTACGCATCGTGTTTTAAACATTCATCTATTTATCAAATGCAATTTCCTTTGCTGAACTGAAACTTGTCACTTGTTCCACATTTATAATGACAAATATATTTATTTCTACATGTAATTTTGAAACCATGAACTCCAAAGCCAGCGTCAAAATCACAGTTGAAGTTGGATGGAAATTTTGGGTTACAATGACCTATATGAGGCTAATGAGCGACTTTTACTCGATAAAATTTTTATGGTCGGCATAATATTTTAGGGTGTGTCGGATTACCCTAAACACAGGTATTTGGGGAGGGGGGCTAATTTTGTAACAGACTCGAGGCAAAAATCATTGTTCTCAAACTTGAAACTCTTGAGATAATTTATGCAAATACATTGTGCTCAAGAAATCAGAGTACCGGTATAGGATATTACACAGGTGAGTTGAACTAGAAAGGGAATCCCAATGACACAGACTGGCGCCAAATACATCTTCTTACATGCAAACGCAATATATTGTTATGTTTGTACAATGAAAACCGAAACCGAAAACCCGTCAATTTGAATGAAACCGAAACCAAAAACAAAACCTACAAGAACTTTGAAAACCACCCATCTCTACTTGCATACCAAGTATGGTGTCATTCCATTTTAGGAGTTATGGTGTTTTTTAAACTTGTTGGTGACAGACCGACCAACAGACCGACCGACAAACAGACCAACATTGCCACATATAGAGCTGCTCGTCGCAACTAAAATGAAAATGTTAATGACACTGTAGCTCAACTTGTTTAAGACATGTACATGTATAGTATGTGACAAAGCAATGACAAACATCTAGGTAATGACCTGATAACAAATGTACATGTAAAGTATTGTAATGGTCTGTACATAAATGCTGACTGTAGACTGTAACAAATATATAGGTTAAGTATTGTAAAAGTGGGGTGACAGTTAGATGCTAAACTAGAAAAGAAATCTTTGAGTCCCAGAGTGGGTCTGACTGAACCCAAAAATATTTGTTCTCATAGCACAGTGATAACAAAGGCACCCAAAAACACTCGTTCCTGTCACAAGGTGATAACAAAAGTACCCCAAGAAGTTTCGTGAAGATCAGTTCATAAATACAGACTCTAGCCCGAGCCGTATTGACATGTGCACTTACTGTGTATAAGTAGCACTGAACAAATCAAAGTTCATCTAATTTGCATAATTTCTGCACGAGAAAAAAACCTGTATTATTCGTGATGTATTCCATGTTACTAAACATTCCTACAAAAATTTATTCAAATCAGAACTTTCATATAGAAGTTCTGTACAAAAAACTGATTGGACCTAATTTCGGTACAAAATAGCCACTGGCAGCCATCTTGAATTTTGGACCACATCCAGAAACACTCGTTCTCATCCCAAGGTGATAACTAGGTACCCAAGAAGTTTTGTGAAGATCGGTTCATAAATACAGACTCTAGCCCGAGCCGTATTGACATGTGCACTTACTGTGTATAAGTAGCACTGAATAAATCAAAGTTCATCTAATTTGCATAATTTTTGCATGAGAAAAAAACCTGTATTATATGTGATGCATTCCATGTTACTAAACATTCATACAGAAATTTATTCAAATCAGAACTTTCATACAAAAGTTCTGTACAAATGAAAGTGTCAATGACACTGTAGCTCAACTTGACAAACTTGAACTTGGTAAGTTATAAATGAAATGGCAAAATTGAAGATCATTGGTACCAATGTCATTTTTTTTGCCAGTGGCAATATTTTTCGACAGAAACCGAAGAAAATCGATAACTCCCATCTAGAGGCCTCCCCAAACAAGCATGCCAGGTTTCAAAGCAATCCGATCACAAATGTGCACTGTAGGGTGTACAAAAGGGAAATATTATGGTCTGACTAGACTAAATTCTAAGAACGTTGGCCGTGACAACATTTTTTGACAGAAATGGAAGAAAATCGATAGCTCCCATCTAGAGGTCACCCTAAATACGCATACCAGGTTTCAAAGCAATCTAATCATAAATGTGCCCTGTAGGGTGAGCCCAAGGGAAATATTGAGTCTTCTGACTAAACTAAGTTCTAAGAACGTTGGCCGCGGCAACATTTTTTGACAGAAATAGAAGAAAATCGACAGCTCCCATCTAGAGGTCTCCCCAAACAAGCATACCAGGTTTCAAAGCAATCTGACCATAAATGGGCCCTGTAGGGTGTGCCAAAGGGAAATATTGAGGTTTGACTAAACTAAGTTCTACGAACGTTGGCCGTGGCAACATTTTTTGCCAGAAATTGAAGAAAATCGATAGCTCCCATCTAGAGGTCACCCTAAATAAGCATACCAGGTTTCAAAGCAATCAAATCATAAATGTGCCCTGTAGGGTGTGCCAAGGGGAAATAATGTGGTTTGACTAAACTAAGTTCTAAGAACATTGGCCGCGGAAACATTTTTTGACAGAAATTGAAGAAAATCGATAGGTCCCATCTAGAGGTCAGCCCAAACAAGCATGCCAGGTTTCAAAGCAATCCGATCACAAATGTACCCTGTAGGGTGTGCCAAAGGGAAATATTGAGTCTTCTGACTAAACTATGTTCTAAGAACGTTGGCCGCGGCCACATTTTTTGACAGAAATTAACGAAAAATCGATAGCTCCCATCTAGAGGTCTCCCCAAACAAGCATACCAGGTTTCAAAGCAATCTGATCATAAATGTGCCCTGTAGGGTGTGCCAAAGGGAAATATTGAGGTCTGACAAAACCAAGTTCTACGAACGTTGGCCGTGGCAACATTTTTTGCCGGAAATAGAAGAAAATCGATAGCTCCCATCTAGAGGTCACCCTAAATATGCATACCAGGTTTCAGAGCAATCAAATCATAAATGTGCCCTGTAGGGTGTGCCAAAGGGAAATATTGTGGTTTGACTAAACTAAGTTCTAAGAACGTTGGCCGCGGCAATATTTTTTGACGGAAATTGAAGAAAATCGATAGCTCCCATCTAGATGTCACCCCAAACAAGCATACCAAGTTTCAAAGTAATCTGATCATAAATGCGACCTGTGAGGTGTGCCAAAGGAAACTGTGGACGTACGTACATACGTACACCGACGGACGAGAAGTGATGGCAATAGCTCAGCTTGACTTTGATTGCACCAATTTTGGTACAAAATGGCCGCCGGCAGCCATCTTGAATTTCGGACTGCACCCAAAAACACTTGTTCTCGTCCCAATGTGACAACAAAGGTGCCCAAAAAGTTTCGTAAAGATCGGTTCCTAAATATGGCCTCTAGCCTGAGCCGTATTGGCATTTGCAGTTACAGTGCTGAAGGTAACATTGAATAGATCAAAGTTAGTCTGATTGGCATAATTTATGCACGAGAAAAAAACTCATACAAAATGTGATGTATCCCATGGTACTAAACATTCATACAAAAAATTATTCAAATCAGCGCTTTCATATGGAAGTTCTGCGCAAAAATCTGATTGCACCTAATTTTGTACAAAATGGCCACCAGCAGCCATCTTGAATTTCAGAATGGACCCAAAAACACTCGTTCTCATCCCACAGTGATAACAAAGGTACCCAAGAAGTTTCGTAAAGATCGGTTCATAAATACGGCCTCTAGCCCGAGCCGTATTGGCATTTGCAGTTGCAGTGCTGAAAGTAACATTGAATAGATCAAAGTTAATCTAATTTGTATAATTTATGCACAAGAAAAAACCCGTATTATATGTGATGTATCCCATGGTACTAAACATTCACACAAAAAAATTATTCAAATCGGAGCTTTCATATGGAAGTTCTGCGCAAAAATCTGATTGCACCTAATTTTGGTACAAAATGGCTGCCAGCGGCTGTCTTAAATTTTGGACTGGACCCAAAAACACTTGTTCTCGTCTCACGGTGATTACAAAGGTACCCAAGAAGTTTCGTAAAGATCGGTTCATAAATACGGCCTCTAACCCGAGCTGTATGTATGGCGCGATGGATGGATGTTCTAACAAATGGCTACTTATGTGGCTATTTTATGGGCATATTAGGTGGCTAACCTGAAACACATGTTCAACATAATAAAACAAGTTTTGGGGGGAAAAATCTTTGGGGGGTCAGCTAACCCTAACCCTACCCTTTACTGACCCTAACCCTACCCCCCGCCACCCCTAACCCTAAGCTAACCCTAACCCTAAACTAACACTAACCCTAGCCACATAACACTAACACCCCTTCACTGACCCCCACCCCACCCACCCCACTCCTAAACCCCACCCTGGAATGCCCTAACCCTACTCAACATCTATCCAAAAACCAACCACCCCACCCTCCACCTCTACCACCACCACATCCCACAATAAGAGATTCTGTTACATGGCTAGCCACGTAACAGACTTTAACCACATAAGTATCCTGTTTTACTAATTCGTAGCCACATAAGTAGTCATTTGTTAGTGCGGACAGACGGACGGACAACGGGCCATGGCAATACCTCAAATTTGGATTCGCCAAAGTTGAGCTGAAAATACTGATGCTGTATGCAGGTTTCTGGTAACTGCAACTCCAATTCAAACTGGCCCCCATTCATTTCAGACTCAAGGCCATTTTGTCCTTGGTAATTTTTAGTCTTTTCAGCTTTGGGGTAATTTGGGGCTTTATGAACAACATATTTTTAGGTTTGTTAAATCTTTTAGAATATTTTTTTAATTATTTTCATGCATATGGAAAAGAGTTATTTTGGTCAAGTTTGAACATCTCCAGGTTCACAGAATTCTTACTTTCATCATGGAGGTTTGGGATGCAGGTCCTTAGAAATATGCATTTGTTTCAGTCCTATCCCACGTGCATGCAGGAATATCCACTGGAGTGTGTGACTGAGCTCTCTGCCCATAAAATATTTTTTAATTGATGTGCCTTTGAGAGGGGAGATAGCAACCACCTCTTTCATCTGCAAATTGCATAATCCATGCAATTTTCAATTCCCACTGTTCAATAATCATGGTTCAGTGAGTTTTAAAAATTACTAACTTGTATTTCACAGAATCGCATCTCAAGTCTTAAGGAAAAAATATTGGGGAGAGGGTTGAATATTACATGCTCTCTCTACCACCTATACTTGAATTCTACCACTGTTATAATGGAAGAGAAATAGGATGTTTACACCATTTGAAAACTGTTAAAAAAAATAGGCCGATGAAATCGTCAGATGTGTACCCATACGCACAACGAGTAGAAAGCTGTATGACAGAGGGCCACCACGGATGCCGACATTATGCACACCATACATGGTATGGGTACATATAGAAATGGATTGGAGGAGTGTCTAATTTGATGGATAAAGGGTTAATATCTCAGGATCAAATCATCAGATTTACACCAAAAACTATACAGCTCGGCAAATCAGTAACCTGAACACAGATATAAAGTAACTAGACAATCCAAGCAATATTTTTCAAGTTATCGAATGCCAAAGAGATTGGAGGAATTTTCAATTTGAAGGGTAAAGGGTTAATATCTCAGGATCAAATCATCAGATTTACACCAAAAACTATACAGCTCGGCAAATCAGTAACCGGAACAAAAATATAAAGTAACTTGACAATCCAAGCAATATTTTTTAAGTTATCGAATGCCAAAGGGATTGGAGGAATTTTCAATTTTAAGGATAAATGGTTAATATCTCAGGATCAAAATAACAGATTTACACCAAAAACTATACAGCTTGGAACATCAGTAACATAAAGTAACTTGACAATCCAAGCAATATTTTTCAAGTTATCGAATGATAAAGGGATTGGGGGAATTTTCAATTTGAAGGATAAAGGGTTAATATCTCAGGATTAAATTATCAGATTTACACCAAAAACTATACAGCTCGGAACATCAGTAACCTGAACACAAATATAAAGTAACTTGACAATTCAAGCAATATTTTTTCAAGTTATCAAATGCTAAAGGGATTGGAGGAATTTTCAATTTGAAGGATAAAGGGTTAATATCTCAGGATCAAAATAACAGATTTACACCAAAAACTTTTCGGCTTGGCACATCAGTAACCTGAACACAAATATAAAGTAACTTGACAATCCAAGCAATATGTTTCAAGTTATCGAATGCCAAAGGGATTGGAGGAGTTTTCAATTTGAAGGATAAAGGGTTAATATCTCAGGATCAAATCATCAGATTTGCACCAAAAACTATACAGCTCGGCAAATCAGTAACCTGAACACACAAATATAAAGTAACTAAACAATCCAAACAATATTTTTCAAGTTATCGAATGCCAAAGGGACTGGAGGAATTTTCAATTTGAAGGATAAAGGGTTAATATCTCAGGATCAAATCATCAGATTTACACCAAAAACTATACAGCTCGGCAAATCAGTAACCTGAACACAAATATAAAGTAACTAAACAATCCAAGCAATATTTTTCAAGTTATCGAATGCCAAAGGGATTGGAGGAATTTTCAATTTGAAGGATAAAGGGTTAATATCTCAGGATCAAAATAACAGATTTACACCAAAAACTATACAGCTCGGCAAATCAGTAACCTGAACACAAATATAAAGTAACTTGACAATCCAAGCAATATGTTTCAAGTTATCGAATGTCAAAGGGATTGGAGGAATTTTCAATTTGAAGGATAAAGGGTTAATATCTCAGGATCAAATCATCAGATTTGCACCAAAAACTATACAGCTCGGCAAATCAGTAACCTGAACACACAAATATAAAGTAACTAAACAATCCAAACAATATTTTTCAAGTTATCGAATGCCAAAGGGACTGGAGGAATTTTCAATTTGAAGGATAAAGGGTTAATATCTCAGGATCAAATCATTAGATTTACACCAAAAACTATACAGCTTGGCAAATCAGTAACCTAAACACAAATATAAAGTAACTAAACAATCCAAGCAATATTTTTCAAGTTATCGAATGCCAAAGGGACTGGAGGAATTTTCAATTTGAAGGATAAAGGGTTAATATCTCAGGATCAAATCATTAGATTTACACCAAAAACTATACAGCTTGGCAAATCAGTAACCTAAACACAAATATAAAGTAACTAAACAATCCAAGCAATATTTTTCAAGTTATCGAATGTCAAAGGGATTGGAGGAATTTTCAATTTGAAGGATAAAGGGTTAATATCTCAGGATCAAAATAACAGATTTACACCAAAAACTATACAGCTCGGCAAATCAGTAACCTGAACACAAATATAAAGTAACTTGACAATTGGATTGGCATTTATTGAGTTATCTCATGCCAAAGGGATTGGAAGAATTCTCAATTTAAAGGATAAAGTGTTAATATCTCAGGATCAAATTATCAGATCCACACCAAAAACTATACAGCTCAGCACATCAGTAACCTGAACACAAATATAAAGTAACTTGACAATCCAAGCAATATTTTTCAAGTTATCGTATGCCAAAGAAATGGACACAGATGCCGGACGGACAGACGGACAGCTGGACAGATGGACAGATGGACGGACAGACAAAGGATGGACGAACGACGGATGGCCACCCCGGATGCTGGCATTATGTGTACCATACATAGTATGAGTGCACATAAAAATCAATCCCAGAGTTGCAATTCTCTTGAACTGGAAAATGGAATTTGTTGTTTGTGTGTAATTAGTTTGTTTTGTTGACAGTGACAGACAGATGGCAATTAAATTGTGACTGACATGATATTTTGTCTTACAATTTTCTAAACACTAACAAGTGTTGCGTGCCTATTTCAGAAATGGGACTATTTGAGATCAACCCAATGGAAAAAGTTAAGAATCAGGATTTCACATCAAAGTCCAACTGAGATATTTATATGTATTGATATGTATACCCTAAAGAAGACAATTACTTATTTGTTTTGCAAAAAGTGCCTTGACTCTGACATTGAAATATTGGAGAGTCAGTCAGAAGTACAGATGAGTATGTATGCCCAACTGGAGTCAGTTCCAGCAAAACTTCCAAATTCAGATAATTGTTTCTCTCTGTTTTTGGTTATCATATCTCATATCCACCAACACAGAGTGTCAGATGAAATGGTACCAAATTAATTAAAAATACATCCTTTCTATAAAAGACAGTCCCACTTGTCAAGTTATTTTTTTTTAAATAATTCTTTTCTATATTCATCACATCAAACGAACCAGATTACCAATTAAATTTTGAAATACTGAGAAATTTGTAATTTTGAACCCCATGATCAATATATCCTGAAACTAAGCTGTAGAATAACACAAGATTTTACTGAAGTCACGACTAAAGAAGGAAAACAAAATACCAGTACTAATAACCTGCCTGTGAAGGGCAAAATAAGCATTTTGAGTGTATTGTGTGAAATCTGCTGCTAACCATACAGCCAGGTTTTGAGCATACTTCAGAAAAAGAAAACCCTGGACTTTCAAGAATTTTTCTGATGAATTTTTAAGCACTTTACTGGTTATTGGTCTGCATTTATTTACTCATTTTTAAGCACTTTACAGGATCTTCATCTAAATTTATTTACTCATCTTGGACAGGCCTGAAAATAAGCAGACTGTATTCTGCAGAATGAGGTCCCCAGAGGGAGAATTTGGTGATGCTACCATGCACAGCAGGGTAGCATCACAAAATTTACCCTCTGTGAACCTCAATCTGAATCAAGGAGAAAGTGGTACCCAGAGGATGAACTGTACAGGATAGCATCAGCAAATTCCCCCTCTGAGGACCTCATTCTGTAAAATGAGAGATTATTTCCAGGCTTGATCTTGGAACTTTTGTTCATGTACTGAACTAATAATAACTGACACCGATAACTTGAAACAAGTTTTGGAGAGCTTCCAAAAACATATTTTGACCCAAATTAGTTATGCAAGTACACACTTTCTGTGATATTTTCAAAGTAAATTGGATTTCCAAGCACTTTCACTGGCCTTGAATTTCAGTTTTTAAATTAAAGTACTTTCTAGGACTTCTTGAAATAATTAAAAACAGCATTATATTAGAACAGACATATAAAATTGGAAAGGTGGATTTATAGATAAGATGATGAAACAGACATATTTATAGCAACTGTTAATGATTTATTTAAAGTAATGATCAAATCAATCTAGTGCTATTCACAAAACTCACCTTTCAAATTTAATTATTTTATCCATTTTCACCTCCAAAACATAGTTTATGTCCTCTCATGGGAACAAACTCATTGAGAATGTTCCAACAAATGGTCATAAGCTATATTTTAAAAGTAAACAAGAGGTGCCTATCGGAGAAGCTGGCATCGAGTTGTGCTGGCAATCGGAGAGTGTTGCATGTCCATAACCTGGTTATCAATCATATGCCGGTTGTCAAATATGGAACCTTTGCTCCAGTTATAATGCTAATAAGTTCAGAATTCATTAAAATGAATTGAGGCTCATAACTCTGTACCGAAAATTTGTGCCGGTTCCAGTTTTTAAACCCGCTTGAAAATATTATTGCAAAAAGACCTGCATGGCAAATATTAGTAAAATCGGAGAATTTTTGTTCAAGTTATTGTGCTAACGACTTCAAAATTCATAAAAATTAATTAATACTAATTGAGGCCAATAATGAAAAATTGGGCCAGGCCAGTTTTAGAATTTGCTTGAGATATTCTTGCAAAAGACCTGTTTAGCAAATATTTGTCCAATCGGAGAACGTTTGTTGAAGTTATTACCCTAACGAGCTCAAAATTCATAAAAATCGACTAATTAAGGTCCATAATTATGCTTCAAAAAATCAGACCAGCCACTTTTCAAACTTGCTGGAGATATTCTTGCAAAAGACCTGTATATGTGAGTTTAAAAAAAGGTTCCGCATGTAGTAACTGTAAATAGTTTAAAATGCATATTGGAGAAAAGAAAAAAAAAATGCCTAATGGGGGGAGGGGGGGAGGGGGGGCTGGGCAGGAAAATACTTCAACAACATTGGATAATTGTGGTCATCAAACTTGACCTAGAGACATGTACTGAAAAGAATTAAAATCTGTTAACTTTTGTTTTAGTTATGGCATAAAGAAAGTTCGGACAGACAAATAGACGGACTGATGGGTGGACTGATGGATGGACTGACAGATAGATGGATGGAGCAAGCTCTGTACTATATCCCTCACTAGTGGGAGGGGATAAAAAGTAATATAGTATGTGGTAGAAGCCTAATTTGAAATTTAGAGAAACTAAGTTCGAAAAGCGTTGTGAAAAGGGTTAAATTAATGCCAATATTATTTGAAACCACTGTGTACAGCTTCAGTAGACCTTGTCTGAAATGAAAAAAAATAAATGACGTTGTAACAGAGTGTTTGGAGAATGAAAGGCAGAACTTTAATCCCAAACTTTAAGCTGGGAATACTAAGTAAAATTGATTGGCAAAAAAGGGTTAAATATTTCCTAAAACCGATAAAAGAAATCATTGATAAGTAAATGGAATCATTAAGTTGTATTGACCATGCAAGAATTAGAGTAAGAAAGTATGTGGCAAATCTAATTTCAAATAAAAAGAAAGTAAGTCTGGAAACATGTTTAAAAGGGGTTAAAATCATGCCGATATTAATGAACATCACTGTAGAAATGTTCAGTAGATAGTAGACCTTGTCCCAAATAAGAAACAGTGACATTTCACTAAACTGTTTGAAGAATTTAACGTGTAATTTTAACCCCCCCCCCCAAAAAAAAATTTAACCAAAAGCTTTAACCTGGAAGTTCTAAGTCAAATTGCCATACAAAAAAGGGTTAAATATTTACCGAATAACATGAAAGATAAAAAAAAATAAAAACAAAATGAGAATGATACAATCAATAGTAATATCAATTTAAAAGAAAAAAAACAAAAAAACTTTAAGGTTGACTAAAAAACTTTAACCACAAACTTTAACCAAAACTCCAAATGTTAACAGACAGATAGAAGAAAGTCATGACTGAACAGGAAAAAGAACCAACCCACTTGAACCTTCAGTAAAAAACTTTAACCACAAACTTAAACCAAAACTCTAAATGTTAACAGACGGACACATGGACAGATGGATGGACAGGCAGATAAAAAAAATCATGACTATAGTCCTCACTGTAAACAGTCGGGCTAAAAATCAAATAATTACGGCCCACAACTCTGCAACGAAAAATTGGGCTGGGTCAGTTTTGCAAAGTGTGGCAAATATTAATCAAATTGGAGAATGTTTGTTCAATTATTGTGCTACTAAATTCATAAAAAAACGACTAATTAATGCCCACAACTCTGTAATGAAAAATCAGGCTGGGACAGTTTTCGAACT
Source organism: Pictodentalium vernedei (assembly GCA_031216915.1). Classification (NCBI taxonomy): domain Eukaryota; kingdom Metazoa; phylum Mollusca; class Scaphopoda; order Dentaliida; family Dentaliidae; genus Pictodentalium; species Pictodentalium vernedei. The sequence continues at coordinate 601,299,325 of CM062297.1, forward strand.
TGCTTGAGATATGTTTGCAAAAGACCTGTATGACAAATATTAGTAAAATCGGAGAACGTTTGTTAAAGTTATTGCGCTAACGAGCTCAAAATTCGTAAAAATTGACAAATTAAGGCCTGTAACTCTGTAACAAAAATCTGGTCAAGTCATTTTTTGAACTTGCTTGAGATATTATTGCATAAAACTTGTATGTCAAATATTAGTCAAATCGGAGAACGTTTGTTCAAGTTATCGCGCAAATAGTGCTAGGATGCCCAACAGTCACCCGGATGCCAGCCCAGAATAAAGTGCCTCTGGGCACTCTTCAATAATTTGTAATATAACAAATTTTGTTGAACAAATTCAGATCATCCAAAAAAAAAATGTAGCCCTCAACCAGTCAAAAAATTGTCTACAAGCATCATCTAGCAGATTAGGTAAGGGAGTGACAACATTAAACAAGAGGCCCCACGGGGCCTGAGGGCGCTCACCTGATACTGGCCGAGTCATATCACCAAAATAGCAAGGGATTCTGCCTTGTGGTTATTATCAGTTTTTCAACATAAAAGTGTTTTCTCTACTTAGTAACCCAGAGTGTTCATATGTTAGATCCCCATATTGGGTACTCAATAATTTATCTATTTATTTATTGGAATTTAAGGTCACTTTCTAAGGCTACATCATTACAGAGGCATAATTATAATATCAGGTTTGGTCAATCGTTTATGCCTATTACTGCCCACTTTACAGGGCTTTCAACGCAGGAATTGGTTACTGGGCCCAATTTTATCAATAAACCAGAACTTGAACAAATTTCAATTTGCCGCTTCTAAGAAAACTAAAAATCAAATATCAAAAGATTCTGAGAGGAGTATCAGAAAAAAAAGATTTTTTAAGAATATTTCTCATACTGAATTAAGTTATACATTGGGCTCCCATAGGGAACCCAAAAACAAAAGCTTCTGAAGCAGTGGTTTGGGAGAAGAAGATTATTCAACGTTATTCCCATTACCTACAGTGTTAAAAAATGATGACTCGGCACTTTTAGTCCTGGAAAAGTACTTATGATAAAACCAATGGCATTTTTTTCACCATTCCTTTCTCCCGGCCCTAAGGAAGCTTCACATTGTATAAAAATTCTCAGTGCCATGTAGTTCTGGAAATATGGGCATTCAAAAAAAAAAAATTTTTTCAGCTCCTGTAGTTGCCGTGGGGGACAGGAAAACAATTTATGGCATAAATTAGGTATTTGTGACCCAATAAGCCCTCATATCAAATTTGGTTCAAATCGACCTCTTGGTTTGGAAAATAAAAATTTTGGTATAATTTGGGCTTCTACAGTGAGCCCAAATATGAACCAAGGGACTTGGCTTTAACAAACTTCACTCTCAGCCCCCCCCCCCCCCCCCCCCCCCCCCCCCCCCCCCCCCCCCCCCCCCCTACGAATGCTGTACATCAAATATCAAAAGATTTTGACTGGTGGATCTGGAAAAAAATTTTTTTTTAAAGAATATTGCTCATATTGAACTAAGTTATAATTTGTGCTCCCACAGGGAGACCAAATATGAGCCGAAGGACTTGACTTGAACAACTTGAATCTCACCTCCCTAAGCATACTGTATACCAAATATCAAAAGATTCTGACCGGTGGATGCGAAGAAGATTTTAAAAGAATATACCTCGTATTGCACTAAGTTACAATTTGGGCTCCCAAATATGAACTCAGGGACTTGGCTTGAACAAACATGAATCTCACCCCCCTATGGATTCTGCATACCAAGTATCAAAAGAATCTGATTTGTGGATCCGAAGAAGAAGATTTTCAAAGAATATCCCTCATATTGCACTAATTTAGTTTAAACAATATTTATTCAAAAATTGAAAAATGTATGCATTTCACAACAATAGCTGAGTAACGAGAAATATGAACAGCAAAAAGTACAGTATTATACATGAAACAACTAAAGACATGGAAATGTGTTACTGTGTAAGAGGGGGATTTGACAGAAAGCTTAAAGCTTATATATAAGTCGTCTCCCCGATTTGCACTAATTTGAACATTTGGGTTCCCACAGGGAACCCAAATATAGACCGAGGAATTTGAGTTCAACAAATATGTCAATCAATGTTCCAAAGATGTTATATGTAAAATATAAAAGCTTTTGGAGCAGTGCTTTAGAAGAAAACGATTCTTTAATTTTTTCCCATTGCCTACTGTGTTAAAAAATGCTGATTCAGCAGTTTTTCAGAGTCCTGAAAAAGTACCTTATGATAAAACCGATAGCAATCTTTTTTGACAAATTTTTTCTGTTGGTCCCAAGGAAGCTTCACACCAAAAAAAAAATTCTCACTGCCGTGCAGTTTTTGAGATATGGGCGTTTTAATTTTTTTCTATTTTTAGCTCCTGTGGTTCCCACGGGGCTACAGGAAAAAAAGATTTCTGCATAAATTAGGTAGTTATGACACAATAAGCCCTCATGAAAAATTTGGTTCAAATTGGCTTCTAGGTTAGGAAAATAGAAATTTGGGGTGGGGGCCAGAATTTTTGCTCTTCCCATAACATCGCCAAATATAGACCTACGAACTTCTCTTGAACAAACTTGAGTCTACACCTCAAAAGAAGCTGCATACCAAATATCAAGTCTTTGCTATTGCTGGTTCTAGAGAAGAAGATTTTTTCAGAATTGGAGCATTTTTGCCCCACCCCTCTGCTCAATATGAGCCGAAACTTAATTTGCCCAAAAATCAAAATGCCACTATATAACCCCTACTCACATGAAATTTCATTAACATGTGGCAAGGTTATCCAGACAACTGCCTCCAGTCCAAAAATGGCTGGTAGGACGACTGCCCCCCCCCCCCCCCCCCCCACTCCAATTGGCAGGCAGGACAACTGCCCCCAGTCGAATTGGCAGCTAGGACGACTGCCCCCAGTCGAATTGGCAGCTAGGATGACTGCCCCCAATGAAATCAACCCACACTGCGGCTGCTGCAGCAGCCACTGTGTGCAGCCAACTGAGACCAAAATAGGACGTTCTCATCTGGACATCAACCCGAATATGCAGATGAAATTTCGTGATGATCAGATGAGAACTACGGCCTGTAGGCTGCGCCATACAAAATTCACGATGGCTGCTGCAGCAGCCAATGTAAGCAGCCAGTCATAACCAAAATATGACGATCTCATCTAGACACCAACGCGAACATGCATCTCAAATTTGGTGATGATAGATAAGAACTATGGCCTATAGCCTGTGCCGAACAAATTGTGGACAGACAGACTCACAGACTTCCGCATGCCCCATGACAATAGCATAGCTTGACTTTGTCAAGAAAAGCTAAAAATTGAACTAATAAAAAACAACACAAAGTCTTTTCAAGATACTGTACTTTTAGATTGTCATTACCGCAAAGTAGTCATGTATAATTTAAACAAGGGATTCTGCCTTGTTATCAGTTTTTCAACATAAAATTGTTTACCCTACTTAGTAACCCAAAGTGTTCATATGTTAGATACCCATATTGGGTACTCAATAATTTATCTATTTATTTATTGGAATTTAAGGTCACTTTCAGCATCTAAGGCTACATCTTACAGAGGCGTAATTATAATATCAAGTTTGGTCAATCGTTTATGCCTATCACTGCCCACTTTACAGGGCTTTCAATGCAGGAATTGGTTACTACTGGGCCCAATTTTATCAATAAAGCAGAACTTGAACAAACTTCAATTTGCCACTTCTAAGAAAATCAAAAATCAAATATCAAAAGATTCTGACAGGAGTAACAGAAAAAAAAGATTTTTTAAGAATATTTCTCATACTGAACTAAGTTATACATGGGCTCCCATAGGGAGCCCAAAAATAAAAGCTTCTGAAGCAGTGTTTTGGGAGAAGAAGATTCTTCAACGTTATTCCCATTAGCTACACTGTTAAAAAATGATGACTCGGCACTTTTAGTCCTAGAAAAGAACCTTATGATAAAATTTTTACCATTTTTTTCTTCCGGTCCTAAGGAAGCTTCACACCATATAAAAATTCTCAGTGCCATGTAGTTCTGGAGATATGGGCATTTAAAAAGAAAAAAATTTTTTAGCTCCTGCAGTTCCCGTGGGGGACAGGAAAACAATTTTCGGCATAAATTAGGTACTTATGACCCAATAAGCCCTCATATCAAATTTGGTTCAAATCGACTTTTTGGTTTGGAAAATAAAAATTTTGGTATAATTTGGGCTCCCACAGTGAGCCCAAATATGAACCCAGGTACTTGGCTTTACCAAACTTCACTCTCAGCCCCTAAGAATGCTGTACATCAAATATCAAAACATTTTGACTGGTGGATCTGAAAAAAAAATTTTTTTTAAAGAATATTCCTCATATTGAACTAAGTTATAATTTGGGCTCCCACAGGGAGACCAAATATGAGCCGAAGGACTTGACTTGAACAAACTTGAATCTCACCTCCCTAAGCATACTGTATACCAAATATCAAAAGATTCTGACCGGTGGATGCGAAGAAGAAGATTTTAAAAGAATATACCTCGTATTGCACTAAGTTACAATTTGGGTTCCCAAAGGGAGTCCAAATATGAACTCAGGGACTTGGCTTGAACAAACATCAATCTCACCCCCCTAAGGATGATGCATAGCAAATATCAAAAGATTCTGATTTGTGGATCCGAAGAAGAAGATTTTTAAAATATATCCCTCATATTGCACTAATTTGAACATTTGGGTTCCCATAGGGAACCCAAATATGGACCGAGGAATTTGATTTCTACAAATATGTGAATCAATGTTCCAAAGATGTTATATGTAAAATATGAAAGCTTTTAGAGCAGTGGTTTGGAAGAAAACAATTCTTTATTTTTTTCCCATTGCCTACTGTGTTAAAAAATACTGACTCAGCACTTTTTCAGAGTCCCGAAAAAGTACCCTATGATAAAACCGATAGCAATTTTTTTTTACCAATCCTTTCTGTTGGTCCCAAGAAAGCTTCACACCAAATAAAAATTCTCACTGCCGTGCAGTTTTTGAGATATAGGCGTTTTAATTTTTTTCTATTTTTAGCTCCTGTGGTTCCCACGGGGCTACAGGAAAAAAAATTTCTGCATAAATTAGGTACTTATGACCCAATAAGCCCTCACATAAAATTTGGTTCAAATTGGCCTCTCGGTTTAAAAAATAGAAATTTGGGGTGGGGCCAAAATTTTTGCTCCTCCCATAACATCGCCAAGTATAGACCTACAAACTTCTCTTGAACAAACTTGAGTCTACACCTCAAAAGGAAGCTGCATACCAAATATCAAGTCTCTGCTATTGCTGGTTCTTGAGAAGAAGATTTTTTAAGAATTGGAGCATTTTTGCCCCACCCCTCTGCTCAATATGAGCCGAAACCTAATTTGCCCAAAAATCAAAATGCCGCTATATAACCCCTACTCACATGAAATTTCATTAACATGCGGCCAGTGGTTTGGAAGAAAAAGACCCAAACACCACCTTCACGCCGGACGCCGGACGACGGACGACGGACGCCGGACGCCGGACGACGGACGACGGACGAAAAGTGATCAGAAAAGCTCACCCTGACTTTCAGTCAGGTGAGCTAATAATCATACCCACCTTCTGATTATTGTACATGACAACTGTGTAGAATTTGGCTTGGTCAGATTGCCGTACTGGTATGCCATGAATCAAAGCAGGAACATAACACTCCTCCTCAGTATCAAGATTCTTTACTCTCACCAATACGCAATCATACAACTGCAATCATCAGAAAATACTGGTAAATTCTTCAAGTCACAACTTGAAAGAAACAAGAACTGCTATATATTTTTATTTATACATTCAGTTTTAAAACATAAATCAATTAAATATATGATGTGCAACACATGTATAAGCATACCTCTTCAACAAAGCTGAACATACCACACAAATTGTGATAATTTTGTGTGGTAACGGGTGGTGGCTTTTCAGTTAAACGAACACTTGGCAAAGTATGGACTATCCAAGGTTTTCCAGTCTGCATACAAATCAAACTGCAGCACAGAAACAGCTCACCTCTGGGTACAGAATGACCTACTCATGTCCATGGACAGGCACCAAATTTCCTGACTTGTTCTACTGGATCTGAGTGTGGCCTTGGATACCATTGATCACCACACTCTTCTTAAGAGACTGGAAGGTAGGATTGGCATCTCTGGCACGGCTCTCCAGTGGTTCTCGTCATATCTAACTGACCGCACCCAAAGTGTCTGTATTAACAGTTCATCCTCCACTAAACATACACTGAAATATGGAGTTCCCCAAGGATCTATACTGGGGCCTCTGCTCTATGTTTTGTATGTCCTTCCATTAGGCGATGTCATCCATTGACATGGTCTCCAGTACCATCTCTACGCCGATGACACACAATTGTACATTCATTTTAAATCGGACTCAGGGCCTGTGTCTCGCAGTAAGCTAGAGAAATGTGCCTTTGATATTAAAGACTGGATGAACATTAACTATCTGAAATTAAATGCAGAGAAGACCGAAGTTATATTCATAGGTCTCCCCCACCAGCTGTTGGCCTTCACCAAAACACCACTAGTCATCGAGGGTAATGAAATTACACCAAACAGTGTCATGCGCAATCTGGGATATTTCATGGATGAAAACCTGACCACCGTCAAACATGTCACACAAGTCTGTTGCGCGGCCTTTTTCCATCTGAGAAATATCAGCAAGATCCGTCCAATCATCAATTCGCAAACAGCTGAACAGCTCGTTCATGTATTCGTAACAAGTCGCATAGACTACTGCAACTCGTTACTTTTCGGCCGTAAAAAAGCTCTCATTCAAAAGCTCCAGAATATCCAAAATTGTGCAGCTAGGATTATCACACGAAATCGGAAATACTGCCGAATTACCCCAATACTTATGAGCCTTCACTGGTTTCCTATCGAGCAAAGGATAAGATACAAAACAATCCTGATTACCTACAAATGGATAAATAGAATAGCCCCGTCGTACCACTCTGAGCTGATCTCCCAGTACACACCAATGAGAAACTTGCGTTCCGCTGACTCTAACAACCTTGTCACACAGAATGCAAAATTGGCCTCAGCCGGCGATAGGGCTTTCTTAATTGCTGCACCTGTTCTCTGGAATTCCTTATCAAGTCATATAAAAATGGAACTGACCATTAAACAATTTATGTCCCACTTGAAAACGTATCTATTTGGCCAAGCATTTTGTTTGACCACATAGAGATGAAACCCATACACTACGTCATTACAGTGTAGCATGTAAAGCCAAAGAGCACTATGTGGATTTTAGGCTTACACATTATTATTATTATTATTATTATTATTATTATTATTATTATTATTATTATAATAAGATAAAATCAAATGGTTATAAATCTTGGCTGAAATCCTGTGGCATCATAATTTTGCATTGTGAGTATTTATGATGAGGAAGATACACACTAAATATTATTTTAATCTGTGAACTATTGGTACAGTTATTGCTAAAAAAAATGCTTTTAAATATGTACATTTTTCAACGATTGGTCATAAACTCTTAGAGGAAATTCTTTGGAAACATTTTTACCTGCGGCCAACCTGGCAATATGACAGAGGAGATACACACTGATTTCTTAGCAATCAATCAACTAATTGTAATTTATAAAGGTATTGCAAAAAAATTTAAGACCAACATATACATGTTTTCAACATACAACATACAGAGGGGCATAACCCTTGGATGAAATCCTCCAGCAATGTGATTTTGTGCTGTAAGTACTCAGAATAGGATGGAAAAGTGGAGAATATTAAATTTTGTTACTTACAATCAAACAACTATTGGTGAAGTTAGTTTAAGTAAGGGTTTCCGATGATTGGATGGACAGACGGATGGACGGATGACCAGGTGGATGGATGGATGGATGGATGGATGGATGGATGGATGGATGGATGGATGGATGGATGGATGGATGGATGGACAGATGGATGGATGGATGGATGGATGGGCAGACGGATGGACGCTCCAACATTTCGGGTTTATGGGCTACCAAAAAAACATTTTGTAAGTCCAAAACCTTATTTTACCCAGAACCCCACCCCCCTCCACCCTAGAACTTATATTTAACCCTAACCCCATCCCTCCACCCAAAAACCACACCCTAACCCTAACCCTACCCTACCCCACCCTGACCCTAAACCCTAAAAGCCCACCCCTGACCCTAACCCCCACCCACCCCCAGGACCTAACCCCCCCAACCATAAGCCCTACTCTGGAGCTACCCCTACCCCTAACCCCACCCCACCACTGACCCAACCCCACCCTAGCCAAACCAATAGGATTAGGAGCTATTTTTCGGTTTAGGGGCTACTAAAACTAAAACCCCACCCCTGACCCCAACCCTAACTCCCGGGACCTAACCCTCCCCAACCTTAAGTCCTACTCTGGGGCTACCCCTAACCCTAACCCCACACCACTCCTAACCCTAACACAACCTTAATTTGGAGGTAACCCCTAATAATAATATTCCCTAAACCCCCAATGTTGGCCCGGATGGATGGACGGATGGACAGATGGACGGACAAACGGTCGGATGGATGGATAGACAGATGGATGGATGGACAGGACAGACAGACAGATGACTGGATAAACAAACACATGTAATCAAGTACACACTTGAATCTCTTTGAGAATGGGGATTGAAAAATATATTTCAACACAAAAATAAAAAAAGGGGGGTTACTAACAAATAAATTTATATACAACTCGCAATTTGCTAAGGATCAATCCTGCTCATCGACAATAAATGAAAACAGGAGGAAAATGTGCAGTTGTAATCACTCTCCACAAGTCAGATACACTAAACCTTTCATCTGTTACTACAGTCTTTGTCCTAACCCTTTCATTTGTTTTCACCCCTGTGCAATCAAGCAAAGTAAATTCAAGGAATGTGAAAGTGAGTCACCCTCTCTTCTGAGGATTTCAAACCTCTCACAGAACAAATCAGTCATATCCAAAACAATTTATTCATGTCAAGAAAAGCAGTTTTAGTATGAAGACCCTACCCCCACCCCCCACGGGGCATTCAACATTTTTCTGACAGCATTTCCTCATTCTTGGACCAATTTTGGAATGTCTATGGTGGCAGATTGTAATATTCACCAATAAAAGTTTGTGTGAGTTCTTGGAGGGTAATATGCTGGATGACATAGGCTCTCCTGCAGTATAGCGCCTGTCTGATGCATGGCATGCTCTAAAGTGTTGAAGTCAAGTGAGCATGCTAGCAAGTACATCCACTCAATTTCTTTCTCCTCCAATTAATGGGTCATCAATCTGACTTGTTGAGGCTCAGCATTATTATCCATTAGGATGAAGTCTGCACGCACTTACTGCCCTTTCATATGGACACCCAAAAGGTTCCAGAACCTCATTTCTGTACAATTTTGCATTCAGATGCTCGTTCTGGATGAGACAGGGGTTTGTGCAGCCAACCTCCCATTGGTTCTTCTCCATATTCTAGTGCACCTATAAAGTCTAGATAAAGTCTAGGGATCTTTGCACAACTCAATCCTGGAGGTTCCCAAGAAAAAAATGGAAAAAAATAACCCTTTTAGATATGGCTCTGTGTTTCTTAAGAAACCTGGAAGGTAAAAGTTAACCGACAATGGGTAATTGTCTATGAATCAATTATTTGTAACAGATGAAGGACTAAAATTGTTCCAGGTCAAACTGTCTGAAATGTATATACATATAGAGAAGTTTGCACGTAGACCAGTTATCTTGCAAAATGAACCAACACTGATGTGCAGTTAAAAAAGTGAGTGAAAAACAGTGTAGGCTGAAAAATTAAATTTACTGTCAAAATTTGAAAAGTTTACAAATAATTCAGTTGGTTAGAATTTTGGACTCTAAAAATAGCTGGTGATCAGAAACAGGTTACAATCATGGGTTCAATGAGCCTATTTCGAAACTGCCATATTGGATTTTAATCTATGCAGGGTCACAGGTCGCAAGTTCTGTATCAGTCAAGCCAACTAGTTTAGTGAAATATTAGGTTTAAATTGGTAGAATCGATGGCAACATTCAAATTAACTGAGTGGGCAACCCTAAACGACTTTAAACAATGGGATACTGCCGATTTAAAGACTTTATACGGAGACAAGGACTTGTTTATAGTAAAGTTATAGTATGCAGTACTGCAATTTCAAAAGTTTCAAATGCCTATTACGTACTTCGATCATATCATGACCGGGTCACCATCTGTCTAAAATTCTTTGCCTGCTTTTAACTGGTAGAGTGCTAAATTATTTATGGTCCTTAAGCTTTCTTTGTGCATCTTTGCATTGTTATAATTTATGGGAGAGTGCCAGTAGGCACTCTCCCATAAATTGTAACAAGGCAAATCCTAACAGATAAAATTATATCAATTATATCACTTCAAAGATAATATGAAGTACATCAACAGAATATGAAGTGTATAAATTGTGGTTTCGGCACTTTAAAATAAAGCCCAAATATGGGCTTCCAGCACTCTACCAGTTAAAGTACAAGTCAAAATAAGTTGCAGGACAACCACACATTGAGAGCTTTCAAAAAATAATGTCAGAACCTGGTGTTATCGATGTTGGAAAAGTAGTATACATAGTTTATAGTTGTTATCTTACAACTTACATGTATATTGACTTGTACTGTATCATCAACACATTGTAGAATCTCACCTCCTAAAAGATGGCAGGGTGAATTTGAAATACTAGTTTCATTTCTTTACACTGATTTGGTCTTTAATTTTCATTTTTTTTTGTTTATATATGCAATACTTGAACCCAGTGCTGTTGGTGAGTCGCTACCAGAGTGCGATCAAATTGAGAAACAGAGCAATTTTCTGATCACAATACTGCATCCAAACAAAAAAAACTCATCCTATTTTTTATCTGTTGATAATTCCAACACTCTTCATCATTTCCTGAAAGTGTATCAAGAAATTATGTCAAAGAGTTAGAATTATCAACAAAGGAAAATGAAAGAGAAAATTTCACTGTGTTATTAAACAACTTATTTCAGATGGTACTGAGTCTGTGGTTCAGTGGTGATTCGACTTCACAACAAAATTGTGCTCTTGGGGACCCAAATTCAAGTTAGTGGTTCAATAGCTGAAACATTAGGGGTTTTTATACTTCATCTTACAGCTTTAAATGTATTTCTTTCGAAAAAGTTTAGAAATTTAAATTTTATAGTAAATTTTCTTTATTATACCTACAGCAATTTTTACTACAGGCTTGCACTACAGTGGAAGACCCTAACTCGGAAAATATACTCTCTATTTTGATCTTTCCCAAGAGATTTGGGAAAGAAAAGTGGTGCAAAAGCACCAAGAGAAAATAAGCCCAAAACTGGGTCGAGCGCCATTGGCACACACCCAGTAGGGGACGCTCTTCTCTTAGTACAATTCCATGACTTCCGGAACCAGTGCGCAGACAGTCACCAATAAATCATTCTTTTGAGTCCGCCAACATAGGAGTTATGTGATCAGCAGGGAGGAAGGATTCTTACCCGAATAAGAAGACGGGAGGGCCTCCATGTAAACAATTGCGGTTGGTATAATAAGAAAGGAAATTTACTATAAAATTTAAATTTCTTATCAACCTACCTTACAATTGTTTACTACAGGCTGAATAAACAATAGGATGGAGGGAATCACATAACCAAACCCCACATAACCCAACTGCACTGGAACCGTGGACAGAGGAAGAGGTCCATAGGCCTATCAAACCGTAGCATCACAAACATTAGTAAAAGACAATGAGAGATGAGGCGTATGGTTCTGTGCAACGCACAGACAGAAAGGGCAGTAACAGCACAGAACTGGAACTGACCTTGTAAGGAGCCGAATGGCTGGGGTAGACAACACCCTAAGCAGAAGAAAGAGGGCCCATAGTATAAAGGTCCTCTGCCTGCTCCTGCAACTCACGCAAATAAGTGGAGAAAGTAGCATTTCTCCAGTAGGCTGCCAGAATAACATCCGACAACATGACGAAGTTAGTATAAGCTCAAGAGGTAGACAATGCACGCACCTCATGGGCAGAAATACAATTGGTAATACAATCGCCAGTCACTAGACGAGCGAAAGCCGCACAAAAGCCGCACGAATAGCAAGACAAATCCATCAAGAAATGGATTGAGCAGAGATCTCCTGTCGATAAGGAATAAGAGACAGAAAAAATTGTTTCCTATCCTTCCTAATGAACTGTGTCCGATTGAGATAAATGCGAATTGCACGAACTGGACAGAGCAAAGGGCGTTTACCCTCAACAGAAGGAAGAGCCCTGATACAGATAGGAGGCGGAGTAGTTTCTGGTATCTGATTCTTGGCCAGAAAGGAGCAATCAGTGGTAAACGTAACACTGTTGGGAGAGCTCCTGCAAAAGGGCGGGTAAACTGAGAGGGCGTGAAGCTCACTAACCTGTCTGGCTGAGGCAAAAGCCATCAGAAAAGCCATCTTGTATGTGAGAAAACGCATATCCACCTGGGATAAAGGTTCGAACGGCGATCCCCCCCCCCCCCCCCCCCAAGCAAAGCAGCCCCCAAGAAAGATTCCATCTTGGGGTAAGCTGCAAAGTCCTAGGCCTTTTCAAGAAAAAGTGCCGAACAAGCTTGGAGAGGTATGCATTAGTGCCGATACGACGCTGTCCCACATATGAAAAGGTCTCCGAAAGCATGGACCTGTACCCTTTGATGGTAACAGACTGGAGATCCTGAGAAACAAACAGATATACCAGAAACTCCGCAATCTGTGTGATCGAAGGATTGGCATAATCAACAGAGTGATACGCACATCATCGACAGAAGACCTTCCACTTAGTCGCATAGGCTAAACCAGTGGAGTGCCTCCTTGAAGAAGAAAAGCACTCCACTGCTTGTCTCAAAAAACCTCTACGGAGGAGACAGGACCTGTGACAAAAGATATGCGCGAAGGCACAATGAGGTCGGGTTGACGTGAAACCTCCTCGGGTGACTTTGGCAAAGAATGTAGAGGGAGACGTGCCGGAACTGCCACCAACAGAGAGCAGAGCAGCTTGATCCACACCCACTGGGGCGACAAGGGAGTGATCAAAATGATTCGACAACTGCAGGTTCGTATCTTGGTTAGAACCTGAGGCAGAATCGGAACCGGCAGGAAGGCATAGCTGACAAGACCGTTCCAATCGAGTGACAGAGCGTCCATGGCGAAAGCTAGAGGATCTGGACACGGGGACACGAACCAGATGGTTCCAAAGAGTTGCAAAGAGATCGATGTGGGGACGACCCCAGAGATCGCAAAGTGACTGGAACACCCCCCCCCCCCCCCCCCCCCCCCCCCCCCCCCCCCCCCCCCCCCCCCCCCCCCCCCCGTGGAGCATCCACTCGGTGGAAATGAACCTGCCCTGTCGGGACAGGGAAACGGCTAGGACATTCAGACGACCAGGAATGTGACGAACCACCACTCCGGCATTGACATCTTGAGCGTGCAGTAGAAGATCCCGAACCAATTCGTAAATGGGAACAGAGTGCGTGCTGACCTGGTTCCGAATGTAAGCAACCACTGTCGAATTGGACAACAGAAGGACCTGGCGATTCGAAAGGTGGGGGATCCACTGCCGGAAACTCAGAAGAAGAGCAAGAAGCTCCGTCTGGTTGACGTGAAGAGCTGCTTGATCCTGGTTCCATGACCCATGGAGGGAAAGACCTAGAGGATCCAACGTCACACCCCCTCTGAGATCGCTGGTGACTGCCGTCAGAACACGATCATACATGGGGAAGTCCAACAGAACTCCCTGCATAATCCACTAAACATCCGACAGGGGAGATGGTGACAAGAAAGAGACTCCGGTAACTGAAGCACTAGATCCAGAGGATCGACATTCGGCCTCCAACGACTGAGCAGAAAGTGTTGGAGAGGTCTGACATGCAGCCGACCTAGAGTAATGAGATTCGTCATCGAACCACAGAGACCGAGCAGCCGGGGAAGACTCCGAGACGTGGACTTGGACAGAGTCAGGGCAAAAGCTGAGAGAATCACAGCACATGCCCGGGAAACTGCCACCGTATTCAGCTGAGTATGGAAGCCCATCCCAAGATGACAAAACAACGGAGAAGGGACCAGGTCCAACTTCTCGTTTACTCTGAACCCTAGCGACATGAGCAGACTCAACAGTGTGTCGACATCAGACTCCAGAAAGGCAGCATTGGAATGCCTCTGGAGGATATCGTCTAGATATGCCGAAGTAGTCACCCTGAACTATGTGCGATGTAAGGCTAACACATGGGACATCAGGCGAGTGAAGGCCCAAGGAGCCAGGTTGAGGCCGAACAGCATGGCCTTGAACTGATAAACTTGCACCAGAAAAACGAACCTGAGATACTTTCGCGATGTCCGATGAATCGGAACGTGAATTAAGCGTCTCGCAGGTCGATACTGGAAGCTCCCTGGTGAATGGAGCGGCAAACCAAGACCTGAAAGTCTCCATGCTGAACTTAGGAGCAATGATATATTGGTTCAAGATACTCAGATCGCTAACCGGTTGGAATCGGCCGTCCTTCTTCGGCACCAAGAACAGGCGGGAATAAAATCCCACTGAATGAATGTTCTTGATGACCTCGATCGCCCCCTTTGACAGGAGACTGCCTATCTCTGTGATCAAAAGTTCCCAACGTCTAACGTCGAAAGGGACTTGTGTTGGAAGAGGCACTCTCAACTGAGTTGGATGCCTCAACCTGGGACGAATCGAGGTGATGACTGCCGACGCCTACCCTTACTGCATGAGTAAGTAGAAGTGGTGGCAGGATGATCAGCCCTTGGCTTCGCAGAGGAAGCAGAAGGGCGCTTGTTAGGCTTTGGATGGCCCCTGCCTTCAACAGAAGGCTGATCAAGCTGACGAAGCAGCAGCTGATCTATGGAATGACATAGGGTGTCATCCCGGACCATCGCCACGGAACCATGGAACAGTTGAGGACCCGCAGAAGAAGCAGATCGAAGAGCAGCACGCTGCCCCTCAGGAAGGTAACGGCAGCACAGTGTCCCCTGCAAACTAATTCCAAGTTAGCCCGTGTTACAGGCATGCATGTGAGTAAAATGCATGAGCACCTTGGACAGCACACACAAAGGAGACTGTACATCGTCAAACTTATCTGGGGGCAGAAAAGCAGCAAAGCAGAGACGACGTGATCTGAGAGAGAAAGCATGTCCAGCATCTCTCTCGATAAGCCCAACACGGACTCCAGAGTCTCCATATGAATAAAAGGCCGCTCGGCCACATGTCCCCCCGAAAAAACAAGTTGAAAAGGAGGCATAACTCTAGTAAAAATGATCGGTCCAAACACATATTCGAACTTGACCTGTATTTTTACCCCAGAAAGTCACATACCAAAATTCTTTCCGATTAAATAATCCTAACTGGAGTTATCATCTGGACACCGCAAATCTTGAAATTTCTAAGTCGAAAAAGGGGTATAACTCTAATAAAAATAATCTAGCTAAACCCATATTCGAACTTGACCTGTGGTTTGGGCTAAGAAGGTCACATACCAAAATTGGTTCCAATGATCCAAACTGGAGTTATCATGGGGACACTAAGTGGGACGGGCGGATGGACGGATGGATGGACGTTCTAACAAGTGACTACTTATGTGGCTATTTTATGGACATATTAGGGTGCTAACCTAAAACACATGTCCAACATAATAAAACAAGTTTTTTGGGGGAAAATTTTTGGGGGGGTCAGCTAACCCTAACCCTACCCTTTACTGACCCTAACCCTACCCACCCCTAACCCTAACCCTAAGCTAACCCTAACCCTAGCCACATAACTCTAACACCCCTTTACTGACCCCCCACCCCACCCCACCCCCACTCCTAAACCCCACCCTGGAATGCCCCTAACCCTACTCTACATTTATCCAAACCCCCACCCCCAACCACCCCCACCACCCCACAATAAGAGATTCTGTTACGTGGCTAGCCTTTAACCACATAAGTATCCTGTTTTACTAACTCGTAGCCACATAAGTAGTCATTTGTTAGTGCGGACGGATGGACGAACACACATTCAGGACTTATGCGGTAATTCGCTTAAGTGGTAATTTTCAAGTCGTACTTTTTTCGCTGAAACTGACCTTAGGGGGTGTTTTTTACCACATTAGCCCCCCCCCCCCCCCCCCCCCCCCCCCCCCCCCCCACATAGGAGTAGAGACTAATGTGGTAATTTTCACTAAAGGATTTATTATACCACATTAGAAATTTTAGGACACTAACTAAAATGTGGTTTACCACATAAGCCGAAAATACCACTTTAGCCCCCCTGGGACACAGACTCTATCACATGAGGTATCAAATGTAAACACAGATGGATGGACGGACGGATGGACAGACAGACGGACACCGCTGATTTCTATAGTCCCCCTGAAAATTTTTTCGGGTGACAATAACGGCCGACTTGGGCTTGGAAAGCCCATGGAGTTGGAGTCCTGATCCAAGACCGTCAAAGTCTGGCAGACAGACGGATTGGTGGAATAGTAGGAACGATAACGCACCGGCGGCAAAAAAGTGTCAAACCTGGTGAAAAACGACGTCTTCATAGCCTTGGAACTCAGCTTAGAGTCCAAAGCTGTAAACGCTTCAACTACCTGTACCGACAGGCACGGTCGAAGGCGCCCAGAAGCAGGTTGCTCCAGAGGCTGTAGGCACGCGACCAATGATCGCAGCCGGGTTGACACTGTTGGCTGGTTTGACGGTTTGAGATCTGGAAGGAACCCAAACACAAAGTCAAGAGCTGCCCCCAAGTCAGAAGACTGTTGGCTCTCAACGTCAGGTATGTCGGACTCATCCCCTGACTCAGAAGTCACATAGCCCATCATGGGCAAACAAGCCAATGCCTCCCATGGTGTAGGCACACCAGGGGGATCAGAAAGCAGCCTGTTTCCAATCCCGGGAGGCGGCACCACAGGGGGCACCTGGAAACCACTCGTAGCCTCGCTGGAAGCAACAGGAATGCTCTTGGACAGAACCTGAGTGAGCAAGAAGAGGGCACCCTAAGCTCACTGCCTGTGTTGGCCGGTTCAACATGGGAACAAACCGGCAAAGTGGCTTCACTCCTGACCCTTATAACCAGCGAAGGGTCATGATCCTCAAATACACCCGACACGGGGCGACGGGCTGCAGCCGAAACATCTGAAGGCAGATGACTGTGTATAGGGGAATGACATACCCCGAGGATCTACAGAGCGGAAACTCAGGAGATTCGCCGTGGACCTCTGAGGGACAGAAGGTCCAGGCTGCACAAAAGGTGGTGGTCCCGCAAAACTGGCCATGGGACCAGAGTGCGTGGACGGAAATGCCACGGAGCTCATGGTGGCTCCACCATGAAAAACATCCGAATCCAATGAGAAAACTGCGGTGCTCGATGGCTGAGAGACCACAGTAGAGGGTTCGGCCGGCAGCCCCTTCCGACTTCGCCGAGTTGAAGTCAGGGAAGGCTGAGGCCGATACCCCACGTCCACACTACCAGACATCTCTGCAGACCCCTGCAGGGATAAAACTGCAGTGCTCAACGGCGGAGAGGCCACTGCAAGGGGTTCGGTTGGCAGCCACTTCTGACTCCGCCGAGTTGAAGTCAGGGAAGGCTGAGGCCGATACCCCACATCCACACTACCAAACATCACTGCAGACCCCTGCAGGGATAAGCCGAGGCCGGCTGAAACGGTGACCGATGATGTTGCAGACGGAACAGCAGTAGCAGCAGATACGACAGGAGCTGTTGAAACTAGTGGAAAAGGGGAGAGAGCAACCAAGCTCGGCCTCCAAAGTAGGAGTCACAACCCTAGTGACAGCCTCAGATGTCGAGTGGAGAGGGACCATAGTTCCAGAACCAGGCATCACTTCACCAGACAACTCAGCAGCTCCCGCAGTATCCACCACGGTTAAAAACTGCACCCATGGAGGAGGTATAACTCTCACCAGACGTGGTCGTGTCGGGAGGCCCCAAAACGACAGCATCCACACCCCCCCCCCCCCACCGGTGCGGGAGGAATGGCCACGAGAGTGCACCATAAGCGAGGGTAAAAGGCATTGCCCTAAAGGAACCGTACTGGACATAACAGAGGTGAGAGCAAAAGAAGAAAAAGGTGAACTCAACAGATGTAGAAAGTAGAAGAACACCCCCAACTACGAGAGAAAGGTGGCAGAAAAAGTACCGGCGGGAGCACAACTGAACCCAGACGGCCGACAGGGACCAAAAAAACAGAAATTCTGCCCTCAATAGAGTGGAGAAATCCTGTTCATACAGTCCCCCATTAACACCCAACTCCAATAATAATAATAAAATTTATCATTTGTAAAAATTTTATGTACGAACTGCACGGTATGCGAAAGTTGCGCGCGACATGGAAAGTATATAAAATACAATAAAAATGTGGTTGAAAATAATAACGAACATAAAAAAAACACAGTCCTGTTATTATACGATCCTCAGATCCATAATTCCAGTCACAGGTAACCATTATCAATGAGTTGAATTACCACTATTTCTGAATGCATAAATGGACGTCCTGCCACATGACGGATGAAAAAAAGAATGATTTATTGGTGACTGCCTGCACACTGGTTCCGAAAGTCATGGAATTGTAAGAGAAGAGCGTCCCCTACTGGGTGTGCGCCGATGGCGCTCGACCCAGTTTTGGCTTATTTTTTCTTGGTGTTTTTGCACCACTTTTCTTTCCCAAATCTCTTGGAAAAGATCAAAATAGGGAGTATATTTTCCGAATTAGGGTCTTCCACTGTAGTGCAAGCCTGTAGCAAACAATTGTAGGTTGATAAGAAATTGAATGTGCTAGAGTTTTAATGATGTCCCTTTTCAGGTAATATGTTATTAACCCTTTACCCAACAAATCGCCCGCATCCACCCGCGTAATATGCAAATTCAGCAGTTGAAAAAATATTAGTTTTCAAAAAATTTCAACAAAACCATATCATGTGACCCCTCGTTGGAACGAGCTCGTCGAGCTCGTTCCAACGAGGGGTCACATGATATGGTTTTGTTGACATTTTTTTATAAATTTAAAAAAATTATATTTAAAATAATAAATTTTGATATCGTCTGCGTTGGGTAAAGGGTTAACTCAAGCAGGGATAACAGGAGCAGTAAAGGTGTGGGGTTGGGCCCAGTGTGGCTTTTCCAGCCTTGAGGGCACTTTAAGGAAATCTCCAAAATGATTAGTATTTTCAAATATGTGGTAATTTACTGTTAATTATTTAGTCTCTTTCTTGGCCATTGCAAAATGCAACAGTTAAATTAATAATGTTATTCACAAAGGATGCTGTTCAAATCTTATTATTTGTTCATGTTTTTACCTAAAAAATATATGCCTTTGACCCTCTCATTTGATAGGCTCATCACAATGAGGGGTCATAAGACATCTTTTTTAAGACAAAAAATTGAGGCTTTTAGAAATTTTAGGTTCTGCAGGTGTATTAACCCTATACCTGCTGCCAGACAACAGTATCAATTATTATTTCTGAAAAATCCCCCAAAATATTGTTATTTCTTCTTCAAAAAAATAGCTCATGCCCCACCCCACCCCACCACTATGCTCAGTGGAATGAGTTCAATGTGCTCATTCCAATGAGGGTCATAAGCAATGTATCTTTTTTAAACCGCAAGGCATCATAAAGCACCCCCACCACCACCCATACGATGGCAAGGTGAGGGTGGCTCAAGTCTCCAAAGACATCAGTGGAACACTATCTTCTCCACTGCCCAGTCTTCACAAATGCTTGTGATAATTCCATTAAGCTACTACCATTCCCAAATGACGTACCAACGCTTCTTTTTGGATCTGAATTTTGAATAACCAGGAGAACCAGATTGTTTTTGAAGTGGTTCATGACTTTATTTTATCAAGTGGACATTTTCGCTAACTGTGAAAATCACATTTCTTCAAAGATGAATCTTTCTCTGCTCTCTTTTAAGTTGTTCTCTGTGTTGATCACACTGTAAAACACCTCTACCCCGCCCAATCTCCAAGTAAGGTGCATAGACTGCAAGTAATAATAACTGTTACGAATATATAGGCAAAAGACCTCGTGTTCAAGCTGGTTTCTCTATCCTTTCTTGTCTCACTTCCCTTTACTCTTTTTCCATCTTTCTTACTTTTCTGGCATTCATGGTTTAAGCAATATCAGGTATAGCCGCCATATGTTCTGACAACTCACGTTTAACTTCCTATGCTTCAAGCTAACTTTGATCATACTATTAGCCTTGCACTGGCCAGGGAATTGCACCGATACACTGTTGTGTTCATGGATGTGATGGCCCACCCAGTTAGCTGGGCACCTGCCCAGACGATATTACAATTTTGAATATGGGTCATGACCTTAGGTAGCTTTGGACAAGTTTAAGTAGTGTTTTCTACCACCTCAGATAATTGATATATTTCATGGTTTAGGGAGATGACGCACATAAGCTTTCAGCTTTTTGTCAAATCCCTCTATTATTCTGTTACTCTACATTGTTGAACAGATGTTATATAAGATATCTCATCCTACTTCGTTACTTTTTGTAAACATTTTGTTACATATGACATTTTTAAAGAATAAAATATTGTTTAAACCAAAAGACATCAGTCAACATAACTTGTACTTCACCCCAACTACGGCTGAGATGATAAGTTAAGTTGAAAAAGATTCTTGCAATTAATTCACTGGCATGGGATTGTCACATGATATCTTGGGAAAGTTCAGACGAGGCAGTCAATTTAGAATTTTACGGCAATTAACAGTATCGTTTTTATACACACTGGACCATGGTCACGGAGTCATGATACAGCTTGCATTCAAACATCATTTAAGTTGATAGTAACTCATTTCAAAATAATGAAGGTTCTCATACAATATCCCCATTGCCTTAAACAAATGGTTACACTGGCTAAATGTTTTTTTGAATTTGCACAAATAAACGTAATGGAGTCCAAAGCGCTTCACTGTCTCTTCTCCCAATGTTTAAATTGTGATTTCTTCAAATGTTTATACCCTGTGACCTTGCATAGATTAAAATCTAAGATGGCAATTTGAAATAGGCTTATTTGTGGGAAAGAAGAAGGAACTGATTTCAGCACATTGAAAGAGTTGGAGATAATAGATCTATAATTAATGAGGAATTTGGGAGGTCATTGGCTCTCCCTGGTCAAAGAGCATAGAAGGTAAAAATAGCATGTAACCAATTCAAACTTTCTACCTTTTGCCAAAGGAGGTCGTTCTAAAATATGATGGCAAGCTGAAAAAGAAACCACAAGCACCTGCCAGAGTAAACATCGGAACTAGAGATCAGAAATAACATCTATCTAGGTTTGGTTTATACTCAATATTTAATCTAGATGTGGTAACAATATTTTAACTTTATTCCATGAAAACTAAAGTAATCCACTGGTACTCGAGACTCTAAATAATGTGGTGATTTTGTGTACACTAGCATTCATTATATCTATCTAAACTTTAGTAATAACAGATGGATGTTAACAAATACAATTTCGCTTTTAGTGAAAAGCACAATTTCAGACTTGCTCTCAAGTTTCATGAGAATGGGGACAATGAGATACAGATACAGATACAGAACAACACAGAGATTATGTCAAAAACAATAGCCCTTATTTGGCTTTTCCCTCTGGAAAAGACTAGTGTTTTTCTATGGATTATTATTTTTTTTTAGGCTTTTCCCTCTGGAAAAGACTATTGTTTTTCTACAGATTATTAGGCTTTTCCCTCTGGAAAAGACTTTTGTTTTTCTACGGATTATTATTTTTTTAATATTTTTTTTTCCACACATTTTGTCCGTACGATTCAGAAGCCATTTTTGAACCGATTTTCACAAAATTTTGCACACGCATAGAGGGGCACAAAATCTAAACATGTCCCAAAGCGGAATTTTTGATTTAACCCTTATTTCACCAGAATTGGAAAAAAACTGTCAAAATGAGGGTTTATAGGCATTTTCTCGAAACGCATCTTGTAGATTTTTTTTAAACATTCATCATTGTTAGACCTGTCTGTGACAGGACCATTCATATGCAAGAGATTTTCGGCAATGCATATGGTAACCCTCCACAGGTTGCCAAACATCGAAATTTTGATGAAATGGACTGTTTTGGGGCCCCCACAGCACCCAAACGATACACGAGAGATAAACATAACCTCATTTATTGAAAGTAAGATTGATCGTGGATCATTTTTGCAAGTAATAAGGGTATTCAAGAAACCAAGCGTTAACACGTTTTGGGCTGGTTAAACTGCAATACCCTTCAAAAGCTAAAAAATTTATGTTTTCTGTGGATTTCTCTAAACGAGTCTTGTAGATATTCAAGACAAATTGGCCACGTGCAGGTCTTGGTGTGACAATACAAGTTGCATGGACAAAAAACTCTGGTGAGCATGTTTTCGGACACGCACAGCACCCAATGCATACACGAGAGATAAACATAATCTCCTTTGTTGGAAGTGGAATTAACCAAGAACCATTTTTGTAAATAATAAGGATATTCTAAAAACCAAGCGTTAACCCCTTTTGGTGTGACTAACAGTGATACCCATCAAAAGCTTGAAAAATTCATGTTTTCCCTGGATTTCTTTACAAACATCTGGTAGGGTTTTCAAGAGAAAATGGCCATTGGTAGGTTTTGGTGTCACATTACCAGTTGCATGAATATTTAAATTTTATAGTAAATTTCCTTTCTTATTATACCTACCACAATTGTTTACTACAGGCTTGCACTACAGTGGAAGTCCCTAACTCGGATAAAATACTCTCTATTTTTGTCTTTCCCAAGCAAGTTGGGAAAGAAAAGTGGTGCAAAAGCACCAATAAAAATAAGCCAAAACTGGGTCGAGTGCAACTGGCGCAGACCCAGTACGGGACGCTCTCTCCCAAGTACAACTCCACGACTTCCGTTGCCAGTGCGCATATACCGTCTCTAAAGACTCATTCTTTTTGAATCCGTAAACGTTAGAGTTATGTGATCAGCGGGGAGGAAAGATTCTTTACCCGTAAAGAAGACGGGAGGGCCTCCATGTAAACAATTGTGGTAGGTATAATAAGAAAGGAAATTTACTATAAAATTTAAATTTCTTATCAACCTACTCACAATTGTTTACTACAGGCTGAATAGACAAAAGGCTGGAGGGAATCGTATAACCAACCCCCACATAACCCTAGTGCACTGGAACCGTGAAGTAGATGGAAGAGGTCCCGAGGCTTATCAACCATAATGTCGCAATCATTGGTAAAGGACAATGAAAAGAGACATATGAGCCTGTGTGACACACAGACAGAAAAAGGGCAGTAACAGCACAAGGCTGAAACTGACCTTCAAGAAGCCTAATGGCTATGGCAGACAACAGCCTGAGCAGAAGAAAGAGGTCCCAGGGCAAAAAGGTCCTCCGACTGCTCCTGCAACTGGCGTAAATAAAAGGTGGAGAAAGTAGAAGCAGTTCTCCAGTAGGCTGCCTGCAGAACATCCGACAACTTGACGGAGTTAGAATAAGCCCAAGAGGTAGACAGTGCCCGCACCTCGTGGGCAGAAATACGATTGGTAATACAATCGCCAGCTGCTAAACGACTATAAGCCGTACGAATAGCAAGACAAATCCATCGAGAAATGGATTGAGGAGAGATCTTCTGTCGACCCGGAATGAGAAACAGAAAAAAAACGTTTTCTGCCTTTCCGTATGAAGCGTGTCCGATCAAGATAAATGCGAATAGCACGGACCGGACAGAGCAAAGGGCGAGTACCCTCAACAGAGGGAAGAGCCCTGATACAGATAGGAGGAGGAGTAGTATCTGGTAACTGATTCTTAGCCAAAAAGGAGCAATCAGTGGTAAAAGTAACACTGTTGGGAGAGCTCCTAAAAAAGGCCGGGTCAACCGAGAGGGCGTGAAGCTCACTAACCCGTCTGGCCGAAGCAAATGCCATCAGAAAAGGCGTCTTATATGTGAGAAATTGCATATCCACCTGGGATAAAGGTTCGAACGGCGCCCCCCCCCCCCCCCCCCCCCCCCCCCAAGCAAAGCAGCACCCACGAAAGATTCCATCGTGGAGTAAGCTGCAAAGTCCGAGGCCTTTTCAAAGAAAGGTGCCAAACAAGCTTGGAGAGGTAAGGATTAGTGCCGATACGACACTTCCCCACATAAGAAAAAGTCTCTGAAAGCATAGACCTGTAACCCTTGATGGTAACAGGCTGGAGACCCCGAGAATCAAACAGATATACCAGAAACTCCGCAATCTGTGAAATCGAAGGAGTGGCATAATCAACAGAGTGATCAGCACACCATCGACAGAAGACCTTCCATTTAGCTGCATAAGCTAAACCAGTGGAGTGCCTCCTTGAAGAAGAAATGCACTCCACTGCTCATCTCAAAAAACCTCTACGGAGGAGACAGGACCTGACAAAAGATATGCGTGATGGCACAATGAAGTCGGGTCGACGTGAAACCTCCTCGGGCGACCTTGACAAAGAAGGTTGCGACGTAGCGGGAGACGTGCCGGAACCGCCGCCATCAGCGAGCGGAGCTGATTGATCCACACCCGCTGAGGCGACAGGGGAGCGATCAGAATGATTCGACAACTGCAGGTTCGAATTTTGGCGAGAACCTGAGGAAGAATCGGAACCGGCGGGAAGGCGTAGCCGACTAGACCGTTCCAATCGAGTGACAGAGCATCCACGGCAAAAGCCAGAGGATCTGGACACGGGGACACGAAAGTGTCCACCTGATGGTTCCAACGAGTCGCAAAGAGGTCGATGTGGGGACGTCCCCAGAGATCGCAAAGCGACTGGAACACTGCCCTGTGAAGCATCCACTCGGTGGAAATAACCCTGCCCTGTCGGGACAGGGAGTCGGCTAGGATGTTCAGACGACCGGGAATGTGACGAACAACCACCCCGGCGTGAACATCCTGAGCGAGCAGTAAAAGATCCCGAGCTAACTCGTACATCGGAAGCGAGTGCGTGCCGCCCTGGTTCCGAATGTAAGCAACCACTGTCGAATTGTCGGATAGTAGAAGGACCTGGCGATTCGACAGGTGAGGGATCCACTGCCTGAAACTCAGAAGAAGAGCAAGAAGCTCCTTCTGGTTGATGTGTAGAGCTGCTTGATCCTGGTCCCACATCCCGTGTAGGGAAAGACCGAGAGGATCCAACGTCGCACCCCATCCGAGATCGCTGGCATCTGCCGTCAGAACGCGATCGGACGTGGGTAAGTCCAGCGGAACACCCTGCGTAATCCACTGAACATCTGTCCAGGGAAGAAGGTGAGGATACAGAGAGTCCGGAAACGGAAGTACCTGATCCAGAGAATCTACATTCGGTCTCCAACGACTGAGCAGAAAGTGTTGGAGAGGTCTGACACGCAGCCGACCTAAAGGAATGAGATCCGTCACCGAACCGCAGAGACCGATCAGCCGGAGAAAACTCCGAGCGGTCGCGGACCTGGACTGGGACAGAGTCAGAGCAAAAGCTGAGAGAATCACAGCCTTGGCCTGGGGAACAGCCACCAAATTGAATTTGGTTTGGAAAGACATCCCCAGATGACAAAATGACTGAGAAGGGACCAGGTCCTACTTCTCCTCGTTGACTCTGAATCCTAGCGACGTGAGCAAGCTCAACAGAGTGGTGACATCCGATTCCAGTAAGGCAGCATTGGAATGCCTCTGGAGGATACCGTCCAGATATGCCGAAGTAGTCACCCTGGACTGTGTGCGATGGAACGCTATCACATGCGACATCAGTCTGGTGAACGCCCAAGAAGCCAGGTTGAGGTCGAAAGGCATGGCCTTGAACTGGTAAACTCGCCCCAGAAAAGCGAACCTGAGATACTTCCGTGACGCCCGATGCATCGGAACGTGGAAGTAAGCGTCTCGCAGGTCGATGCTGGCTGCGAAATCTCCCTGGTGAATGGATTGGCGGAACGACCTGAAAGTCTCCATGCTGAACTTGGGAGCAATGATAGACTGGTTCAGGATACTCAGATCGATAACCGGTCGGAGTCGGCCGTCCTTCTTCGGCACCAAGAACAGGCGGGAATAGAAACCCACTGACTGAACGTTCTTGACGACCTCGATCGCCCCCTTTGCCAGGAGATTGGCAATCTCCGTGGACAAAAGTTCCCGACGTCTGAAGGAACTGTGGTTGGAAGAGGCACCCTTGACAGAGTGGGGTGCCGTCAGAAGGATATGCGCAGCCCGGACCGAACAACATCTAACACCCATGGATCGGATGTGATGGTGGTCCAATGGTCTGCGAACTCTGCTATCCTTCCTGCAACCTGGGACGAGTCGAGGTGAGGACCTTCATTTCGAGCCCCGACGAGGCCCGCGAGAGGAGAAACCACCTCCTCTGCTAAATGAAGAATCCTGAGACTTCCCTCGATTCTGCCGACCCCTACCTTTACCCCGTGAGTAAGAAGTAGAGGCGGCGGCAGAAGGACCAGCCTTTTGCTTCACAGAGGAAGCAGAAGGGTACTTGTTAGGCTTGGAACGGCCCTTGCCTCCCCGAGAAGGCTGATCAAGCTGACAAAACAGCAGCTGATCTTTGGAATGACGTAGGACGTCATCCCGGACCGTCGACACGGAACCATGGAAAAGTTGCGGACCTGCCAAAGAAGCAGATCGAAGAGTAGCACGCTGCTCCTCGGGAAGGGATCGTCCTGTGTCCAGCACAGCGTCCCTTCGAACTAATTCCAAATTGGCCGTGTTACAGGCATGCGTGTGAGTAAGGTGCATAAGCGCCTTGGACAGCACACGCAAAGGAGCCTGTACCTCGTCAAACTTATCTGGAGGCAGATAAGCAGCCAAAGCTGCGACGACGTGATCTGAGAGAGAAAGCATGCCAAGCATCTCTCAAGATAAGCCCAACGTGGACTCCAGAGTCGTTATTGGAATGACGGCAGACTTGGGCTTGGAAAGCCCGAGGGAAGTGGAGTCCTGATCCAGAACCGTCAAAGCCTGGCAGACTGACGGATTGGCAGAATCGTAGGAACGATAACGCACAGGAGGCAAAAAGGTGTCAACCCTGGTGAAGAACGAAGTCTTCAAAGCTTTGGAATTCAGCTTGGCATCCAATGCTGAAAAAGCCTCAACCACCTGTACCGACTGGCACGGTCGAAGGCGCCCAGAAGCAGGTTGCTCCATAGGCTGTTGGCACGCGACCAATGATCGCGGCCAGGCTGACACTGTCGGCTGGTTAGCAGGTTTGAGCTCAGGCAGAAACCTAAACACAAAGTCAAGAGCCGCCCCCAAGTCCGAAGACTGCTGGCCCTCGACCTCAAGCATGTCGGACTCCTCCCCAGAGTCGGAAGACACATAGCCCATCGTGGGCAAACCAGCCGACGCCTCCCATGGTGTTGGGACACCAGAGGAATCGGAAACCGGCCTGTTTCCAATCCCGGGAGGCGGCGCCAAAGGAGGCGCCTGGAAACCACCCATAGCCTCGCTGGAAGCAACAGGAAAGCTCTTAGAAAGAACCTGAGTGAGTAAGGAGAGGGCCTCCCTAAGCTCACTGCCTGTACCGACCGGTTCGACAGGGGAGCGAACCGGCAAAGTGGCTTCACCTCTGACCCTCTTAACCAGCGAAGGGTCACGATCCTCCAAAACATCCGACGTGGGACGACGGGCGGCAGCCGAAACATCTGAAGGCAGTCGTGTATAGGGGTACGATGCACCCCGAGGATCAATATTGCGAGAACTCATGAGAGTCACCGCGGACCTCTGCGGGGCAGAAGGTCCAGGCTGCACAAAAGGCGTTGGTCCCCCAAAACTGGTCGTGTGACCAGAGTGAGTAGACGGAAACGCCACGGAGTTCATAGTGTTTCCACTACGAACATCCGAATCCAAAGACACAACTGTGGTGCTTGACGGCGAAGAGACCACAGCGATGGGCTCAGCCGGCAGCCCCTTCCGACTTCGCCGAGTTGAAGTCAGGGAAGGCTGAGGCCGATATCCCACGTCTACAGTATCGGACAGTCCTGCAGTCCCCTGCAGCGAAAAGCCGAGGCCGGCTGAAACAGATAACGAAGCAGACGGGCCAGCAGCAGTAGTAGATACGTCGAGAGTCGTTGAGGCTGGTGAAATAGTGGAGAGAGTACACCGGCTCGGCTCCGAAGGAGGAGTCACAACCCTAGTGACAGCCTCAGATGTCGACTGGAGGGGGACCGTAGTCCCGGAACCAGGCATCTCTACACCAGAACACTCAACGGCTCCCGCAGTATCCACCACAGGAAAAGACTGCACATTCCCCACGGAGGAGGAATAACTCTCACCAGACAAAGTCGACTCAGGAGGCCCCGAACGACCACGTTCTCCTTTCCCGCGGGAGCGGGAGGCACGGCCACGAGAACGAACGACACGGTTTACTGACGCCCAGAAGGTGGAAGACCATGTTTCACAGACACCACACGGCCGCTCGGCCGAACACCCATTACAGGAGGAACAAGACAAATGTACATCGACCACATGCTTTGGCACCAGACATTGCCCACAGGGAATTGTCCTGGGCATGATAGAGGTGAGAGAATCAGAGAAGTGGAGATGAGAAAACAGAACACCCCCAAAGAAGAGAGAAAGGTGACAGAAACAAAGACCCCAGAAGGTCGACCGGGAACCACCCAACAGGAAGACTACTCTCAAAAGAAAGAAGAAACACTGCAGGAGTGGTACCCCGCTGACACCTAACTCTAACACAATTAGAAAATTTTGCAAAAAAAGCATTAACAATAATTGTGAAAAAAAACTAAGTCCGAACCGCGTGGCACGCGAAATTCGCGAGCGACTAGAGAGAGAGCAAATAAAAATACATTATGGACATATAATAGAAAAGAGAATATATAAAACACTGTTCCTGAGAATACAAAGGATACACTGTGGTATAATGAATCAGGAATCATCAAACATCGAGCTGGTGGAACACTGATAAGCGTGCAAAAACATCTCGACACGAAGCTGATTTTAAAAAGAATGAGTCTTTAGAGACGGTATATGCGCACTGGCAACGGAAGTCGTGGAGTTGTACTTGGGAGAGAGCGTCCCGTACTGGGTCTGCGCCGGTTGCACTCGACCCAGTTTTGGCTTATTTTTATTGGTGCTTTTGCACCACTTTTCTTTCCCAACTTGCTTGGGAAAGACAAAAATAGAGTATTTTATCCGAGTTAGGGACTTCCACTGTAGTGCAAGCCTGTAGTAAACAATTGTGAGTAGGTTGATAAGAAAAAATATTCTGGTAAGCATTTGTTAACCCTCCATGGGCTGCAAAATGTCAACATTTTGAAAAAATAGTCTGTTTTGGACACCAACAACATCAAATGGGAATGCCACAGAGAAACGTAACTTCTTTTACCGGACACAAAACTGATAGGAAAAAAATTTTTGTAAGTAGTAAGGGTATTCAAAAATCGAGGTCTTAACCCATTTTCGACTGGGTAAGGAGATATACCCCCTTAAAAGCTTAAAATTACCATTTTCCGTGGATTTCTCAAAAAAAATCTAGTAAGTTTTCAAGAAAAATTTATCATTAGCAGAGTGACATTACAAGTTGCATGGACAAAATATCCATGTAAGCATTTGTTAACCCTCTGGAGGCCGCCAAGCATAGACATTTTGAGAAAATGGGTTGGCCTTGGGCACCCATAACACTCAATGTGTACCTGCGAGATAAACATGACCTCCTTCATTGGAAGTGGAATTCACCAAGGAAGGTTTTCACAAAACCAAGCATTAACCTGTTTAAGGCTGGTTACAGAAAGATATCCCTCAAAAGGTTAAAAATTCATGTTATCCAAGGATTTCTTTAAAACTATCTCGTAGATTTTCGAGAAAAATTGGCCATTCTCAGATCTTAGTGTGACATTACAAGTTGCATGTACAAAATATTCCAGCAAGCATTTAACCCTATGCAGGTTCTCAAACATAAAAATTTTGATAAAATGGGCTGTGTTTGCGTACCCACATCACCCAAAGTTAAGAGGAGAAATCAACATAAGTGAAAGTAGAATTCACTGAGAATTATTTTTGTAAGTTATAAGGGTATTCAAAAACAACCCTTAACCTGTTTTCGGCTTGATA
This sequence comes from Pictodentalium vernedei, assembly GCA_031216915.1. NCBI lineage: Eukaryota > Metazoa > Mollusca > Scaphopoda > Dentaliida > Dentaliidae > Pictodentalium > Pictodentalium vernedei. The sequence continues at coordinate 601,329,438 of CM062297.1, forward strand.
AACAATGATAACCCATCAATTGCTTAAAATTCAAGTTCTCCCTGGATTTCTTGGAAAACATCTTTGAAGATTTTAAAGAAAAAATAGCCATTTACAGTTCTTGGTGTGACATTACAAGTTGCATGGAAAAATATTTCTGTTAGCACTTGTACAAGCTGCCAGACATCAATATTTTGGGTACATTTGAGATAAAATGGACCTTTTTCAAATAGTCACAACACTCAGTGGGTATGCGTCAAACAAACATAACTCCTTTTGTTGGTCATCAACCTGTCGGACGATATTGATATTAACCCTCTCCACCGTTAATGATAATTTTTACCTCAACATTTTTTTATCAAACTGAGTCATTTGAGACTACTATACCCTCTCATAACATCAATATTGGAACTTCAGTGAGACAGTTAAAAACAATTCATCAGACACTCTGGGGTCATGAAAAATCATGGAGTCTCATCTGGAAAAGCCATGATTCTCCAGAATCATAAAGTCTAGTTTACATAGATGTACGAACAACACTTCCTATTTATATATGTAATTATTGTTGTCTATAACTTCATGTTTCTCGTTGTTGTCAATAACTGTAGGTGTGAAAAGATGACACAATGATGCATAACAACTGTGGTGAAATAGGAGATAATTGATACAAGGACTACACATGACATGCTTAAGAACTTAAAGTTCACATTTTCTGTGCATATCTTCAAGTGGTTCTTACAGATTTTCAAGAACAAATAAACTCTGGAGAAGAATTATTCTCGCAAGCCTTCATTAACCCTCCACAAACTGTCAAATATCAAAATTTTAGATAAATTTGAGATATAATGGGCTATTTGCATTAGACGCTGATTCTCAGATGCTGATATTGATATTAACCCTCTCTGACAACAATGATGATTTAACCAAAACTTTCTTTTATCACACTGGGTTATCTGAGACTATTATACACACTTTTCTCAAGGCATCAATAAAAATACTTTAGTGATGCAATTGAAAGCAATTCTTCAGACACTCCAGGGTCATAAAAAATCATGGAAACTTGTGTTCTCCCTGGATTTTTCTGAAAACAACTTGTAGATTTTTAAGAAAAAATGGCCATTCGCAGTTCTTTGTGTGACATTACAAGTTGCATGGAAAAATATTCCCGTTAGCACTTGTTAACCCTCTACAAACTGCCAGACATCAAATTTTGGATATATTTAAGTTAAAATGGACCATTTTCAAATAGCCACAGCACACGATGGGTATGTGTGAAACAAACATAACTCCTTTTGTCGGTCATTAACTTGTCGGACAACGATATTGATATTAACTCTCTCCACCATTAATGATAGTTTGTACCTGAACATTTTTTTATCAAACTGAGTCATTTGAGACCACGATACCCACCTTTCTCATAACATCAATAAAGGAACTTCATTGAGACAGTTAAAACAATTCATCAGACACTCTGGCGTCATGAAAAATCATGGAATCTCATCTGGAAAAGCCATGATTCTCCAGAATCATACAGTCCACTTATTTTGTTGTTTTTTTCAACACATTTTGTCCATACGATTCAGAAGCCATTTTCGAACCGATTTTCACAAAATTTTGCACACTCATAGAGGGGCACAAAATCTAACAATGTACCAAAAGCGGAATTTTCAATTTAACTCTAATTTCATCAGAATTGGCAAAAAACTGTAAAAATTATAGGCACTTTCTTGAAACACATCTTGCAGATTTTTTTTAAACATTAATCATTGCTAGACCTGCCTGTGACACGACCATTGATATACAAGACAAATGAGGCAATGCATATGGTAACCCTCCACAGACTGCCAAACATAAAAATTTTGATGAAATGGGCTGTTTTCGGGCCCCCACAGCACCCAAACGATACACGAGAGATAAACATAACTTCCTTTATTGGAAGTGGAGTTCACCGAGGATCATTTTTGTAAGTAATAAGGGTGTTCAAAAAACCAAGCGTTAACCCGTTTTGGGCTGGTTAAACAGCAATACCCCCCAAAAGCTAAAAAATTCATGTTTTCTGTGGATTTCTCTAACCGAGTCTTGTAGATTTTCAAGAAAAATTGGTCACTCCCAGGTCTTGGTATGACATTACAAGTTGCATGGACAAAATATTCCGGTCAGCATAAGTTAACCCTCCCCGGATTGCTAAACGTAAAAATTGTGATAAAATGGGCTGTTTTTGGACACCAACAGCATCCAATGGATACACCACAGAGAAAGGTATCTTCTTTTATCGGACGCAAAATTGATAGGGAAACAATTTTGTAAGTGGTAAGGGTATTCAAAAGTCGAAGTCTTAACCCATTTTAGGCTGGTTAAAGAGAGATACCCATTAAAATCTTAAAATACCCTTTTCTGTGGATTTCTCTAAAAACATCTTGCAGGTTTTTAAGAAAAATTGGCTATTCTCAGGTCTTGGTGTGACATTACAAGTTGCATGGACAAAATATTCCATTGAGCATTTATTAACCCTCTACAGGCTGCCAAGCATCGTAATTTTAAGAAAATGGGCCGTTTTGGGGCACCCACAGCACCCACTGTGCACCTGAGAGATAAAACATAATGTCCTTTGTTGGAAGTGGAATTCACGAGGCCCATTTTTGTAAGTAATAAGGTTATTCAAAAAACCAAGTGATAACCCGTTTTGGACTGGTCTAAGAGTGATTCCCTCAAATGCTTAAATAATCATGTTTTTCATGGATTTCTCTAAAATGTCGAGTAGATTTTCAAGAAAAAACTGGTCTTTCGCAGGTCTTGGTGTGACATTACAAGCAAGGACAAAATATTCTGATAACCGTTTGTTAACCCTCCACAGGCTCTCAAATATCAACACTTTGATAAAATAGGCTGTTTTCAGCCCCCCACAGCACCCAACCTGTAGCTGGGAAATAAACATAACTTCCTTTATTGGAAGTGGAATTCACCGAGGATAATTTTTGTAAGTAATAAGGGTACTCAAAAAACCAAGCCTTAACCTGTTTTGGGCTGTTTAAACAGCGATACCCATAAAAGGCTTAAAAATTCATGTGTTCCATGGATTTCTTTAAAAACATCTTATAGATTTCAAGAAGAAATGGCCATTCACAGGTCTTAGTGTACCATTACAAATTGCATGGACAAACTATTCCGGTGAGCATTTGTTAACTCTCCCCGAGCTGCTAAATATCAAAATTTTGATAAAATGGGCTGCTTTCAGACATAAACAGCATCCAAAGGATATGTAACAGAGAAACATAACTTCTTTTATCAGACGCAAAATTTATAGGGAAAATGTTTGTATGTGGTAAGGATATTCAAAAATCTAAGTCTTAACCCATTTTGAGTTGGTTAAAGAGAGATACCCTTAAAAGCTTAAAATTCCCATTTTCTGTAGATTTCTCCAAACACTTCTTGCAGACTTTGAAGAAAAAATGACCATTAGCAGGTCTTTGTCTGATCCTACATTTTGCATAGACAAAATATTCCGTTAAGCATTTGTTAACCCTCCATGGGCTGCTAAACATCAACACTTTGATAAAATGTACCGTTTTCAGGCACCAACAGCACCCAATGGGTATGTAAAAGCTAAACAAAACTTCTTTTACTGCACGTAGAATTCACAGAGGATCAGTTTTGTAAGTAGTAAGGGTATATAATAAGTAATCACGAAATTATAAATATAAAGTTGTCAATAACAAAACTGAAAGCATGTCGGCCAAACTTGCATGACGTCAGAACTTGACTGGGATGAAATACTGTGGTGATGCAGTGAAAGGACGAGAGTAAGGAACGTTGATATTGAAGTAGGCTTTAAACTGTCCATGGAATGGTCCTAAAATAAAGTTTATATTTGCAGCTTTACTGCAAATAGGTTTCCCATTGTTTCTTGTTCAAATGTTGTTTCCGTCAAGGCTAGGTACCATAAAAAATTTGGAATGCTGGGCAATGGGATACAGACACCTGCCCCATGAACAACTGCCCCCTATTAAAATTAATTAACAGGGACATCTGCCCCCCTGCTGTTTTTTTTTACTTAGGACTCCTGCCTCATGCTGTTGTTTTTACCTAGGACACCTGCCTCCTGCTGTTTTTTCACCAAGTACACCTGTCCTCATTTGTTTGCTAATGGGCCCCTCCCCCACTGACCTTTATATCTTTAGAAGCACCCAGGCTGATGGGAAGAGGGCGTGGTTGAGAGCAAAACTGGCATACTGCCCTGGGGAAATAGCCAAGAAATTATGTGCTGTCCTGCCCTCTGGTGCTCCCGGTGGCCCTGCGAAGCACCTCTAGTTGCCATTATGTTTGATGTTGGGTGAATAAAGTAAAAATAAGTTTCTAGCGAGCCGAAATTCTGGCGGGGAATGATGGGGATGGATTTAGTTTTGAGAAGTCTGAAGTGCAATTCATAGGATGGGGAGCAGAGCATAACTGAGAAGTATCAGTGGTCGATATACGATTTCCAGTGAATCCTCTACAACATGAACTCAAAAGTAAGTGTATATTTATTTATTATCAAGAATAACCGCCCATAAGTTCCACTCTCACTGTGTCCCATTTCATCGGTCAATTCCACGGTATCCCATGCCAGCGGTCGAATTATCCCAACAAAATTACCAAGCTTACCACCCCCTCACTACCTCTTTCTCCAACCAAACACACATTGAAAGGTACACCTCACTTCGTATTCCACACTGCCCTGCATGATATTATTGATTATTTATTTATTTATTTATTGGTGTTTAAGGTCATATACTTATGTGTAATGGCTAATCATGACCGTGACAGTTCTACGGGTGGAGGAAGCTGGAGTACCCGGAGAGAACCACCAAGCACTGCAGCACAGACAGGGTTAGATTGGTTGAAGACATGCATACCATCGACGTGCAGTACGCCTTAGTACACGGCGGCATCGTGCCCCCATGTGGACAATCAGGGTCAAGTGACTTGCCCGAGGACACAATGCAGGAGTCCGAATTGATCGCTCAGACGGTCACCCATTCAATGATTAACCGGGCTCGACGTTGCTTAACTTCAGTGATCTGACAAGAACCAGTTACTGCAACACCACCGTGCCCCACCACTGCATGATAAGAAAGCAGTAAATAACGTTAGCTACAATGGGATCAGTTACTTATAATATCAAATAGTGTTGACACTATAGCATTTCCCCGACAGTGGGTCCAGATTTATACTAGTCTGTAAAACGGCTATACACTGCACTTTCTCCACCCCAGGGTGGCAACGTGGCAGTATATAGCCATCTTACAGATGCTATGTTGTGCCTAAGGAACCTTACAATAAACAGGGGGAGTTCCCCAACATGGGAGGGGGGGGGGGGGGGCGGGTATATTTACAACTCTGTAAGGCAGTTATCAAATGCAGTGGTGGCACCAACATTTCCCTGGCAGTGGGGCTAGGTAGAAACTAGTGTGTAAGACGGCTACACTACCCCTCCTCCATCCCAGGGTATATTTTATCTACATAGATGTACAAACAACACTTCCTATTTATATATGTAATTATTGATGTCCATAACTTCATGTTTCTCGCTGTTGTCAATAACTTCATGTTTCTCGTTGTATGTACGGATATCTTTGTAATAAGTAAAACTAATCCTACTGGGAAAAACCAATTGGAGAGAAAAATAGTTCTGATATTAACAAACAGGGTGAACTGTAGAAGGTGTGAAAAGATTACATAGTCATGCATAACAACTGAAGTCTAATAAGAGATAACTGATACAGGGAGAATACATGACATGCTTGCGAATTAAAGTTCACATTTTCTGTGGATATCTTCAAGTGGTTCTTACAGATTTTCAAGAACAAATAAACTCTGGAGAAGAATTATTCTCGCAAGCCTTCATTAACCCTCCACAAACTGTCAAATATCAAAATTTTAGATATATTTGAGATATAATGGGCTATTTGCATTAGACGCTGATTCTCAGACGCTGATATTGATATTAACCCTCTCCATCAACAATGATGATTTAACCAAAACTTTCTTTTATCACACTGGGTCATTGGACACTTATTATACTCACTTTTCTCAAGGCATCAATAAAAATACTTTAGTGATACAATTAAAAACAATTCTTCAGACACTCCAGGGTCATAAAAAATCATGGAATCTTGTCTGGAAAGTCTAGTTTCCTCGAAATTATTACCACACTGGCTACTCCACATAGAAAGGAAATTGGAGTTCCGGGTGTGTAATGACTTTAGAAAGATAATCTCTCCGAATATAAGATGATGGGTGTGTCATTTTAACCCATTTTATTTTATGTACACAGATTGGCAGAAAAGCGAATTTGCAATCTCGCTTTCTGCCTAACAGAGAGAAACAGAGATGATGTTGTAAACTTTCAACGCAATGAGCCAGTTAAGCGGAGCCTTGTTATCATTTGTGAATAAGAATTAAAACTCTCCTAACCTTTTTATCCAGGCTTAGGATATATTAGTAAACTTGACAGATTTGCCATTTATTGGAGTCATCAGAAGCAATAACTCTTAATCCCTCACAATTATTACTACAGAGGCTACTCCGCATGGAAAAGGAATGCATGTTCCAGGTTGTAATGCTATAACATAGGGTGTTTAGAATGACACTCTCTATGAAGATAAGGTGATTAAATCGACTAGGCGGCTGTGGTGGAACAAAAAAAAAACATATGAGGGGAGTTTTATAATTACAAAATATGTATTTCAAATCAAACACAAACAAACTCTAAAAATCTGCTAAGTTTACTTCTTGCCAGTCTTTAGTCCAGTTGAAAGATCAATAGCTATTCACACTTGACAGAAATATTCCACTTTAATTGGCTTATTTCAGTGAAGGTTTCAACATAATCAATGCATGTGTTATAGGCTCCCTTTTTCGTTTTTTTTTAAAAAAGATGCATAATTATATTTTTTTAAATGATTGAAGGAAACATAAGTGCTAATTGTTTTGGGTTTGTTTAGTGGTCCAATGTAAGAGTTTACATAAGCTGATAATCCCTGATTACCCCATTTGCATAACGGCACACGCTGCTTGGTTAATCATGTATTTTAAAAGGGGTTAATTATTGTCTCGGATATAAGTATTTACTAGTAACCGTTGTTATAAGTAACTGTTCTGTAGAATGCAGTAGTCTGGAGGCCAACTGTGAACGGACTACGGCAGGATTCCGCCATCCAGTGTAAATAAATATTGAAAACTGACAAGCATTTTTACTGAGCTAATTTTCCCAAAGTTACGCTTTACGACACATGTGTCTCTCTATGTGGCAGGAAGACTGCAAATTTGATTTTCTGTCAAACATTCAACATGAAATAATATGGGTTAAAATGAAAATATTAAACTATATGTGATACAGTTCCTACTTTCACGTTCATTTGATGTTTTAGGACCAGCAGAATACTTGCAGTCTTGTCCCCTCTTGCAAAAAGTGAGAACACAAGTTTAAAGTTGCGCTAAACATGAGAAGCAAAATTTCATAGATAAAGGTTCAAATACTCTTGGCAAACTTCAGTTAGATTGGGTATCCCTCATTTTACCTGATAGCTAAAATAGTGGTTCGCCAGTACTTGTAGCTTATTTGTGGTCTCTTTGTCCCTGTTACAGTGTTATAACAATAATGGTAACAGAAAGAAATCTGAGAAGCAACAAAAATAACTCCAATTTAACTTTTCTGAAATTTACTAAAAATGAAAGTATCAATGACACAGCAGCTCTACTTGTACAAGAAGGGACTGAACTGGGGGCATGGTGGCATTGCGGTTGCGGTAACCGTTTCTCATCAGATCACCAAAGTTAAGCAACGTCGAGCCCTCGGATGGGTGACCGTCGGAGCGAGTGATTCGGACTCCCGCGTTGTGTCCTTGGGCAAGGCACTTAACCCCGATTGTCCACATGGGGGCACGATGACGCCGTGTACTAAGGTGTACTGCACATCGATGGTGCACATGTCTTCAACCAATCTAACCCTGCCTGTGCTGCAGTGCGGAGTTACGATGTTGAGGAGCTGCTCGTCATTGCTCGGTGGTTCTCTCCAGGTACTCCAGCTTCCTCCACCCATAAAACTGTCAAGGTCATGATTAGCCATTGTGCATAATAAGTATGTGACCTTAAACACTAATAAATAAATAACAAATAAGTAGGGACTGAACTAAATAGAATGCTCCAGCAATGCCAAGTCATTTAATCAAGTTTCTACAGAAAAGACACCATACCAAAGCTACATATGAAATCGGAAAAAGATCAGGCGAGGGATGCACCCTGCAGGGTATATTAATGGAATTGTTGACAAATTATATTCCAAATCCAAGATGGCCGATAGCAGCCATGTTTTTGAATGAAATTCAGAAAAATTTGATAGCTCCCATGTAGACATCACACCAAAGCTACAGATGAAATTTGAAAAAAATTGGGTGAGATATGTAGCCTGTACGATGTGCCAATGTAATTGCTGACAATTTATATGCCAAATCTAAGATGGCCACTGGCAGCATTGTTTTTCAATAAAATTCGGAAAAAATTCAATAGCTCCCATCTAGACATTGCCCCAAAGCCACATATAAATTTGTAACTGATTGGGTGAGAGATGCAGCCTGTAGAGTGTGCCAATGGAATTGTTGACAGACGGAGGAATGGACAGATGGATGGATGGATGGATGGATGGATGGATGGATGGATGGATGGATGGATGGATTGGATGGATGGATGGATGGATGGATGGATGGATGGATGGATGGATGGATGGATGGATGGATGGATGGATGGATGGATGGATGGACGGACAGACAATGCAACCCATCTCAATAGCTCATACTTGACGTCATCAAGCTGAGCTAAAAATAATATGAAAAGAAAAAGATTCAAAATCATTTTCAATGTATGATTTACAGAAAAATAAAATGGAAATGCTAATCAGTTAGTCCAAAATAAAGTTCAATAGAATCCAGTAATCCAGTCATGACGAAACTTTCCAGTTGGTATTATACTGTCCAAGAATGTGTCTGCAGAAACAATATCCAATAAACTGTAATGAAATGGTGAATCAAAATTCAGCTGTCTCCAATAAATTCCAATAAAGCACTCAGCAAATTTTAAATGGAATTAATATCCAACAAATATTTGCTCCTCCAGTAGTTTTAAAATAAACCAGTAGAATCCTGGTTTTCACAAGAATAAATTGCGGTTCACACAAGAAGAATAAATTCTCGGTTAGAAACATTTTTCCAATACAAAAGATGCTCAGATCACAAAATAATATTCCGTAGAATATATATTAAACTCAGCTGCTATCTATAGTAATGCACTGTCCTGTAATAATAATCTCCAATGTTCAATAAATGCTGAATGTATAACCAAGTCACTTCTCAATGCTGTGTGCGATGAATGAATGTCCAAAGTCTGTTGACAGAGGTTATTATATTGTCTTCAAACAGAGTTCCAGAATGAGAAATTTCTCCAATGTTCTTGTATTCTACTAATTGCTGATTGGTTGAACCAAGTCACTATATTAACTTTCTAGATGTTTCTGTCTAATTTCAAGTAAACAAGTGTGACCCAAATAAACAATTAGTGAGCTAAAATAGATCCTGTTCAAGAGTAATTGTAAACATGTTGAAAGGTACATTCAATGATCACTAGATGCAAATAAGTGATCACACAAGCCATAGTTTGTTTATTCTAATTAAAAAATAATTTGAGAAAATATTAATTGTTTATAATCATTAACTAAGGGCATATCAATTCTGATATTATAATAGGGGGGGGGGGGGCATAACAGCCCCTACTTGCAAAAATGTAAGCCTGCAAATCAGAAGCAGTGTTATTAAGTAGAAACAAACTTTACGGGTTAAAGATAAAATATTGTCAGCAAACTACGGATATCTACTGGCATACCCAAAGTCACCCAAAAGGGTGACTTTGGGGTCTCTTGTATCAAAACTGTGGCTGTGGTTTATAGTGGCCTTTTACAATCTCCTTTTATTTTTGTGGTCTCATTTTAGTAAGACTGTGCCAAAGAAGCACAATCAAGTTTCTCTGCAGAAATTGGGGGAATATATTTGCGCACATTTCTAACCTAGGAAACAATGGAAATGTCATGACAGAAATGGTTCAAAAAAATACTTCCAATACGGAAATCCATAATCTGAAATCACGAGTTATGGCATTCGTTATCTAGGCCACCAGAATTTTCATTCAAAGACTGTCTCAATAACTCTAGCAAAAAAGTCTGATCGAAACTATGATCACAGATGCACAGGTTTATATGGTAGTGAACATCCATATCAAGTTTCAAAGGAATCAGCCCATAAACATCTGAGAAAAACTCCCGACAAAATTCAAGCATTCTAAGATGAAAAGGGGCATAACTCTAGCAAAAAATGTCTGATCAATGCTATAGTTGCAGGTGCATAGGTTCCCATGGTAATTAACATTCATACCCAGTTTCAAAGGAATTGACCGATAAACAGCTGAGAACATCTCCGGACAAAATTCCAGGCAATTCAGGCATTCTAATACGAAAAGAGGCATAACTCCGGCAAAAAAAAGTCTGATCAAAACTAAAATCATAGGTGCACAAGATCTCATGGTAGTAAACATCCATACCAAGTTTCAAAGGGATCAACTCATAAACATCTGAGAAAATCTCCAGAAAATATTCTAGGCCTGCTATTTCAAGCTGAAAAGGGGCATAATTCTGGAAAAAATAATCCAACTGGAACTATGATCGCAGGTGCAAAGGTTCCTATGGTGGTGAACATTCATACCAAGTTTTGAGCAGATTGGTCTATGAACGTCTGAGAAAGTCTCCGGACAAAATTATGTCTACGGATAGATGGACAGACAGATGGACAAGGTGTGTCCCATATACCCTCCCACAACTTGTTGAAGGGGGGGGGGGGGTATAAAAAGAGTCAAGGTCTTTCAGTGTGAGACCATACGTAAGAAAGGAAAACTCCCAACTTAAATCTGTATTTCACAGGTTTGTGGGACCAAATATTTTTGTGCAGATCATTTTTTTTGAAGCGATAATATACTTTGTAAATGGATACATAATTTATCCCAAAACTGCTTTGTGTATTTTGTAGGGAGTGGAAGGTTAGTATTATTGTTAACAAGATTTTTGGGGGCTTTTATAACCTACAGGGATATTCCCTTTTGACTGTGGTTGGGAGATATTTCATGACAGTTGCTTGTTTTTAGATGTCTCAGTGTTATTAGTTTTACAATTCAAGCACTTTGTGTTTGTAATGTTGTTAGAAGTTTGGGAAAAATGCTATTTTGAAGATATGGGATGCCCAATTTTCATGAGAAGTGCCTGTTTTGTTGTGCTGGCATGCATAACACTCTTTCAAAATAAACAGATGCCCTAAGGTGGGAGGAACGATTGTATCGTTTGGTTATTTGTTGAATTTCCAGTTGTTCGGGGCATCTGCAAGTTAGAAAAGCAGAATAAATGGGGAAAAATACAGCCATTTCAGCACAATAAATATGTGTAACCCTGAACAGGCTAGAATTTAAATGAACTGTTTTGCCACATTGGAACATAATTATCAGAGATTATGCATCACCAATGTGGGGTAGGATTTTTCTGTACCTGAAAGGCTTGTCATTATAAGAAAATCGAATCCATTGATATTTCTCCAAGTTATCATGCTAACAAACTGGAAAACAGGTAAAAATTAAGGGCTGTAACTCCCCTCAGTATAGCCAAACCATACCAGTTTAGTCTACCAGTTTAGTTTACCAAATATTGACCAAATCCATTGATATTTGTTCCAAGTTATCGCACACTAATGAGCTGAAAACAGTCAACAGTTAACTATTTAATTTTTTTAACTCAAGCAAGACACTGTTAAAAAAGTCTTACATACCAAACATTTACCAAATGCATTAATATTTGTTCCAGTTATCGTGGCAAAAATTAACTAATTAATGGCCATAACTCCACTCACTATAGCTGTCAACACCTTTATCCATGTGGGAGGGGTGACATGGTGTTGTTTAGCCTCGGCGTTCAAAATATTGGGGCACGAGCCAATAAGGAGGGTCGGAATCCGGGCCCGGGCCAAACATCGGCTCGCAGAGCTGAGTTGGGATCACACTATGAATGTTTTGCCTGCCAGTGAACTCGAAGTACGTTCATTCTTCATTAGGTGTGATTCCTAATCACTTCAGGCTGCATAAAGGAAACAATAATTAAAGTAATAACGATTCTTTTTTTTTACACTTAAAATAAACTGATTTCAATATATATAACACATTTAACGATTTGATCGAAATGGCAGAAATATTTATAACATGGGTTATGTAGTTGCTCATCAATTTCAGTTTATCTATAGCCCTGTACTGGCACCATAGTACACTTTGGAAATGTCACTGTCGCGGGCTCACAACAAGAGCTTCATACACTGAGCCTTAATTTTCATGTCTGTGCCTCTCGACAGTCTGGGATCCTGACTAGCAATGTTAATTACCTTGTGTCAACCAAGTTCTGATTCAGATTCGGTTCATCCACTCGGTCGGCTAGCTTAGTCTACATCACATACCTTTTACATATGTCCTTTGATAGAACTCTCCTCGAATGTTCCTGTCCTTTTAGAATTCACACAGTTCATGACAAACTCACAACTTCAAAATGCACTCCAGTGCTTACGCAAATTGTCACTGATTGACTTTGTGTTGATATTCACACCACTCTGATAGTAAAACAGGCTATTACGCAATCAATCTCTGCATTTCAAAGGTTAACACCACAATACAAAAGCCTACACTTTGAGACAGGTGCAAGTGAATCCTCGCTAATGACATCTTAACTAAGCCTTTACATGGGTTTGTAATCTATTTTATAAATTTAGAGATGTAGCTCTCCTACATCCACCTAATCCTAGAATAGTGGCGTACAACCGAGTTCTGTGGATTGCACAGCAATTCCACTCACACGAGACCCTATTATGGTGTCTATTAAACAGCCAAAACCCAAGTCTCCCTGAACTCGCTTGTTCGCCACACTTTATACCTTATCCTGGTATGTCAGAAAACAATATTTCAAGATGCCTAAAATGGCACACAACATTTCTGAAGATAGAAGCACCGTGCGCCAATTCATGTGCTATCAAGCGTACTTTGAGAAATAACGTACTTGAGAGCTGTGACGATTGGAATTAATTTATAACTGCTAGTAACTGCTAGATTAATTGATTGACAATAATGTGGAGAGACATCTCATCTGACTGGTAGCATGCCAATAGAGCATCCCACTGTGAGTTGCATAAGGCTAATTATCTAATTAAAACTTGTGTGTTTACAACACAGAGAGAAGAAACTTATACATATATCTGAACTTGAAAGTCAGGAAAGGGGGCCTCCTCCCTTCTAGACGGGCTTTGCCTTGACAGCTCCACCCTTCAAGAGAAACGCCCTGCCATGTTCAGCCACCACTCACACATACTTACAATCGGCTCACTATGTACACAACTCACTAGGCACTTACTCAACCACATGGTCCTGTTTCTACACATGTCGGCAGATGGGTTACCATACGGAGTCTAGCTCTACCTTTCATACTAGCAACACACTCTCTCTCTCTCGCTTATCAACATTTAAATTAATAGAATCTGCAAAATAAAACTCGGGCTTTCAACCACGCACATGCGTCGGTTATGTATATCCCATGAATATTTGCAGAGATTATTTTTTCTTTTTAGCTGGGCCAATTGTGTCGGTCCACTGTAAAATGCAAAACTTTCCCCATTTTGTACTTCTATCCCTGTATCTTGTAACTGGGACACCCCATCAGTGGATCACATGCTCAGTTAGGCTCCACCTTTAAATATTCCCATGTGTGGTGGGACCCTTACTAACTCCTGGAGAGCCCCTCAGCCTCCTCCACCTGGAACTATTCATTGGGAGCATGTTCCACCAAGGACCCCACTCATCTTTACACACCCCCCCCCCTCCCCAAACTCCTACATGATCCCTGGTGATGCCTGCTGTACCAGAGTTCACTGCCCCAGATGCAACGTTCCGTTGATTGACTCCTGCCAATCCTTCCTTGGGTGCCTCACACCAAAGTCTCAGGGCCCCTCCTTTCCTATTATGATGTCCTTGTTTGACTATCCCTGTCACCTCTCGTGTCATTTTGCAGGCCTAATGTACCTCCCCAGCCAATGGCATGGGTTCAGTGTCCTTTATATTTTGGCATCTCCGCAAAAACCTTGCGTGGTAAACCACTTCTCCATCTATGCTCAAACGGTAATAACCAATGGCTATTATTTTCATCACAGTGTACAGCCCCTCCCATTTTAACCGTGGTCTACCAGATTTCACTGGCTGCAGCACGGTCACCTTTTGACCAACTCAAAAGTTCCTAACCTTTGGTGTATTCCTGTACTGACCCTCATTACTGCCCTCCCCTTCAACGTACCTTGGCTGCTTCCTTTTAGCGAGTCCCCTGACTTTCCTTGTCAAAGGGTTAACCTTAGGGGCTTCCATTGTATACTCTAAATGTGCCTCCTTACTTGACTCCACGGGCCCCTCCAGTGATTTTACTGGCTGCTCAATTTTCATGGTTTGGGCTCGGGTGACCGCCCCGATTCCTCTTTGGATGCTTCCCTCTCCGACTATGTCTTATCGGGTTCTGAACATACCCCAGGTATGTTCCCAAGTACGAGGTCATAGATCGGTGCCTCAATACACATTGCCTCTACCTCACCACTATAGAATGGGGTATCCACCCTCACCCTCGCAAGGGGCAACCTCCTAATCATGTCATCTATTAGCATGCACATGTGGTCATGCCCCGTCAGATGTCTGTCGCCAAGTTCTCTCTTTACTGCCGCATTGCTGCACCGTGTCAAGTAGCATACAAACTGCTCAGTCACTCACATATGCTGGGTACACTGACATCTCTTCCTTTTTACCAAGGGTGGGGTATCCCTTGCACACAGTCCACTAATAATGGGCAATACCTCCCATCCTTCCAGCCTGAGTTGCCCAGCCTCGGTGCTCGTAGCAGTGGACTCCTCTCCGACCCAACTGTTTGGCAGAATGCCACTGTCTGCCTTTTCTCCACAGGCTGTATTGCATTACCCCATCTTCTATTACCAACCGGGGACGAGTCCCTCCCTCAAATTTCAGGTGGACCCCTTCTTTGTCTCCCTGTGACTGCCCTTCTCCAACAGTCTCTGGCCAGGTGCCCCCGCTTGCTGCATATAAAGCATGTTGCCACTTTGGGAGTGCCCCCATTCTGGATACCTTCCACTTTGGGTAGATTGTGGTGGATCTGCTTTGCGGATGCCGTTGCCCCTGCTTGCCTCATCCCTAGCCATTTCAGGTAAGCTCACGCTCCCACCATGGGCCTCAATGCAGTGCTCTGCCAAAATCGCCATTTCAATGAAATTTGGAGGTTGCTTTTCCTTTATGGAGAGAACCAGCTCTGTGGAGCATGTTGTCAAAAACTGCTCCCAGAGTAACAGATCTCGCAGGGCCTTGTATGAGCCATCCACTTCTGCAAGATCTGTCCGCGGTGAAAGTACAACTTAGCACCGGCAACAAATTGAGGTACAGTTTCTCTGTTCTCCTGCTTAATTTCTTGGAACTTGGTCCGGAATCCCTCCTCAGTTACCTGATATCTATGGAGGATGGTGTTCTTCTACCTGACAGCAAAGGGGTCAAGCACATAGCCCATGTGTCTTCTGGCCACCTTTGACTGGAGGCAAAATGCACAAACCTCTCCAAGTAGGAGTCCAGATCGTCGGTGAGCTCATTAAAGTTGGGGAGCTTAGGATGGTGTACACACATTGCTTCCCCCACATTCCCATTCACTGATCACCGACTTTCCGTCTCTGCATCTGCTCATGCTCTCAGTAATTCCAACTCTTGCTCATGCCTCTGTCACTCAATTTCTATTTCTCTGTCATGGGCTTCCCTTTCTAACCTGGCCTCTCTCTCTTTCGTTTCCCATGCCAACTGTACATCTCTTTCTTTTGCATCTCTTCCTAACTGAGCTTCCCTCTCTCTGGCCTCTCTTTCTAACTGGGCCTCTTTTTCCAAGCCTCTCTTGTGTCTTTCTTGCACTCTCTTTCTAGTTGGACCTCTCTCTCCTTAGCCTCCCATGCCCCTTTCTCACACTCTCTTTGTAGTTGGACCTCTATCTCTCTTGCCTCTCTATGTGAGGCCAACTACATTTGTTCACTCTTCTGTTACTCCTTAACAAACTTTTGTAGTTCCCCCCCCCCCCCCCCCCAAGACCAATTTCTTTACTCAGAGATACCAGTTGGGCGAGTAGGGTAACACTACCCCTTTTTAAAAAAAATTTCCCAACACTTACCATATAGAGTGAAGAAAGAAAGAAAAACAAATAAACCGATGGCAACTGATGTATAATTTCATGTGATTAATGCAACAAATATTTTGAAACTTAAGGTGATTATCGTGGACTATTTTCAAGGGTGCTATTGTACTGCTGATATTAAACCCTGAAGAGCATCAGATGATTGCAGCCATATAATTCAGCCATATAATTTTAAAAGAATCGTTCTTACAAAATCAGTTTCCGGGCAGCCATTTTTACCTTTAAAAGAAATCCTGGTAGCTTCACCAATTAATGTCAACACCTTTATCCATGTGGGAGGGGTGACATGGGGTTGTTTAGCCTCGCCATACAAAATATTGGGGGATGAGCCAACAAGGAGGGTTGGAATCCAGGCACAGGCTCGCAGAACTGAGTTGGGACCACACTATGAATTTCTTCCCTATCAAGTGAACTCAAAATAGGTTCGTTCTTCATTAGGTGTGATTCGTAATCACTTCAGGTTATTATCAAAGAAATAACAATTCTTTTATTTACACTTAAAATAAACTGATTTCAATATATTTAACACATTTAACGATTTGATCGACATGGCAGAAATATTTATCACATGGGTTAAGTAGTTGCTCATCAATTTCAGTTTATCTATAGCCCTGTACTGGCACCATAGTACACTTTAGAAATGTCACTGTCGCGGGCTCGCAAGAGCTTCATACACTGACCCTTAATTTTCACGTCTGTGCGTGTCTGCAACCTTCACAGTCTGGGATCCTGACTAGCAATGTTAATTACCTTGTGTCAACAAATTCTGATTCAGATTCGGTTCATCCACTCAGTCGGCTAGCTTAGCAAGTCTACATCACATACCTTTTACATGTGTCCTTTTATTAGAACTCTCCTCGAATGTTCATGTCCTTTTGGAATTCACACAGTTCATGACAGAACTCACAACTTCAAAATGCACTCCCGTGCTTGCACAAATTGTCACTGTTCAACTTTATGTTGATATTCACAACACTCTGATACTATAACAGGCTACTGTGCAATCAATCTCTGCATTCCAAAGGTTAATACCACAATATAATAGCCTACACTTTGAGATAGGTGCGAGTCGATCCTCGCTAATGACATCTAAACTAAGCCTTTACTTGGGTTTGTAATCTATTCTATAAATTCTGGCCTGTAGCCTTTCTACGCCCACCTAATCTGAGAATAGCGGCATACAACCGAGTTCCGTGGATTGCCCGGCAATTCCACTCACATGAGACCCTATTATGGCATCGCCTAAATGGCCAAAACCCAAGTCTCTCTGAGCTTGTTCCCCACACTTTATACCTTATCCTGGCATGTCAGATAACAATATTTCAAGATGCATAAAAATGGCACGCGACATTTCTGAAAATAGAATCAACATGCGCCAATTCAAGTGCTATCGAGAAATAATGTACTTGATAACTGTGACGATTGGAATTAATTTATAACTGCTAATCACTGCTAGATTAATTGACCGACGATAACGTGGAGAGACACCTCATCTGACTGGTAGCATGCCAATGGAGCACCCCACTGTGATTCACTTAAGGTTAATTATCTAATTAAAATATGTGTGCTTACAACACAGAGAAAAGAAATATATACATATATCTGAACATGAAAGTCAGGGGAAGGGCCCCTCCTCCCTTCTAGACTGGCTTTGCACTGTCAATAGCTAAACCACACCAGTTTTCAAACTTGTTCAAGACTTTGTTAAGAAAGTCTCACACATCAAATATTGACCAAATCCATTAATATTGGTTCAAGTTATCATGGTAACAAGCTGAAAACAGTCAAAAATTAACTAATTAATTTTTGAACTCGAGCAAGACATTGTTAAGAAAGCCTCACATGACAAATATTGACCAAATCCATTAATATTTGTTCAAGCTATTGTGCTAACAAGCTGAAAACAGCTCAAAATTAACTAATTAAAAGCCATAACTCTGATCATATGGTCAAACCATATGAGTTTTTGAACTCATTCAAGACACTGTTAAGAAAGTGTAACATACCAAAGATTGACCAAATCTATTGATATTTGTTGAAGTTATCATACTAATGAGAAAGGTGATGCACACCCACTCACCCACCTAACAACTCCCCTGCCTAGCATCCTACACACCAACCTGCCTGCACGCTTGTCCACCCTCCTGCCTGCCAGGCACTGAATTCTTCAAACTATAGGTCAAATAAAATTTTTCAATGGATTACCACCTGCCTTCTAATCCCCACTCCACATCTAATTATTGCAAGTCTCTGTATTCCATTCTGGGATTTTAACACCCCATTATCCGTATAAATCTGCTAAAAATGAGATTTTTGACATGCCAGGACTTCGGAAACAGCATAGGATAGGGGCACTATTTTTCCTTTGGGCACCTGAGATAGTGAAATAAATGTGAATATCCTGTGAAATGAATGAAATCTGCTGATGGGGTGTACAGTAGGTTTGAAATGTGCTGATGAGGTGTATAGTAGGTTTTCACTTCATGTAAGCAGTTCAGGTATCGAGTTACTTGAATTTTTAATGATGTGACAGATGAATTTCTTTTCTATTTGATAAAAACTGAAACAACATTACTTCCCTTTGGTTGCTGGACACCTGTGAAAATTTGTTTATTTAATTAATATTTTAGCAAACACTACCTTATTTAAAGTGGTTTAAATACCAGATTCCAATAAAAAAATGTTTGTGCAAGCACGAGCACACAAAAAAGACCGATGAAACACTTTTATTTTGTGTGTACAACATCATTATTTATTTATTTATTGGTGTTTAAGGTCACATGTGTGTGTACATTATACAATCGTTTCGTATTACAACATAAACAAGAAACATTCTGTGAACAAATTTGAACTTTCATACAAAAAGAGGAGGTATACCACATCTCAAAGCACTGTGACTGGTGGGTCACAAGAAATTATTTCCAAGTTTATTGGGCAGGATTTCAAGCTATGGGAGTTAATATCTTCATTTGAACCCCCCCCCCCCCCCCCCCCCCCCCCCCCCAAAAAAAAAAAAAAAAAAAAAGAAGAAAAAACCCAAACTTTTTGGATGGATTGTCCTGGTACAAAACTTGACTTGGGGCAAAAAGCTGGTTTGAAAAGGAAATGCCCAGATACCAAGTATTGTCACTGGTGGTTCTCAAACATTCTTCTCAAAGAATTTTCTTTTTAAAGAATTACAAGTTTATTGGGTATAATTTGGGGGCAGGATTTCAACTGGCCCTAATTTTCTTCCTTTTTTGTGCCAAACTTATATTCTTCATTTTTATGTAACAATTCTAAAATTCCTTTATTTTTTATGTAAATTCCTACTTTTTTAAAATGTTGTGCTTTTGTTAGTTTATGCTACACATTTAAAATCAGAAATAACAATAAGGTATCTGCTTGCTAATCTGATCTAAGTTTTAGTCCTTCAGATATTGAGAAAGTTCAACCAGAGGTTGGCTATAGTCCAAAACAGATGCATTCAGCATTTATATGATAAATTTGATGAAGATGGCCCTCATCCACTGAAACTAATTTAATTAACACTGCATTTTTGCAATGAAGAAATACATTATGCACTGAGGGATCATTGTGCTCCTTGTAAAATACAAGTTGCAGCACAGTGAATGGGTGCTGAATTGGTATGTTGATGACTATGGAAGCCAACATCTATGGTGACAGACATGTTAACCTCCAGAATAATTTTTCAGGGAACCTGAGGGTGATTTTCAGGGAAATGGGATGGATTTCAGAGAATGCGCGGGAACAAAACAAAAGAAAAAACTTGTGAATTTTCAGCTCATGAACCACCATTAACACCAGGTTATATCCAGATCAAGTTGTCAATTATGCTGATGCATTTATGCTATGTTAAAAAATCATAAAATAATTGTTGAAATAACCCCCTCCCCCCCCCCCCCCCACCATCCTCTTCCTCTACTTCATGACCACACACAGAGCACCACCACCTGTGGTTTGCTTTTATCAAAGTCTACTATGCTAATAATTTCCCAAGTCTAGAAATGTTAACAGGAAAAGATGTCCTAATGTTCAGTTACAGCAAGAAGATTAGTACTTGGAAAGTATCTTTATCAGGGCGCTGGTCAAAATGTCCCGAAACCAAAACGTCCCCAAAAATTTTGGTCAAAACGTCCTCCAAAATTAGACAAAACGTCCCCAAGAGTTGGTCAAAACGTCCCCAAGAGTTGGTCAAAACGTCCCCAAGAGTTGGTCAAAACATCCCCAACTCATCTTTCCTATTTTTCGTAGTTTCATCAGCAGTCGTGCAGGGATGGTGTGGGGGCAAGCCCCTTTCGACCATCTTTGACTGTAGAAATGAGTTTCCCACAACATGTCTGGGTGCATTAAAGGGGGGATAAGAGATGGTGGTACTCAGCAGGTATCCGGGATCAGTTTTTTCCCTTGCTTTTCTTCTTGATAGGGCCTGCGAGTAGTACATCCTATGTGATGGTGGAATCCTTGGTCTCTGATTATTTTAGCTTCGATGAGACAGATGTCCAGAGTAGACAGGGCCTTCTGTAGTCTGATTGGGATTTCCAATTTAGACATGGTAATTCTTCTGGTCTGCACGCTTTGAAGTAATATTCTTATTTAATTTGGCAATGTTTATACTATTATTCGGTCGAAATATAGGATTCCACGTCAGTTGTATCAATGGTCTACTCTCGGCTGGGCATGAATTGGACTTCAGCAGGCTTCTGGAATTAATTATCTCATGCTATTATTTGAATTTATGCTTATATATTTTTATCTTATCTGTCTCTTTTTCATATTTGATTAACATCTCCCTTAATTATGGATGAGGTATGGCGTAAAACAATTTCACCAAGCTCTGCAGTGTTGTTTCAGCATTTAACAACCCAGTCGCTGTTACTTTACAAATACTATTTTTCAATAAAAGTGTGAACCACATTTTTTGGGGGAGGGGGGGAGGGGTGCACCCCCTCCCCATCATCGATCATGGCTCGCGGCAGATGCCTTTGTATCCCGACACTTTTGAAAGGAGGCCCGTAATAGAATTAACCTTGGGTGCGAATTTCTCTTTCCCCGGCTATGGTATTGATAAGTGTTTTCTATTCATAAGGCACTCGCGAAGTTGGGGGAGGCACGCATAAACAGCGGCCTGACAGAAGTGAGGTTATTTATAATTAATGTTTTGTAACACAATAAATTTGTTTTAAAATAACCTCACAAGCTATTTCAATGGTCCCAGTCAAGAAACAACAAAGGGGACATTTTGACCAACTCTTGGGAACGTTTTGACTAACTCTTGGGGACGTTTCGACCAAATGTTGGGGATGTTTTGACTAATTTTTGGGGACGTTTTAACCAACTCTTTGGGGACATTTTGACCAACACGTTAGGGGACGTTTTGACTAGGATTCCTTTATTAAAATCATTCTTGCATGTGTGGATGATTGTGCTCTGCACAAAACTTTTCTTTTCATCGTTGAAGCATTTTTAAAAAAATTTTTTTTTTAATTCCATTCAAAATATTCTGGGTACAGTTGGCCAACAGTTAACAGTTCTGTAGTCAGTACAATGGAATAAATGTAGTGTTAGAAAATAAGTCCATTGTGTATAAATATGCAGCCATAATTTTTCGGCATCTTAAGCGACTTTAACCTATTTTTAAACTGTGTTAAATAGTTGAGGTCAAGGTGTTGTTTACGTTTTGATTTGGAAAAGGGATGAGGATTAAAGCTATTTTATGAATAAATAAATATATATTATTTAATTCCTTTTCATATATTTTATTTACCAAAAAACTGCACTGAAGGTGGAGTTTTCAATTTTTTGAAAGTAAGTCACCTATTTTCACTTCGACACTCGCACACTGATCACGAATCTCCGATAACGAAGAAAACCCCCAGAATAAACATGAACACAGTTGAAATATATATCATAAAACACCCTTTTCTTTAATAAATTTAACTTAAATCCACATTTTACTGCTTCGTGAGTTTTTACCAGAGTTCAAAATGCATGTGATTTGACTCTGAATGTTTTACAAAAGTTATAATGGGAAAGAAATATTCAACTGTTGTTTCTGGGATTTTTGGTTCAAAACTGATTCCCGTCTGGGAGGCCAGGAACTACACTGAAATTTCAGGATTTTCCCGGGCATTCTGGGAGAGTTAACATGTCTGTATGGTGATGATCTCATTTCAGTATTTCATATGGTTACAGGTAATTTAATTATTTTTATGAAAGATGTGCAATATTTTGCCCTTATTTTTTTTAAATTTTCCTTATTTATCCCTAAAAATTCCCTTATTTTTTACAAAATTTGTCCCTAAAATGCCCATATTTTTCACAAAAAGGTAGTTGAAAGCCTTCATTCAAAAAAAACTTGGAAAAGTACCTTCTCACCCCTCCACAACAAAACAAAGCAGAATGCTTAAATGTAGGCTACTGTCAAAGTTGGGAACAGTTCACAAATAATCTTGTCAGCTGGAATTCTGCAATCGAACAAATAGCGAGACATTCAGAAACAGGTCACAATTGCGGTTCAATTTACAGGCAAATACAGAGAAAGAGTTGGAGATAACTGAATGATAAGTAAAGAGGAATGCAGGAGATCATTGACTCTCCCTGTCCTCAAAAGCACCATGAAGTCTCTCTGCAGACGTATTGCAAATTGGGGGGAAATATTCACACAAACATCTTATCTAATATAATCGAGAGTGGATGTATCATAACAAAAATGGTTTTAAAAAGTACATGTACTTCTAATGCAGAAATGCATAATTTGAAATCTTAAGTCAAGCATTCATTGCTTTGGCCACCAGAATTTTCATTCAGATTCTATTGGAGGTTACATAACACAACAGCACCATAACTGATAACACTGAATATGATGAATTCCAGTTAAAAGTCTCCATGCCAACTTGGCCAATAAAATTTGTACCAGTGTCAAAGATTTTTCCAATGGACTATCTATCAACAATCTCTTGTATGCTTTTTAATTAATCAGTCCAGTTCCAAGTCTCATTCCTGAAATTTTATTGTGATTCCTTATAAACATTATTTAGAGATATAAAAGTGAAAATGGGATGGAAATTGAACGCCAGGACAATGGAGATTACGTGCCAGAACATGCCAATTTCAATTTTTTGGGGGAATGAGTTATTGTGTCAATTAAATTGTCTTTATCTGTCCTTCTTCTGAATCCTGCATTTTTATGAGAGTACCATGACTTGTTTGAATGTTTTGCAGACATGGCTGCCAAATACTGAAGTACGCCATAAATTCAGAAATATTTATGCCAGCTTGTTACGCTTACTCAAGAGAGAAACAGTTTATGTAAACAAGAGGCCCTATGAGGCCGGAGGCACTCACCTGACAAAAAGTTGTTTAACTGATTGAGTGCTGGAAGCCACTATAATCAGGGCTCTCAAGAAAAGGAGGGTACCAGAGTAAAAGCCAAAATTTTCTTTGCTCATGTTCCATATTCAGTCAAATGGAAATATTATTTTGTTTATTTAAAATTGTTTTATTACAAATTATTAGAGTGCCCACAGGCTCTCTTCAATAATTTGTAATACAACAAATTCTGAAATTTAAATTTTATTGTAAATTTCCTTTCTTATTATACCTACCACAATTGTTTACAACAGGCTTGCATTGCAGTGGAAGTCCCCAACATGGTAGTATACTCTCTATTTTGATCTTTCCCAAGCAATTGGGAAAGAAAAGTGATGCAAAAATGCCAAGAAAAAATAAGCCAGAACTGGGTCGAGTGCTACTGGTGCACACCCAGTAGGAGATGCTCTTCTCCTTGAATAGATCCACGGCTTCCAGTATCAGTGCGCAGATGTGTAACCAATGACTCATTCTTTTGAATCTGCCAAGATTGGAGTTATGTGATCAGTGGGGAGGAAGGATTCTTACCCGAATAAGAAGACAGGAGGGCCTCCACGTAAACAATTGTGGTAGGTATAATAAGAAAGGAAATTTACTATAAAATTTAAATTTCTTATCAATCTACCTTACAATTGTTTACAACAGGCTGAATAGACAATAGGAGGAGGGGATTGCATAACCATCCCCCACATAACCCGACTACACTGGAACCGTGGACAGAAGAGTTCCCTAGGCCTATAAAACATTAGTAAAAGACAATGAAAGATGAGACATATGACTCTGTGTGACACACAGACAGAAAGTACAGTAACCAGGCACATGGCTGGAACTGACCTTGTAAAGAAGTCTAACGGCTAGGGTAGACAACAGCCTGAGCAGAAGAAAGAGGGCCCTAAGAAAAAAGGTCCTCAGACTGCTCCTGCAACTGATGCAGATAGAAGGTGGAGAAAGTAGAAGCATTTCTACAGTAGGCTGCCTGCATAATAACCGACAACTTGACTGAGTTAGCATAAGCCCAGGAGGTAGACAAGGCATGTACCTAATGGGCAGAAAAACGATTGGTAAAACAATCGTCAGTCGCTAGACGAGCGTAGGACGGGTGAATAGCAAGACAAATCCATCGAGAAATGGATTGAGGAGAGATATTCTGTCGACCAGGAATAAGAGATAGAAAGAATCATTTCCTGCCTTTCCTAATGAACTACGTCCAGTTGAGATAAATACGAATTACCCTCAGCAGAAGGAAGAGCCCTGATACAGATAGGAGGTGGAGTTGTTTCTGGTATCTGATTTGTGGCCAGAAAGGAGCAATCAGTGATAAAAGTAACACTGTTGGCAGAGCTCCTGTAAAAGGCCAGATCAACAGAGAGGGCGTGAAGCTCACTAACTCTTCTGGCTGAGGCAAAAGCCATCAGAAAAGCCATATTGTATGTGAGAAAACGCATATCCCTCCCCCCCCCCCCCCTTCCAAGCAAAGCAGCACCCAAGAACGATTCCATCTAGTAGGCTGCAAAATCCTAGGCCTTTTCAAGAAAAGTGCCGAATAAGCTAGTGCTGATATGACACTTTCCCACATACGAAAAGGTCTCCAAAAGCATGGACCTGTACCCTTTGATGGTAACAGGTTGGAGACCCCAAGAATCAAACTGATCTACCAGAAACTCCGCAACCTGTGTTATCGAAGGATTGGCATAATCAACTGAGTGATCAGAAGACCTTCCACTTAGCCGCATAGGCTAAACCAGTGGAGTGCCGCCTTGAAGAAGAAAGCTGGAGAATACTCTACAGAGCAGACAAAAGATATGCAAGAAGGCACAATGAAGTCGGGGTTGACTTGAAACTTCCTCGGGTGACCTTGGCAAAGAATGTTGCAACGTAGAGGGAGATGAGCAACAGTCTCAGAGCGGAGCTGATTGATCCACACCCACTGAGGCGACAGGGGAGCAATCAGAATGATTCGACAACTGCAGGTTCATATCTTCGCTAGAACCTGAGGCAGAATCAGAACCGGCGGGAAGGCATGCCCACTAGACCATTCCAATCGAGTGACAGAGCATCCACGGCAAAAGCCAGAGGATCTGGGCATGGGGACACGAAAGTGTCCACTGATGGTTCCAACGGGTCACAAAAAGATCGATGTGGGGATGAACCCAGAGATCGCAAAGCGACTGGAACACTGCCCTGTGAAGCATCCACTCGGTGAGAATGACCCTGCCTCGTTGGGACGGGAGTCGGCTAGGACGTTCAGACGACCAGAAATGTGACAAACCACCACCCCGGCATTAACATCCAGAGCTTGCAATTCGTACATGGGAACTGAGTGCATGCCGCCCTGGTTCCGAAAGTAAGCAACCACTATCGTATTGTCGGACAACAGAAGGACCTGACAATTCGAAAGGTGGGGGATCCACTGCCGGAAACACACAAGAAGAGCAAGAAGCTCGTTCTGGTTGATGTGAAGACCTGCTTGATCCTGGTCCCATACCCCGTGGAGGGAAAGACCTAGAGGATCCAACGGCGCACCCCATCTGAGATCGCTGGCATCTGCCGTCAGAACACGATCGGATGTGGGCAAGTCCAACGGAAGTCCCTGCATAATCCACTGAACATCTGTCCAGGGGAGAAGGTGACAAAGAGATGCTGGTAACTGAAGCACCAGATCCAAAGGATTGACATTCGGCCTCCAACGACTGAGCAGAAAGTGTTGGAGAGGTCTGACATGCAGCCGACCAAAAGGAATGAGATCCGTCACCAAACCGTAGAGACCGAGCAGCAGGAGAATACTCCAAGCTGTCGCAGACGTGGACTGGGACAGAGTCAGGGTAAAAGCCGAGAGAATCACAGCACTCGCCTGGGGAACCGCCACCATATTCAGCTGGGTACGGAAGTCGTGATGACAAAACGACTGAGAAGGGACCAGGTCCAACTTCTCCTTGACTCTGAACCCTAGCGACATGAGCAGGCTCAATAGTGTCGACATCGGACTCCAGAAGAGCAGCATTGGAGTGCCTCTGGAGGATATCGTCCAGATACGCCGAAGTAGTCACCCTGGACTGTGTGCGATGAAAGGTTATCACATGTGCCATCAGCCGGATGAAGGCCCAAGGAGCCAGGTTGAGGCCAAAAGGCATGGCCTTGAACTGGTAAACTTGCCACAGAAAAGCGAACCTGAGATACTTTCGCGATGTCTGATGAATCGGAATGTGAAAGTAAGTGTCTCGCAGGTTGATGCTGGAAGCGAAATCTCCCTGGTAAATGGAGCGGGGAACCACCTGAAAGTCTCCATGCTGAACTTGGGAGCAATGATAGACTGGTTCAGGATACTCAGATCGATAACTGATCGGAGTCAGCCATCCTTCTTCAGCACGAAGAACAAGTGGGAATAAAATCCCACTGAATGAATGTTCTTGATGACCTCGATCGCCCCCTTTGACAGGAGATTCTCTATCTCCATGATCAAAAGTTCCCGACGTAAAATGTCTGAAGGAACTTGGGTTGGAAGAGGCACCCTCGACAGAGTGGGGTGCCACCGAAAGAATAGTTGCAGCCCAGACCGAACAACATCTAACACCCAATGATCGGATGTGAACTCTGATATCCTTCCTCCAACACGGTACGAATTGAGGTGAGGACCTTCATTTCGAGCCCCAGCGAGGCCCGTGAGAGGAGAAACCACCTCCTCTGCTAGATGAAGGATCCTGAGACCTCCCTTGGGTCTGTCGACGCTTACCCTTACCACGTGAGTAAGAAGAATAAGCCCGAGTGAGGAGGAGTCCTGATCCAAGACCATCAAAGTAGGAACGGTAATGCACTGGAGGCAAAAAGGTATCAGCCCTGGTGAAGAACGAAGTCTTCATAGCCTTGGAACTCAGCTTAGAGTCCAAAGCTGCAAAAGCTTTGACCACCTGTACTGACTCGTACGGTCGAAGGTGCCCAGAAGCAGGTTGCTCCACAGTCTGTAGGCGCATGATTGATGATCGCGGCCTGGCTGAAACCTCCTGATGGTCTGATGGTTTGAGTTCTGGAAGGAACTCCAACACAAAGTCAAGAGTTGCCCCCAAGTCAGAAGACTGTTGGCTCTTGACATCAGGAGTGTCTGACCCATCCTCTGAGTCCTAAGACACATAGCCCATCATGGGCAAACCAGCCGATGCCTCCCATGGTGTTGGCACACCAGGGGGATCAGAAAGTGTTCTGCTTCCAATCAATCTTGGGAGGTGGTGCAATGGGGGTGGGGGGGTGGGGGGGGAGGGGGGATGGGGGGCTGGGGGCACCTGGAAGCCATCAGTAGCCTCGCTGGAGGCAATCGGAAGGCACTTGGAAGCAAGGAGAGGCCCCCCCCCCCCTAAGATCACAGCCCGTATCAGCCGGTTCGAAGTGTGAATGACCTGGCAAAGTGGCTTCACTCCTGACCTTTTTAACCAGCGAAGGGTCACGATCCTCTAGAACACCCGACGGATGGCAGCTGAAACATCTGAATACAGATGCTTATAGGGGTATGAAATACCCGAGGATCTGAAGTGTGGGAACTCAGGAGATTCGTCGCAGACCTCTGAGGAACAGAAGGTCCAGGCTGCACAAAATGCGTCGGTCTGGCAAAACTGGCCAAAGGACCAGGGTCCATGGACATGAACACAACAGAGTCCATGGTGACCCCACCATGAACATCTGAATCCAAGGAAATCCTACTGGGCTCGATGGCTGAGATACCACAGAAGAGGGTTTGGCCGGCAGCCCTTCCGACTTCGCCGAGTTGAAGTCAGAGAAGGCTGAGGCCGATATCCCATGTCCAACTACCAGACATCCCTGCAGACCCCTGCAGGGATAATCCGAGGCTGGCAGAAAAGGTGACCATAGACGTTGCAGACGGAACAGCAGTAGTGGCAGATATGTCAGGAGCTGTTGAAACTGGTGGAATGGTGGAGAGAGCAACTGAACTCGGCTCCAAAGGAGGAGTCACAACCCTAGTGACAGCCTCAGATGTCGACTGGAGGGTGGGGGGGGGGGCAACCATCCCGGAACCAGGTATCTCTTCACCAGAAAACTCAACAGTTCCCGCAGTATCCACTGCAGGAAAAGACTGCACATCCCCCATGGAGGGGGTAAGACTCTCACCAGATGTGGTTGTGTCGGGAGGCCCCAAATGCAGCATTCCCCTTTCCCACAGGTGTGGGAGGAACGGCCATGAGAATGCACCACATGGTTCACAGAGAGCCCAAAAGGTGGACGACCAACACCCACAGAGCCCACAGGGTCGATCTGAAGAACACCCATTACATGTGGAACATGAAGCATGGGAATCATCCATGCACAAGGCATTGCCCACAAGGAACAGTCCTGGGCATAGCAGATGTGAGAGAAGTAGAAGAGAAGGTGAACTCAACAGAAAACTAGAGTGATGTCACGCATGCAGCCCGACTGTCCCAGCAATGGCAATGCTTAGATGCAAAATAGTCGGAGCCATTTTTTGTTAACTGCTTACCTAACGAATCTGTCATATCTGCACTCGTGATATACAAAATTTGCTATTCAAATTTTATTTTTTCATTTCTCTACTTCAAAACATACCTCATGACCTATTAATGGAACAAACTTGATGAGCTTGTTCCAGTAAGGACTAATAAGCCATGGTTAGAAGTAAAAAGTGAAAAAATCTGATGTTTCAGTAAAATAATTTGTACTGTTGGCTTCAACTTGTGTTAGGTAAAGGATTAAAGATGCAGTACATAAAGCAATGTTGGGCTATACGAGTCAATTTTCTTCTTTGCATGTAATAACTACCAATCCTTCAAAATGCATTTAGGGAATAATTAATTGCCTAAGTGACAGGTGTGTGTGTGTGTGTGTGTGTGTGTGTGTGTGTGTGTGTGTGTGTGTGTGTGTGTGTGTGTGTGTGTGTGTGTGTTGAGGTTAAAAAATCGCACTGGCACAGACATTTCATACTGAAACGTTTTTTTCTTTTAATATGCCGCCGAAAAATTGTTTTCATTTACTGAACCCTGATGGGTTTCAAACGTGACAAAAAAGTACATAAAATTGATTTCAACTAAGTGATGAGCTTAGGAACTGGTTAAACTGACTGGCAATAATTGATGTTATTCATTGATGGGGCTCCAATTTAGTCCTTACAAGGATGTTACGCAAGCTTTTGTTTTTCTTATAGGCGATGACAGGTCGAAGATTCAAAGGTTCATTTAATTTAGCATTGGTAAAATTGAATTCATCTTTTAACATTTTGCTATTTCGATATTCATTCTGTTGTACGTTAAAGTGAAAGGAATGATGGACCTCCTTTCGCATTCGCCCTCTGATATGTTCATACCAAATGGCCAGAGGGTTTGAAGCGTATTGATCCAAAAAGCTTCACGTTTTTTTCTAAATTCATCCGTTTCTTCTAATGTGTCTTTAATTGGTGGTTGTTCAATAGGATGGATTTCGAAATCGTCCAAAGAATGGCCAGGAAGGTTAAAATGTTGTGCTACTGGGGCATCAGCATTATGTTTTATATCCTGTTTGTGTCTAGTAGCACGCTCTCGAAAAGGATTTTGACTTTGACCAACATACTGTTTCCGA
Organism: Pictodentalium vernedei; assembly: GCA_031216915.1. Lineage (NCBI taxonomy): Eukaryota > Metazoa > Mollusca > Scaphopoda > Dentaliida > Dentaliidae > Pictodentalium > Pictodentalium vernedei. Next base: position 601,359,733 of record CM062297.1, read on the forward strand.
CATCGCTTACAAGTGATAAGGTAAATAATGTTTGGTGAATCACAATGGAGGGGGTTACGGATCTGATAATGATTTTTCGTTTGTTCGGAGGAAAATTCCTCTTTCTGATCAGGCATAAAAGTATGCAGTCTACAACGAGGCTTTTTGCAATTAAATACCGCGCCACTACCATTCTGCAACGGTCTGTTGTGTTCAATCTTCAGTGGTTCGAAATCGGTAGTTTCAGCTGGACTTTCGAGCTTTTTCAGGGTTTGGGATTTCAGGCTACGCAAGAGGCGCAGCGAGTACCCTCTCGATCTGAGGGCGCCAAATAGAGTAGAACAAGCCTCATTGAAATTTACCTTATCACTTGAATTGCGGTGGAAACGAATGAGTTGTGATTTGATGATACCTTTAAATGTATGTTGAGGATGAAATGATTTTGTGTGCAACAATTGATGTGAATCAGTTGGTTTAAAATACACTTTATAATCTAAATGACCGGACGCCTGAAATTGCTTGCCTTTATACACGGTCACATCGAGAAAATCAACAGAATTTTCACTGATAGTAGCTTTCAATTTAATATTTGGATCGTGATTGTTCAAAATTTCTAAAAATTCATCAAAATCTTCTTTTGAATGTTCCCAAATAATAAAAATGTCATCTAAGTACCTGAGATATACGAGAGGATGCTTTGCACATTTGCTTAAGGCATTTTCCTCCCATTCCGCTACATAAATGCTTGCAAAATTAGGACTGAATCTTTTGCCCATAGGACAACCCATTATTTGTAGAAAATATTCTCCATTGAATTGAAAGTCATTACCTTTTAAGCTCAGCTCTAAAAGATCCAAAATTTGTTCATCCGGGCGTTTCGCATCCGGATATTTTTCAAATGCATTTTTAACTGATTTAACACCTTTATCAATATCAATGTTCGTATACATACTGTCGATACCCAAAGTAGCCAGAATTGCATTTTTCGATATTTTCAATTTCGAAATTTTTGACAGGAAATCCTGTGTATTTTTTAGATAGCTCGGATGTCTATTTGCTATAGGTTTCAGATGATAATCAATTAATTCCGAGATCGCATAAGATTCCGAATTACAATCTGATACAATTGGCCTCCCGGGTGGAGTTAAGTCATCCGTCCATGAAGAACGGTCCTTGTGGATCTTTGGTAGGATATAAAATTGTCTTGTTTGAGCACTGAGCTTAGCTGTTAAATATTTCAATTGTTTTTTGGTAATGTGACCTTCGTCGAGGAGAAATTTTAAGATCTTATTGAATTTTTCGATATTACTAGGCCAAATAAGTGAATCTATTTTCTTATAATGTTTAGTATTGCTGAGTTGTCTCATGGCTTCCTTTATATAATTATCCCGAGATAGAACAACTACCGACCCACCTTTGTCGGCTGGTTTAATTACTAATTTCTTATTTTTTCGAAGTTTCGTGAGGGCTCTCCGTTCACCAGCTGTTAAATTGTCTTTATCGGAGAGTATGTTCATGCTGAACACCTTTTTGATGATTCGTTTGCTAGCCTCAATAATTTCGGGATCTACTTCACTATCTGGAGGTGACCAACCAGATGATTCTGTAAAAGGAAGTTTCCGACCGCTGGAGTTTCTAAAGCGGTCGGCTAATTTCATTTGCCTAAGAAAATTACAGTTGTATGATGGTAAATTTGTTTGGTTATCAGTTTTAGGCTTTGGTGTTGGTACAAAAGTCAAACCGCAATCTAAAAGAGATTTCTCTTGGGTTGTTAGGTCATTGGTGCCAGACAGGTTAACCACATTAGTTCCTAATCCCACATCTGTTAGGCGGCTGTTACCTTTGCCTTTACTTAGTTTAAATTTAGGTGGTTCAACCAGTGATCGTACATAATATTGGCGGTTCTCGTGGTCCAATGGATTAAATCCTGAGCAACATCAAACTTCGCGTCATCAATTTTTGGTATCACGTTAACGTCCTTCACTTTCCGAATGGTTTCGTTGATGATGCTCAGGGTTCTCCTCTCAGCCTGAGGGAGTTTTTGCGAAAAGTTTAGTTCAGCGAAATAAATTTTTGCTGATCTAAACTTGACCCTGATATCGCTAAGCATATTCCGCAACTGCTTAACTACGAGATCAGAATTATCGTTTCGAGAATTCACGCCAATATTTAATAATATTTTTTGGGGACTGGACTGGCCCCTGTGCCCTTTAAACATAGAGCGCAGATGATTGAATTTGGCGCCGGGGTAACACTCCACCTGGATGTCCGGATGGGGATTTCGATCAATGCATCCTAAATTTGAACTTCCAATCATAAGGATGTTTTTACAAACATCGGGGAGGCGCCAATTCCTTTTGTCAAAATTAACTCCGCTTTTATGCCGAAACTGGGAGAATTTAGAATCAAATGAGCGGCCCGAGTTGCGGCTCGGTGATTTGACTTTCTCTGAGTACGATATACCTGGTTGAACCACACTAGAGGCAGGAGAAGGGGGAGAAGAAACAGAAGCAGGAGAGGAAACAGAAGCAGGAGAAGAAACAGAAGGAGGAGGAGGAGTTCTAGTGAGAGCACTAGGAGAACCAGAGAAGAAAGGCTGAGGAGGAGTAGGAGGTAGAGGAACAAGACGAGGCGAGACAGCGTTACTCAATTTGCGAGCATCTTCAGTCACAATATGGACCGGAGATGTTTGCAAATTGAGGCGCTTACTCTGAGAGAAAGAAGAAGTAGAAGGAAAAGAAGAGGGAGAAGTGCTTTGCCTTGATCTTTTCTTATTTTGCTTTTCACGTTGGGGTAGAGGGACAACACGGGCCAGAGTTTGCTTGCTCCCTCCCGTATTGTTCCTTACTCCAGACGCTGGGCGAAGTTCCGAAATGTAAGACTCATAGGCCGAAATCGTCTTATCTGTCAACTTATTTTTAAAGTTTTTTTGAGCCCAGATCAAGGCACGCGCCGAAGCGCTGTTGAAGTCTATTTTTTCGAGTCCAGGAGGTGGTCGCATAGCCAAAGTTATCTTAGACTTCAACTGGTTTAAATTTATCTTGTAATGCTCAACTAAAGCATTTAACGTTTGGTTGGCCCATCCCACACTAATCTGTCGAAAAACAGAAAAAATGTGTGGGGTGGGAAGAGCCGGCTTTAGAAAGCCACCTAACTCATCTACTTTCTTCTCCAACTGTTTCGGGAAATCCCGGTTGGCCAAATGCTGCTCTAGGAGCCCAATATGGTGCATACACTGAATCACCTGGAAAAGGGCCTTGACCAATCTAGAATAGGCCTGGAACGATTGTTCCTGGCCTCTTCCAGACTGGGCAACTCTCCTTCCCTGATGCTTCTGTCTTTTTTGAGCCATTTGAAGAATAGGTAGATGAGTTTAGAATGAAATTAAAATGAAGAAATGAAATAAATTAAAATGAAATCTGGATATTACCTATTAGAGAAGATACCTGGATTGGTTGTAGTCTTCAGCAAAGGTAGAAAATAATCCGTCTGTCTCGACGCGTTTCGCTTGGTTTGGCTTTTTCAAAGAGACTTTGAGGAAAATGATTCCAACTTTGGGAGGGCATGCATGGTATATATCCATATGTGGGCTGGGGGTGTTTTTCACAGCTCAGTACATAATTAAACTCTTTAACAAGCTGACAAATGTCACTCATCTAATTAATTCTTTTCAATCTGAGATGTCCCAAGTTTGTTTTTCACAACTCAGTTTGTGTCGTCCAAACAAATTAGATGAAGCCCTATTGATTGGCTTCCATTGAATTTTAATCAGTCAGTGAGTGGTTTGCTTTACTGACCCCATGAAGCCCTATTGGTTGGCTTTGATTTAAGTAAAACCAATCGGGAGCGGTTTGCTTTACTGGCTTCAGAAGTATGTGAAAATAATATGAAAAAATGGTTTGATAAAATATATTGAGACTAAAGAAATAAATGAAAAAATAACGCCAAAGATCATGATGCCTCACGAATGTTATCAGTTGGAATGAATATCCCCCGACGGAGGTTTATGACGGAAAATATTTTACACCACGTAGAAAATGTGTGTTTTACCTTCTGAACCTCTACATTGTGTGAAAGGTATGAAAAATTAAAAATAAAATTAATAATTTAAATAAATGAATCAACCAAATAAATAAATAAATAAATAAATAAATAAATAAATAAATAAATAATAAAAAATTAAAAATAATCAAAAAATTAAAAATAATCAATAAATAAATATATAAATGAATAAATAATAATTTTATTTAGGAAATACATACACATGATTGAAATTAGAACCTATTTTGTTTTTGGGCATATATGAACTCTGGCACTCGCCTGTGTGTGTTTGAGGTTAAGAAATCGCACTGGCACAGACATTTCATACTGAAACGTTTTTTTCTTTTTAATATGCCGCCGAAAAATTGTTTTCATTTACTGAACCCTGATGGGTTTCAAACATGACACAAAATTGATTTAAACTAAGTGATGAGCTTAGGAACTGGTTAAACTGACTGGCAATAATTGATGTTATTCATTGATGGGCTCTAATTTAGTCCTTACAAGGATGTTACGCAAGCTTTTGTTTTTCTTATAGGCGATGACAGGTCGAAGATTCAAAGGTTCATTTAATTTAGCATTGGTAAAATTGAATTCATCTTTTAACATTTTTGCTATTTCGATATTCATTCTGTTGTACGTTAAAGTGAAAGGAATGATGGACCTCCTTTCGCATTCGCCCTCTGATATGTTCATACCAAATGGCCAGAGGGTTTGAAGCGTATTGATCCAAAAAGCTTCACGTTTTTTTCTAAATTCATCCGTTTCTTCTAATGTGTCTTTAATTGGTGGTTGTTCAATAGGATGGATTTCGAAATCGTCCAAAGAATGGCCAGGAAGGTTAAAATGTTGTGCTACTGGGGCATCAGCATTATGTTTTATATCCTGTTTGTGTCTAGTAGCACGCTCTCGAAAAGGATTTTGACTTTGACCAACATACTGTTTCCGACATCGCTTACAAGTGATAAGGTAAATAATGTTTGGTGAATCACAATGGAGGGGGTTACGGATCTGATAATGATTTTTCGTTTGTTCGGAGGAAAATTCCTCTTTCTGATCAGGCATAAAAGTATGCAGTCTACAACGAGGCTTTTTGCAATTAAATACCGCGCCACTACCATTCTGCAACGGTCTGTTGTGTTCAATCTTCAGTGGTTCGAAATCGGTAGTTTCAGCTGGACTTTCGAGCTTTTTCAGGGTTTGGGATTTCAGGCTACGCAAGAGGCGCAGCGAGTACCCTCTCGATCTGAGGGCGCCAAATAGAGTAGAACAAGCCTCATTGAAATTTACCTTATCACTTGAATTGCGGTGGAAACGAATGAGTTGTGATTTGATGATACCTTTAAATGTATGTTGAGGATGAAATGATTTTGTGTGCAACAATTGATGTGAATCAGTTGGTTTAAAATACACTTTATAATCTAAATGACCGGACGCCTGAAATTGCTTGCCTTTATACACGGTCACATCGAGAAAATCAACAGAATTTTCACTGATAGTAGCTTTCAATTTAATATTTGGATCGTGATTGTTCAAAATTTCTAAAAATTCATCAAAATCTTCTTTTGAATGTTCCCAAATAATAAAAATGTCATCTAAGTACCTGAGATATACGAGAGGATGCTTTGCACATTTGCTTAAGGCATTTTCCTCCCATTCCGCTACATAAATGCTTGCAAAATTAGGACTGAATCTTTTGCCCATAGGACAACCCATTATTTGTAGAAAATATTCTCCATTGAATTGAAAGTCATTACCTTTTAAGCTCAGCTCTAAAAGATCCAAAATTTGTTCATCCGGGCGTTTCGCATCCGGATATTTTTCAAATGCATTTTTAACTGATTTAACACCTTTATCAATATCAATGTTCGTATACATACTGTCGATATCCAAAGTAGCCAGAATTGCATTTTTCGATATTTTCAATTTCGAAATTTTTGACAGGAAATCCTGTGTATTTTTTAGATAGCTCGGATGTCTATTTGCTATAGGTTTCAGATGATAATCAATTAATTCCGAGATCGCATAAGATTCCGAATTACAATCTGATACAATTGGCCTCCCGGGTGGAGTTAAGTCATCCGTCCATGAAGAACGGTCCTTGTGGATCTTTGGTAGGATATAAAATTGTCTTGTTTGAGCACTGAGCTTAGCCGTTAAATATTTCAATTGTTTTTTGGTAATGTGACCTTCGTCGAGGAGAAATTTTAAGATCTTATTGAATTTTTCGATATTACTAGGCCAAATAAGTGAATCTATTTTCTTATAATGTTTAGTATTGCTGAGTTGTCTCATGGCTTCCTTTATATAATTATCCCGAGATAGAACAACTACCGACCCACCTTTGTCGGCTGGTTTAATTACTAATTTCTTATTTTTTCGAAGTTTCGTGAGGGCTCTCCGTTCACCAGCTGTTAAATTGTCTTTATCGGAGAGTATGTTCATGCTGAACACCTTTTGGATGATTCGTTTGCTAGCCTCAATAATTTCGGGATCTACTTCACTATCTGGAGGTGACCAACCAGATGATTCTGTAAAAGGAAGTTTCCGACCGCTGGAGTTTCTAAAGCGGTCGGCTAATTTCATTTGCCTAAGAAAATTACAGTTGTATGATGGTAAATTTGTTTGGTTATCAGTTTTAGGCTTTGGTGTTGGTACAAAAGTCAAACCGCAATCTAAAAGAGATTTCTCTTGGGTTGTTAGGTCATTGGTGCCAGACAGGTTAACCACATTAGTTCCTAATCCCACATCTGTTAGGCGGCTGTTACCTTTGCCTTTACTTAGTTTAAATTTAGGTGGTTCAACCAGTGATCGTACATAATATTGGCGGTTCTCGTGGTCCAATGGATTAAATCCTGAGCAACATCAAACTTCGCGTCATCAATTTTTGGTATCACGTTAACGTCCTTCACTTTCCGAATGGTTTCGTTGATGATGCTCAGGGTTCTCCTCTCAGCCTGAGGGAGTTTTTGCGAAAAGTTTAGTTCAGCGAAATAAATTTTTGCTGATCTAAACTTGACCCTGATATCGCTAAGCATATTCCGCAACTGCTTAACTACGAGATCAGAATTATCGTTTCGAGAATTCACGCCAATATTTAATAATATTTTTGGGGGACTGGACTGGCCCCTGTGCCCTTTAAACATAGAGCGCAGATGATTGAATTTGGCGCCGGGGTAACACTCCACCTGGATGTCCGGATGGGGATTTCGATCAATGCATCCTAAATTTGAACTTCCAATCATAAGGATGTTTTTACAAACATCGGGGAGGCGCCAATTCCTTTTGTCAAAATTAACTCCGCTTTTATGCCGAAACTGGGAGAATTTAGAATCAAATGAGCGGCCCGAGTTGCGGCTCGGTGATTTGACTTTCTCTGAGTACGATATACCTGGTTGAACCACACTAGAGGCAGGAGAAGGGGGAGAAGAAACAGAAGCAGGAGAGGAAACAGAAGCAGGAGAAGAAACAGAAGGAGGAGGAGGAGTTCTAGTGAGAGCACTAGGAGAACCAGAGAAGAAAGGCTGAGGAGGAGTAGGAGGTAGAGGAACAAGACGAGGCGAGACAGCGTTACTCAATTTGCGAGCATCTTCAGTCACAATATGGACCGGAGATGTTTGCAAATTGAGGCGCTTACTCTGAGAGAAAGAAGAAGTAGAAGGAAAAGAAGAGGGAGAAGTGCTTTGCCTTGATCTTTTCTTATTTTGCTTTTCACGTTGGGGTAGAGGGACAACACGGGCCGGAGTTTGCTTGCTCCCTCCCGTATTGTTCCTTACTCCAGACGCTGGGCGAAGTTCCGAAATGTAAGACTCATAGGCCGAAATCGTCTTATCTGTCAACTTATTTTTAAAGTTTTTTTGAGCCCAGATCAAGGCACGCGCCGAAGCGCTGTTGAAGTCTATTTTTTCGAGTCCAGGAGGTGGTCGCATAGCCAAAGTTATCTTAGACTTCAACTGGTTTAAATTTATCTTGTAATGCTCAACTAAAGCATTTAACGTTTGGTTGGCCCATCCCACACTAATCTGTCGAAAAACAGAAAAAATGTGTGGGGTGGGAAGAGCCGGCTTTAGAAAGCCACCTAACTCATCTACTTTCTTCTCCAACTGTTTCGGGAAATCCCGGTTGGCCAAATGCTGCTCTAGGAGCCCAATATGGTGCATACACTGAATCACCTGGAAAAGGGCCTTGACCAATCTAGAATAGGCCTGGAACGATTGTTCCTGGCCTCTTCCAGACTGGGCAACTCTCCTTCCCTGATGCTTCTGTCTTTTTTGAGCCATTTGAAGAATAGGTAGATGAGTTTAGAATGAAATTAAAATGAAGAAATGAAATAAATTAAAATGAAATCTGGATATTACCTATTAGAGAAGATACCTGGATTGGTTGTAGTCTTCAGCAAAGGTAGAAAATAATCCGTCTGTCTCGACGCGTTTCGCTTGGTTTGGCTTTTTCAAAGAGACTTTGAGGAAAATGATTCCAACTTTGGGAGGGCATGCATGGTATATATCCATATGTGGGCTGGGGGTGTTTTTCACAGCTCAGTACATAATTAAACTCTTTAACAAGCTGACAAATGTCACTCATCTAATTAATTCTTTTCAATCTGAGATGTCCCAAGTTTGTTTTTCACAACTCAGTTTGTGTCGTCCAAACAAATTAGATGAAGCCCTATTGATTGGCTTCCATTGAATTTTAATCAGTCAGTGAGTGGTTTGCTTTACTGACCCCATGAAGCCCTATTGGTTGGCTTTGATTTAAGTAAAACCAATCGGGAGCGGTTTGCTTTACTGGCTTCAGAAGTATGTGAAAATAATATGAAAAAATGGTTTGATAAAATATATTGAGACTAAAGAAATAAATGAAAAAATAACGCCAAAGATCATGATGCCTCACGAATGTTATCAGTTGGAATGAATATCCCCCGACGGAGGTTTATGACGGAAAATATTTTACACCACGTAGAAAATGTGTGTTTTACCTTCTGAACCTCTACATTGTGTGAAAGGTATGAAAAATTAAAAATAAAATTAATAATTTAAATAAATGAATCAACCAAATAAATAAATAAATAAATAAATAAATAAATAAATAATAAAAAATTAAAAATAATCAAAAAATTAAAAATAATCAATAAATAAATATATAAATGAATAAATAATAATTTTATTTAGGAAATACATACACATGATTGAAATTAGAACCTATTTTGTTTTTGGGCATATATGAACTCTGGCACTCGCCTGTGTGTGTTTGAGGTTAAAAAATCGCACTGGCACAGACATTTCATACTGAAACGTTTTTTTCTTTTTAATATGCCGCCGAAAAATTGTTTTCATTTACTGAACCCTGATGGGTTTCAAACATGACACAAAATTGATTTAAACTAAGTGATGAGCTTAGGAACTGGTTAAACTGACTGGCAATAATTGATGTTATTCATTGATGGGCTCTAATTTAGTCCTTACAAGGATGTTACGCAAGCTTTTGTTTTTCTTATAGGCGATGACAGGTCGAAGATTCAAAGGTTCATTTAATTTAGCATTGGTAAAATTGAATTCATCTTTTAACATTTTTGCTATTTCGATATTCATTCTGTTGTACGTTAAAGTGAAAGGAATGATGGACCTCCTTTCGCATTCGCCCTCTGATATGTTCATACCAAATGGCCAGAGGGTTTGAAGCGTATTGATCCAAAAAGCTTCACGTTTTTTTCTAAATTCATCCGTTTCTTCTAATGTGTCTTTAATTGGTGGTTGTTCAATAGGATGGATTTCGAAATCGTCCAAAGAATGGCCAGGAAGGTTAAAATGTTGTGCTACTGGGGCATCAGCATTATGTTTTATATCCTGTTTGTGTCTAGTAGCACGCTCTCGAAAAGGATTTTGACTTTGACCAACATACTGTTTCCGACATCGCTTACAAGTGATAAGGTAAATAATGTTTGGTGAATCACAATGGAGGGGGTTACGGATCTGATAATGATTTTTCGTTTGTTCGGAGGAAAATTCCTCTTTCTGATCAGGCATAAAAGTATGCAGTCTACAACGAGGCTTTTTGCAATTAAATACCGCGCCACTACCATTCTGCAACGGTCTGTTGTGTTCAATCTTCAGTGGTTCGAAATCGGTAGTTTCAGCTGGACTTTCGAGCTTTTTCAGGGTTTGGGATTTCAGGCTACGCAAGAGGCGCAGCGAGTACCCTCTCGATCTGAGGGCGCCAAATAGAGTAGAACAAGCCTCATTGAAATTTACCTTATCACTTGAATTGCGGTGGAAACGAATGAGTTGTGATTTGATGATACCTTTAAATGTATGTTGAGGATGAAATGATTTTGTGTGCAACAATTGATGTGAATCAGTTGGTTTAAAATACACTTTATAATCTAAATGACCGGACGCCTGAAATTGCTTGCCTTTATACACGGTCACATCGAGAAAATCAACAGAATTTTCACTGATAGTAGCTTTCAATTTAATATTTGGATCGTGATTGTTCAAAATTTCTAAAAATTCATCAAAATCTTCTTTTGAATGTTCCCAAATAATAAAAATGTCATCTAAGTACCTGAGATATACGAGAGGATGCTTTGCACATTTGCTTAAGGCATTTTCCTCCCATTCCGCTACATAAATGCTTGCAAAATTAGGACTGAATCTTTTGCCCATAGGACAACCCATTATTTGTAGAAAATATTCTCCATTGAATTGAAAGTCATTACCTTTTAAGCTCAGCTCTAAAAGATCCAAAATTTGTTCATCCGGGCGTTTCGCATCCGGATATTTTTCAAATGCATTTTTAACTGATTTAACACCTTTATCAATATCAATGTTCGTATACATACTGTCGATATCCAAAGTAGCCAGAATTGCATTTTTCGATATTTTCAATTTCGAAATTTTTGACAGGAAATCCTGTGTATTTTTTAGATAGCTCGGATGTCTATTTGCTATAGGTTTCAGATGATAATCAATTAATTCCGAGATCGCATAAGATTCCGAATTACAATCTGATACAATTGGCCTCCCGGGTGGAGTTAAGTCATCCGTCCATGAAGAACGGTCCTTGTGGATCTTTGGTAGGATATAAAATTGTCTTGTTTGAGCACTGAGCTTAGCTGTTAAATATTTCAATTGTTTTTTGGTAATGTGACCTTCGTCGAGGAGAAATTTTAAGATCTTATTGAATTTTTCGATATTACTAGGCCAAATAAGTGAATCTATTTTCTTATAATGTTTAGTATTGCTGAGTTGTCTCATGGCTTCCTTTATATAATTATCCCGAGATAGAACAACTACCGACCCACCTTTGTCGGCTGGTTTAATTACTAATTTCTTATTTTTTCGAAGTTTCGTGAGGGCTCTCCGTTCACCAGCTGTTAAATTGTCTTTATCGGAGAGTATGTTCATGCTGAACACCTTTTGGATGATTCGTTTGCTAGCCTCAATAATTTCGGGATCTACTTCACTATCTGGAGGTGACCAACCAGATGATTCTGTAAAAGGAAGTTTCCGACCGCTGGAGTTTCTAAAGCGGTCTGCTAATTTCATTTGCCTAAGAAAATTACAGTTGTATGATGGTAAATTTGTTTGGTTATCAGTTTTAGGCTTTGGTGCAGGTACAAAAGTTAAACCGCGATCTAAAAGAGATTTCTCTTGGGTTGTTAGGTCATTGGTGCCAGACAGGTTAACCACATTAGTTCCTAATCCCACATCTGTTAGGCGGCTGTTACCTTTGCCTTTACTTAGTTTAAATTTAGGTGGTTCAACCAGTGATCGTACATAATATTGGCGGTTCTCGTGGTCCAATGGATTAAATCCTGAGCAACATCAAACCTCGCGTCATCAATTTTTGGTATCACGTTAACGTCCTTCACTTTCCGAATGGTTTCGTTGATGATGCTCAGGGTTCTCCTCTCAGCCTGAGGGAGTTTTTGCGAAAAGTTTAGTTCAGCGAAATAAATTTTTGCTGATCTAAACTTGACCCTGATATCGCTAAGCATATTCCGCAACTGCTTAACTACGAGATCAGAATTATCGTTTCGAGAATTCACGCCAATATTTAATAATATTTTTTGGGGACTGGACTGGCCCCTGTGCCCTTTAAACATAGAGCGCAGATGATTGAATTTGGCGCCGGGGTAACACTCCACCTGGATGTCCGGATGGGGATTTCGATCAATGCGTCCTAAATTTGAACTTCCAATCATAAGGATGTTTTTACAAACATCGGGGAGGCGCCAATTCCTTTTGTCAAAATTAACTCCGCTTTTATGCCGAAACTGGGAGAATTTAGAATCAAATGAGCGGCCCGAGTTGCGGCTCGGTGATTTGACTTTCTCTGAGTACGATATACCTGGTTGAACCACACTAGAGGCAGGAGAAGGGGGAGAAGAAACAGAAGCAGGAGAGGAAACAGAAACAGGAGAAGAAACAGAAGGAGGAGGAGGAGTTCTAGTGAGAGCACTAGGAGAACTAGAGAAGAAAGGCTGAGGAGGAGTAGGAGGTAGAGGAACAAGACGAGGCGAGACAGCGTTACTCAATTTGCGAGCATCTTCAGTCACAATATGGACCGGAGATGTTTGCAAATTGAGGCGCTTACTCTGAGAGAAAGAAGAAGTAGAAGGAAAAGAAGAGGGAGAAGTGCTTTGCCTTGATCTTTTCTTATTTTGCTTTTCGCGTTGGGGTAGAGGGACAACACGGGCCGGAGTTTGCTTGCTCCCTCCCGTATTGTTCCTTACTCCAGACGCTGGGCGAAGTTCCGAAATGTAAGACTCATAGGCCGAAATCGTCTTATCTGTCAACTTGTTTTTAAAGTTTTTTTGAGCCCAGATCAAGGCACGCGCCGAAGCGCTGTTGAAGTCTATCTTTTCGAGTCCAGGAGGTGGTCGCATAGCCAAAGTTATCTTAGACTTCAACTGGTTTAAATTTATCTTATAATGCTCAATTAAAGCATTTAACGTTTGATTGGCCCATCCCACACTAATCTGTCGAAAAACAGAAAAAATGTGTGGGGTGGGAAGAGCCGGCTTTAGAAAGCCCCCTAACTCATCTACTTTCTTCTCCAACTGCTTCGGGAAATCCCGGTTGGCCAAATGCTGCTCTAGGAGCCCAATATGGTGCATACACTGAATCACCTGGAAAAGGGCCTTGACCAATCTAGAATAGGCCTGGAACGATTGTTCCTGGCCCCTTCCAGACTGGGCAACTCTCTTTCCCTGATGCTTCTGTCTTTTTTGAGCCATTTGAAGAATAAGTAGATGAATTTAAAATGAAATTAAAATGAAGAAATGAAATAAATTAAAATGAAATCTAGATATTACCTATTAGAGAAGATACCTGGATTGGTTGTAGTCTTCAGCAAAGGTAGAAAATAATCCGTCTGTCTCGACGCGTTTCGCTTGGATTGGCTTTTTCAAAGAGACTTTGAGGAAAATGATTCCAACTTTGGGAGGGCATGCATGGTATATATCCATATGTGGGCTGGGGGTGTTTTTCACAGCTCAGTACATAATTAAACTCGGTAACAAGCTGACAAATGTCACTCATCTAATTAATTCTTTTCAATCTGAGATGTCCCAAGTTTGTTTTTCACAACTCAGTTTGTGTCGTCCAAACAAATTAGATGAAGCCCTATTGATTGGCTTCCATTGAATTTTAATCAGTCAGTGAGTGGTTTGCTTTACTGACCCCATGAGGCCCTATTGGTTGGCTTTGATTTAAGTAAAACCAATTGGGAGCGGTTTGCTTTACTGGCTTCAGAAGTATGTGAAAATAATATGAAAAAATGGTTTGATAAAATATATTGAGACTAAAGAAATAAATGAAAAAATAACGCCAAAGATCATGATGCCTCACGAATGTTATCAGTTGGAACGAATATCCCCCGACGGAGGTTTATGACGGAAAATATTTTACACCACGTAGAAATTGTGTGTTTTACCTTCTGAACCTCTACATTGTGTGAAAGGTATGAAAAATTAAAAATAAAAATAATAATTTAAATAAATGAATCAACCAAATAAATAAATAAATAAATAAATAAATAAATAAATAAATGAATAAATAAAAATTAATAAAAAATTAAAAATAATCAATAAATAAATATATTAATAAATAAATAATAATTTTATTTAGGAAATACATACACATGATTGAAATTAGAACCTATTTTGTTTTTGGGCATATATGAACTCTGGCACTCGCCTGTGTGTGTTTGAGGTTAAAAAATCGCACTGGCACAGACATTTCATACTGAAACGTTTTTTTCTTTTAATATGCCGCCGAAAAATTGTTTTCATTTACTGAACCCTGATGGGTTTCAAACATGACAAAAAGTTACACAAAATTGATTTAAACTAAGTGATGAGCTTAGGAACTGGTTAAACTGACTGGCAATAATTGATGTTATTCATTGATGGGCTCTAATTTAGTCCTTACAAGGATGTTACGCAAGCTTTTGTTTTTCTTATAGGCGATGACAGGTCGAAGATTCAAAGGTTCATTTAATTTAGCATTGGTAAAATTGAATTCATCTTTTAACATTTTTGCTATTTCGATATTCATTCTGTTGTACGTTAAAGTGAAAGGAATGATGGACCTCCTTTCGCATTCGCCCTCTGATATGTTCATACCAAATGGCCAGAGGGTTTGAAGCGTATTGATCCAAAAAGCTTCACGGTTTTTTCTAAATTCATCTGTTTCTTCTAATGTGTCTTTCATTGGTGGTTGTTCAATTGGGTGGATTTCGAAATCGTCCAAAGAATGGCCAGGAAGGTTAAAATGTTGTGCTACTGGGGCATCAGCATTATGTTTTATATCCTGTTTGTGTCTAGTAGCACGTTCTCTGAAAGGATTTTGACTTTGACCAACATACTGTTTCCGACATCGCTTACAAGTGATAAGGTAAATAATGTTTGGTGAATCACAATGGAGGGGGTTACGGATCTGATAATGATTTTTCGTTTGTTCGGAGGAAAATTCCTCTTTCTGATCAGGCATAAAAGTATGCAGTCTACAACGAGGCTTTTTGCAATTAAATACCGCGCCACTACTATTTTGCAACGGTCTGTTGTGTTCAATCTTCAGTGGTTCGAAATCGGTAGTTTCAGCTGGACTTTCGAGCTTTTTCAGGGTTTGGGATTTCAGGCTACGCAAGAGGCGCAGCGAGTACCCTCTCGATCTGAGGGCGCCAAATAGAGTAGAACAAGCCTCATTGAAATTTACCTTATCACTTGAATTGCGGTGGAAACGAATGAGTTGTGATTTGATGATACCTTTAAATGTATGTTGAGGATGAAATGATTTTGTGTGCAACAATTGATGTGAATCAGTTGGTTTAAAATACACTTTATAATCTAAATGACCGGACGCCTGAAATTGCTTGCCTTTATACACGGTCACATCGAGAAAATCAACAGAAGTTTCACTGATAGTAGCTTTCAATTTAATATTTGGATCGTGATTGTTCAAAATTTCTAAAAATTCATCAAAATCTTCTTTTGAATGTTCCCAAATAATAAAAATGTCATCTAAATACCTGAGATATACGAGAGGATGCTTTGCACATTTGCTTAAGGCATTTTCCTCCCATTCCGCTACATAAATGCTTGCAAAATTAGGACTGAATCTTTTGCCCATAGGACAACCCATTATTTGTAGAAAATATTCTCCATTGAATTGAAAGTCATTACCTTTTAAGCTCAGCTCTAAAAGATCCAAAATTTGTTCATCCGGGCGTTTCGCATCCGGATATTTTTCAAATGCATTTTTAACTGATTTAACACCTTTATCAATATCAATGTTTGTATACATACTGTCGATATCCAAAGTAGCCAGAATTGCATTTTTCGATATTTTCAATTTCGAAATTTTTGACAGGAAATCCTGTGTATTTTTTAGATAGCTCGGATGTCTATTTGCTATAGGTTTCAGATGATAATCAATTAATTCCGAGATCGCATAAGATTCCGAATTACAATCTGATACAATTGGCCTCCCGGGTGGAGTTAAGTCATCCGTCCATGAAGAACGGTCCTTGTGGATCTTTGGTAGGATATAAAATTGTCTTGTTTGAGCACTGAGCTTAGCCGTTAAATATTTCAATTGTTTTTTGGTAATGTGACCTTCGTCGAGGAGAAATTTTAAGATCTTATTGAATTTTTCGATATTACTAGGCCAAATAAGTGAATCTATTTTCTTATAATGTTTAGTATTGCTGAGTTGTCTCATGGCTTCCTTTATATAATTATCCCGAGATAGAACAACTAATATAATAACACTTTGGCCAGCCGCTGATTTGTCGCGGTTCTCGAACGAGAAGGCCTTGGTTACCCCTGAACTCCCAACTGCCTCCCTGTTCCCACGCTTCTCCTCTCCTCCCAACATTCGGAGACGAACTGCTTGATGACATCCCTTACCCCATTCTTCCCAATCTCTCCGATTAGCACATTAACCCTCTCCTTTGAGTCTCCCCCTAACCACATGTCCTTCATTCTCCCATCCCACTTCCCCATTATACTCCCAGTGAATCTCATTCTTTTAGACTGATACTTTGGGCATTCTAGAAGGAAGTGTTCCAGGGTCTCCACCATGCCCAAGTTACACATCTGGCACTCCCTTTCACCGTCTTTCCCAATTTTTCCCCTCAGCTCTAGGGATCGCGACCGCAGCTTGAACAGCAGTGACCCCCCAAAGGTGCCATCAAGGTACTCTTCAAAACCTGGCCTCTCTTTATCACGCAGGCCACCCAAAGACCTCTTTGATTTGACCCCCTCTCGCCAATTACGGTTACAATCCTCCAAGACCCTTTCTCTGACGATTTTTTTACCCTGGTTTGCCCCAACGTCCAGGTCCGAGATCTCCAATGAGTAGTTCTCTACTAGCTCCCTCACTTGGATCATCCACCCCGTTTTGATATTTGAGTTGAAGATTTGCAGGAACATTACTTTACACCATCGGCTGTCGGGGAGATTCACCAAATAATTAAGATAACCGAGTTTCAACAGGTCTATCCTGTCCTTGATCCTCATCCACCCAAGCTCACCCCTGATTGCTTCTAGCGCTGCGGCATTGCTCGACCCCGTTATCCATCGGCCTGCATCGTTCTGTAAGATTTCCAAGCTCTTTATGGCCGTCTGGTTTAGAGGTACCACTTCCGTACCGTATGTTATACTTGGCAGCCCCACCATTTCCCAAATGGTTTTCCCCACGAAAACCTTATTGAAACTGTTTCTCCCTATAAGTTTCATTTGGTTAAGGATTCGCTTCCCCTTCAGAATCAATTTGTTTGTGTGGTTTCGGTAGATGCCTCTTCCTGTAATGTTTATATTTACCCCCAAATACTCGTAATCACCTGTCTCTCCTACATTGAGAAGTTTGCTGCTCCCTTCCGGAATGCAGAACTCACCCACTCTCCACCTTCGAGTGGGGTCCACTTGGCGGCCCACAGGTATAACTTTGCTCTTGCTTTCATTAAGTTCGAGTCTCCATTTGCTCCCATATTTCCCAACAATTCCCAGCATTTTCGTTAGCCCCTCTTCGCTTTCTGACACTAGAACCATATCGTCTGCAAAAAATAGCCCTGGGATCTTCAAGTTCCCACCTGCTACCCCCTCGTCGCTACCGACCCACCTTTGTCGGCTGGTTTAATTACTAATTTCTTATTTTTTCGAAGTTTCGTGAGGGCTCTCCGTTCACCAGCTGTTAAATTGTCTTTATTGGAGAGTATGTTCATGCTGAACACCTTTTGGATGATTCGTTTGCTAGCCTCAATAATTTCGGGATCTACTTCACTATCTGGAGGTGACCAACCAGATGATTCTGTAAAAGGAAGTTTCCGACCGCTGGAGTTTCTAAAGCGGTCTGCTAATTTCATTTGCCTAAGAAAATTACAGTTGTATGATGGTAAATTTGTTTGGTTATCAGTTTTAGGCTTTGGTGCAGGTACAAAAGTTAAACCGCGATCTAAAAGAGATTTCTCTTGGGTTGTTAGGTCATTGGTGCCAGACAGGTTAACCACATTAGTTCCTAATCCCACATCTGTTAGGCGGCTGTTACCTTTGCCTTTACTTAGTTTAAATTTAGGTGGTTCAACCAGTGATCGTACATAATATTGGCGGTTCTCGTGGTCCAATGGATTAAATCCTGAGCAACATCAAACCTCGCGTCATCAATTTTTGGTATCACGTTAACGTCCTTCACTTTCCGAATGGTTTCGTTGATGATGCTCAGGGTTCTCCTCTCAGCCTGAGGGAGTTTTTGCGAAAAGTTTAGTTCAGCGAAATAAATTTTTGCTGATCTAAACTTGACCCTGATATCGCTAAGCATATTCCGCAACTGCTTAACTACGAGATCAGAATTATCGTTTCGAGAATTCACGCCAATATTTAATAATATTTTTTGGGGACTGGACTGGCCCCTGTGCCCTTTAAACATAGAGCGCAGATGATTGAATTTGGCGCCGGGGTAACACTCCACCTGGATGTCCGGATGGGGATTTCGATCAATGCGTCCTAAATTTGAACTTCCAATCATAAGGATGTTTTTACAAACATCGGGGAGGCACCAATTCCTTTTGTCAAAATTAACTCCGCTTTTATGCCGAAACTGGGAGAATTTAGAATCAAATGAGCGGCCCGAGTTGCGGCTCGGTGATTTGACTTTCTCTGAGTACGATATACCTGGTTGAACCACACTAGAGGCAGGAGAAGGGGGAGAAGAAACAGAAGCAGGAGAGGAAACAGAAACAGGAGAAGAAACAGAAGGAGGAGGAGGAGTTCTAGTGAGAGCACTAGGAGAACTAGAGAAGAAAGGCTGAGGAGGAGTAGGAGGTAGAGGAACAAGACGAGGCGAGACAGCGTTACTCAATTTGCGAGCATCTTCAGTCACAATATGGACCGGAGATGTTTGCAAATTGAGGCGCTTACTCTGAGAGAAAGAAGAAGTAGAAGGAAAAGAAGAGGGAGAAGTGCTTTGCCTTGATCTTTTCTTATTTTGCTTTTCGCGTTGGGGTAGAGGGACAACACGGGCCGGAGTTTGCTTGCTCCCTCCCGTATTGTTCCTTACTCCAGACGCTGGGCGAAGTTCCGAAATGTAAGACTCATAGGCCGAAATCGTCTTATCTGTCAACTTGTTTTTAAAGTTTTTTTGAGCCCAGATCAAGGCACGCGCCGAAGCGCTGTTGAAGTCTATCTTTTCGAGTCCAGGAGGTGGTCGCATAGCCAAAGTTATCTTAGACTTCAACTGGTTTAAATTTATCTTATAATGCTCAATTAAAGCATTTAACGTTTGATTGGCCCATCCCACACTAATCTGTCGAAAAACAGAAAAAATGTGTGGGGTGGGAAGAGCCGGCTTTAGAAAGCCCCCTAACTCATCTACTTTCTTCTCCAACTGCTTCGGGAAATCCCGGTTGGCCAAATGCTGCTCTAGGAGCCCAATATGGTGCATACACTGAATCACCTGGAAAAGGGCCTTGACCAATCTAGAATAGGCCTGGAACGATTGTTCCTGGCCCCTTCCAGACTGGGCAACTCTCTTTCCCTGATGCTTCTGTCTTTTTTGAGCCATTTGAAGAATAAGTAGATGAATTTAAAATGAAATTAAAATGAAGAAATGAAATAAATTAAAATGAAATCTAGATATTACCTATTAGAGAAGATACCTGGATTGGTTGTAGTCTTCAGCAAAGGTAGAAAATAATCCGTCTGTCTCGACGCGTTTCGCTTGGATTGGCTTTTTCAAAGAGACTTTGAGGAAAATGATTCCAACTTTGGGAGGGCATGCATGGTATATATCCATATGTGGGCTGGGGGTGTTTTTCACAGCTCAGTACATAATTAAACTCGGTAACAAGCTGACAAATGTCACTCATCTAATTAATTCTTTTCAATCTGAGATGTCCCAAGTTTGTTTTTCACAACTCAGTTTGTGTCGTCCAAACAAATTAGATGAAGCCCTATTGATTGGCTTCCATTGAATTTTAATCAGTCAGTGAGTGGTTTGCTTTACTGACCCCATGAGGCCCTATTGGTTGGCTTTGATTTAAGTAAAACCAATTGGGAGCGGTTTGCTTTACTGGCTTCAGAAGTATGTGAAAATAATATGAAAAAATGGTTTGATGAAATATATTGAGACTAAAGAAATAAATGAAAAAATAACGCCAAAGATCATGATGCCTCACGAATGTTATCAGTTGGAACGAATATCCCCCGACGGAGGTTTATGACGGAAAATATTTTACACCACGTAGAAATTGTGTGTTTTACCTTCTGAACCTCTACATTGTGTGAAAGGTATGAAAAATTAAAAATAAAAATAATAATTTAAATAAATGAATCAACCAAATAAATAAATAAATAAATAAATAAATAAATAAATGAATAAATAAAAATTAATAAAAAATTAAAAATAATCAATAAATAAATATATTAATAAATAAATAATAATTTTATTTAGGAAATACATACACATGATTGAAATTAGAACCTATTTTGTTTTTGGGCATATATGAACTCTGGCACTCGCCTGTGTATGTTTGAGGTTAAAAAATCGCACTGGCACAGACATTTCATACTGAAACGTTTTTTTCTTTTAATATGCCGCCGAAAAATTGTTTTCATTTACTGAACCCTGATGGGTTTCAAACATGACAAAAAGTTACACAAAATTGATTTAAACTAAGTGATGAGCTTAGGAACTGGTTAAACTGACTGGCAATAATTGATGTTATTCATTGATGGGCTCTAATTTAGTCCTTACAAGGATGTTACGCAAGCTTTTGTTTTTCTTATAGGCGATGACAGGTCGAAGATTCAAAGGTTCATTTAATTTAGCATTGGTAAAATTGAATTCATCTTTTAACATTTTTGCTATTTCGATATTCATTCTGTTGTACGTTAAAGTGAAAGGAATGATGGACCTCCTTTCGCATTCGCCCTCTGATATGTTCATACCAAATGGCCAGAGGGTTTGAAGCGTATTGATCCAAAAAGCTTCACGGTTTTTTCTAAATTCATCCGTTTCTTCTAATGTGTCTTTCATTGGTGGTTGTTCAATTGGGTGGATTTCGAAATCGTCCAAAGAATGGCCAGGAAGGTTAAAATGTTGTGCTACTGGGGCATCAGCATTATGTTTTATATCCTGTTTGTGTCTAGTAGCACGTTCTCTGAAAGGATTTTGACTTTGACCAACATACTGTTTCCGACATCGCTTACAAGTGATAAGGTAAATAATGTTTGGTGAATCACAATGGAGGGGGTTACGGATCTGATAATGATTTTTCGTTTGTTCGGAGGAAAATTCCTCTTTCTGATCAGGCATAAAAGTATGCAGTCTACAACGAGGCTTTTTGCAATTAAATACCGCGCCACTACTATTTTGCAACGGTCTGTTGTGTTCAATCTTCAGTGGTTCGAAATCGGTAGTTTCAGCTGGACTTTCGAGCTTTTTCAGGGTTTGGGATTTCAGGCTACGCAAGAGGCGCAGCGAGTACCCTCTCGATCTGAGGGCGCCAAATAGAGTAGAACAAGCCTCATTGAAATTTACCTTATCACTTGAATTGCGGTGGAAACGAATGAGTTGTGATTTGATGATACCTTTAAATGTATGTTGAGGATGAAATGATTTTGTGTGCAACAATTGATGTGAATCAGTTGGTTTAAAATACACTTTATAATCTAAATGACCGGACGCCTGAAATTGCTTGCCTTTATACACGGTCACATCGAGAAAATCAACAGAAGTTTCACTGATAGTAGCTTTCAATTTAATATTTGGATCGTGATTGTTCAAAATTTCTAAAAATTCATCAAAATCTTCTTTTGAATGTTCCCAAATAATAAAAATGTCATCTAAATACCTGAGATATACGAGAGGATGCTTTGCACATTTGCTTAAGGCATTTTCCTCCCATTCCGCTACATAAATGCTTGCAAAATTAGGACTGAATCTTTTGCCCATAGGACAACCCATTATTTGTAGAAAATATTCTCCATTGAATTGAAAGTCATTACCTTTTAAGCTCAGCTCTAAAAGATCCAAAATTTGTTCATCCGGGCGTTTCGCATCCGGATATTTTTCAAATGCATTTTTAACTGATTTAACACCTTTATCAATATCAATGTTCGTATACATACAGTCGATATCCAAAGTAGCCAGAATTGCATTTTTCGATATTTGTGTGTGTGTGTGTGTGTGTGTGTGTGTGTGTGTGTGTGTGTGTGTGTGTGTGTGTGTGTGTGTGTGTGTGTGTGTGTGTGTGTGTGTGTGTGTGTGTGTGTGTGCATTTGTCTACTATGCTTTTTGAGGTACATTGTAGTTCTGCACACCAACGTTCCGAGGTTTGTGAAAAAAACGAGGTACTTTTTCCCATTACCTCGGTAAGCTACCTCGTCAAGTGAAGCGGGAGTTGGTTTTAAAAATTATGGTGAAGTATAACATGTACCTCGCTTCAATAGTAAATAGTCAGTCTGGGTGTGAGTGGATGTGTGCATGCCTGCCTCATCTGCCCTGAAACTTAACACACGAGGATTTTTGATTGGACAATCGTTATCTTCGCCACGCCTACTCTACATGTCATTTAATTTTAAAGGATTTAAGGCGCACGCGCAAACAGGTGCTTTGCCAAAGATAAACATCATTTGTCTTTGAGGAAGCAACCAAACGGGTAAGCATGTAGGTCTAATCTAAATTTTCCGAAAAACAGCTGGCCGGGCTATGTTTGGGCAGAAGAATATGTTGTGATATGAACTAGGCCTATTTTTCACTCAGTCACTAATTAAGATAGTAGCGTACCTCGGGGGAGAAGAATATGTTGTGATACGAACTAGGCCTGTTTTTGTATTTTAAATTCAGTCACCAATTAATTTCAGTTCGCGTTGTTTGTCCTCCGAATTTCTGATCGATATAGACGTAATTTTATTGGAACACGTAGGTTTGTTTTCTCAGGTGACGCTCAAACGTCAAACCGCGTTGTCCATCTATCAGTTGCAAACATATCCACTAGCACTTCGTTGTCTTGAATATGCCGGGTTTTTTTGTTCGACATCGTTGCTCGGATTTAGAATTTGATCTTGAATTTAAAAAAAAGAACCTCGATGTGCTCATCCAGCGTTCACTTGGAAATGTGTTGTGTCTTTCAGAATGGACGCTACAGACACTCCTTGCGGTTTCATTGTGTTCTCTTCGCCAAGTGAATTTTCTGAAACAGTAAACTTCTGCTTCAACTTCAACCTAGACATACTAGAGCTTTTTGGACAAGAATTGAATTGTTTAGTATTTTTTTCTCCTCAAGACTTCGTCACGTGTGGGATATTTTGTTGGCATAACAATTTCCAACACAGCGTATTCGAGGTCTAATAGGCTATATTCAGGTAACAATAGATTTACCAAGTTATGTACTTAACACCCCAGATAGGGCACGGGTGATCGATGATGGATCAAAATATTGCTTGTGGTGCGAAGGGACCAGCCCCCCCCCCCCCCCCCCCCCCAGCCCCAAAAAGGTAAAAAATAGCCGACAGGGGAATAGCTGGAGCGCCCTTTGAGTAAGGACAAGGGTTCGGGGTTGTTTCGGCCTCGGCGTTTTTTCGGGACTTTTCGGCCTCGACCGGGGCCGAAACATCCCACCTGTCGAGGCCGAAACGTCCCGATTTTTTAGAACATTTTTCTTCCTTCCTTTTGAATTTTTTTTATGGTTTTAGGGTTAAAATTTCTCGGTTGAGCGATTTTAGCTCGATTGAGCTGCAGATGTAACAAATAAGAGGAAATGGTGGTGGGTGGGGGGGGGGGGGGGGTAGTCTCGCAAAAATAAACTACTGGTACATTGAATGACACTGCGTATAAATTTTTAAAGTTGGGAGTTTAACTGAAAATTTTAGTTGTAAAGGGAACGGGAAGATTCGGCCTCGGGAAGGTTCGGCCTTGGTCAGAATCAGCCCCGGGAAGATTCGACCTGGGAAGATTCGGCCTTGGGAAGATTCCGTCTCGGGCAGATTCGGCCCCGGGAAGATTCGGCCTTGGAAGATTCGGCCTTGGGAGAGATGGAATGGTACCAAGTGTAATTGAGTGAGTGTGTGAATTATTTCATCTATATTCTTCAATCTATAGTTAGGTAACGTTTTTAATCGAGCTATGAAGAGAGAATAAAAGGCAGTGGGAGAAAACAAATGCGTTATGCTGTACTCACGTTTAGTTTGAAACCCGAGTGTTAAAGTAATTAGAATCCTTCCCTAAACCCACGCACTTGTGCACAGTTCCATAATTTTTCAACAAATGATAATTTTTCACGGGGTGCTTGCTTTTGTTTTGATAGTATTGCGAAACATTCGAGTTGCTAAACGTATCAAAACAAAGCTTTCCTCCAATGCCTTGTTAAGAATCTGTATTGGAGTAATAAAATGACATAATATATAATAAAACATAACTCATTATAGATCTGTGTTTATTATCTAAAAAAGAAAGACAATAAATGAATTACAATTGATATTGTAATCTTTGTTATCTTTCAATTATGTTTTATTGCCTTAATATATGAGACGTCTCATCTCATCGTTTATAAAAAGTTTGCTTCCCTTCAAAGGAAAATCGGCCACAAAGAGGTGTCAATTTGGAGATTGCCACATAGTAGCACCTTTTCGTAAAGGTTGCCTTCGGCGCGCTAAAACGTTTCATTCATTCGGGATTGCTCCAAATGTGGAGACCGAAACGTCCCAATCCAAAGGACGTTTCGGTCTCGGGACGTTTCGGCCTCAGTGTTTTCCCCAAGAACTTATCGTCCCCAGTTTTCCAAAATATCGAGGCCGAAACGTCCCGAGTCCGAAACGTCCCGGGGCCGAACTGGTAAAGGGCCAAAACGTCCCGCTCCCAGGACAAGACCTGGTCCAAGAGCCGGATTCAATTTCACTTGCGACTCAGCCTCAGTCCATAGATCTTCTAACCGGAAATGTTAATGAAAAGTATGCACGACACTGCCAACATATGAGCATGCCCTCCAACAAGACGATGTTGGAAGGTCTATCGCCAGAATGTGTCTGTCAGTCAGTCCATATGCTAAATCAAGGTCTGAATATCGATATACATACCAGGGAACGTAAAGTTTAGTCAATGAGAGTAGATTCCACTCTCATTGGTTTAGTGCAACCGATCGCATCCATACTTGTGACGTCGCATGGTCTCATTCAGTGATCAGAGGTTTGAATAAATATACACGGAAAAGATGTTTAATAATAATACAACTGCATGTGGCACTCACCACATGAAGAATATCCCATTGCTAATAACTACCCTCATATTGAACGATACCGTTTGGTATGTGTGATAAAGAATAGATGATACAAAACCGTTCCCACTGCGCCCAAACCAGATCTGGCATTTGCAGAAATAGCAATCACCGCAACATACCACAACACAAGTTGGGATCTCACAGTCCTTAAGGTGCTATATAAGAATGTCAGACACTTCCCTCCTAACTATTCCCATCGCCCCCCCCCCCCCCCCCCCCCCCCCCAGATTAGACACCTCCCCTTCAACATTTCCCAATTTAGTCGTCTACCCCCAGTGAACAGTTAAAATCCAATCTGACTAATAACTGAAAATTTACCTGTTTTGGGTCGACTTGCTTCACGCGTCATTTTGAAGATAAACAATCACATAATCAACATTATACCATACTTACTGCTGTCAATCCTGATAGCATGTATTTGTGTGCCAGCACCATTTTCTGATTAAGACATGGAAATAATTCCAAGAAATGTTGACAGCGCCCGTGCAACAATTACCTTCAGGCTATGTGAACAATTCTTTGTTTCGTTTTGGCTTTTGCGAAATCTCGAGGAGCACGCATTGACTGTACTCGCAACTGATAGCCTTCGACTTGAAAATTGCGCAGATTGGTTAGTAGCGATGAGAAAGGATTGTCTTCGTGTGATTTCAAAATAAAAATAGCATACAATCAACGCGTTCTACCCGAGATTACGCAAAACGAAACAAATTTTTCACATGGCCTGAAGGTAATTGTTGCGTGTGCGCAGTAAAGTTTAATCTGTGTTTCAAAGTTTTTGAATTGGGATGCTTATTTTTTCAACATTTCTTGGAATTATTTTCATGTCTTCGTCAAAATATGGTGCTGGAATGTGAATACATGCTATCAGGATTGTCAATTTTCAGTTATTACTCAAATTGGATTTTTACGAGTTGTTCAATGACTGTGTACTAGTAGCGGGAAGGGGCCCCTTAGGCCACAGTCATACAATGGCTACCCCCATCCCAGTGGTATCAGGACGTTTCGTAGAAAAAATATTTCGTAGAAGACGTTTCGTAGGCAGGTCATTTTGCAGACCTTTACTGGTCATTTCGTAGAAAAACAATGGACGTTTCGTAGACATCTGTTGATGGAGGGGGGGGGGGGGGGTTGGTTTGGGTTCCTATCATAGGACTCATATTGGGATTTAGTGAGGACGGGCAAAGTCTCTCTCTCTCTCCTACATTTCAGCTCTTCGAACGTTTTGCCCACCTCCCTACGTTCAGATTCAATTTGTCTAGACAAGTTGGAGTATCTTCCACATTTGGACATTGGCCAACCTCCTAGTCAAATCGCCTGGACATTTTTCAACTTGTTTGCACAAACTGAATCTGAACCTCGTGGGGCAGCCACGTAGTGTGGAAGACATGGCATATGTATGTGGGGGAATAAAAATAGAAAAACAAAACGCATTGTCATTTGAGTAGCAACAAAATTTATTTCAAACTAAAAAAAATAAAGTATCATTAAAATTAACAATATTGTAGTAAACTATATAAAATTTTAATTGAAAAGCTTCTCTAATTCAGTATACCGAGTCCAATTTTTTTGAATTTTTTTAACAATTTTCTCGGTGGTAAGAATGTTTTCTCATTATTTTGCAGCTATTTATTTGGAAAACATCGCTAGATGCTTTCCAATGAGCAGCTGCAACATAATTTCAAACTTTTGTATTAATTTGCATTTATACAGTATGTGACAAGTGTATCCTTTCTCAAACACCCGCCCCGGGGGTGAGTGAAAAACGTAAATTTCAGGGTATTTGGAGACCACATTCCATGGAAACCCCGTTTAGGAAGTTCCGGACCCTATTTTGATACCTGAGTAACAAATGAGAGGTTGATCATGGGAAGTGCTACGTAATATGTAACTTGCTCTTTTACATGATACTCTCCCCCGTGGGAACCCCGGGAAGTGAAGCGGTGCTTGTTTAATGTGGAAAACAAGCTCTGTTTTACTGGTAAAATAGGACCCAGTCACCAATGCTTGGGGTGGAAGTCCTCTAAAATGGGCAACATGGGTATAAACGATTGACTAAACTTGACTTTATCTCCATGTTGTGTCACGATTAGCCATTGTGCATAAATATGTGACGTTAAACAACAATAAATAAATAAATACATGATACTCTGAAATAAATATTGTTTAAACTAAAGTAACTGACACATTTCCACAAGCATTCAGACCTTCATTTTTAAAAAATGCAGGCGCGCCAAGCATCGCTCGCCGCTTTTTTGCCAGGCACGCGTTTTTACCCAGCTCTTGAACTGAGAAATTTGTGTCTTCTGAAAGACAAAATTCTGGTGTTATTTATACTGACCCGTGTTTAGGCCCATACTCATGTTTTAGCCACCCCCCCCCCTTCTTTTTAAATATCAACTGTATGGTAACTTTCCCATGTTTAAGCACGTGCTGTGTGACTTATAAGCTGCGAATGCCCGAGTCGTTTTCTCATTACGGGACGAGTTCGCGTGTACAAATTAACCTTCCAAATGCCGCTCATTTACATTTTATCGTTGCGTGGCGCAATATCTCGCTTGCAAGAGTCGCATTCTGGATTTGACCAGTGCGCGCGATCAATCGCTCACTGCTTTTCAAATCTGCGTGCGCGATGGTGCGCGAGAGCGATCGCGCACCTCAAAAATGAAGGTCTGAGCATTTGAAATAGTCACAAGTTCTAATTGTAATACTTTTCTTTTCTTTTTTTTTTTGTTTAAACATGTAATACTTTGGGACTGATTCTTTGTCTATTTCCCTTATTTCTCCTATACCCATGCCTGCCTTTAACATATGACATGTCTTTATTTTTCATAAAAGTACAGAATTTTTTTTTAAACTCAAAACACACTGCTTAAGACGTTCACCAGTAAAAGTCTGATGTGTGCATTCCATAGTCAATGGGAGCTGTATTTTGAAAGGTGAAGTTTAAAAACAGCAAACGTTCAATGGCTATGATACCTGTGCAGGGAAAGAAATGTTTTTATTCAACTTTAGAATGAAAAAAAACCCAAACATTTTGTCCCCACAATTATCTCTCGGTGACATCTTAGACATGTAAATAGGAGGCACCTATGAAAGTTATTAATTTTATACATGACCTAGACTATTTGATAGATAATTTTTTCCGAAAAACTTAAATTTCATGTTTTTTTGTGATTTCTGTGACCTTTTGACCTCTACTGACTTTGAAGGTCATCTGCAGAGACATTGTTACAAAGCATTTTGTGTGCTGAAGGTCATCTGCAGACACATTGTTACAAAGCATTTTGTAGTGCCTTGTATACTAAATATATTGAATGATGATACAATTGTGTTATCTTCATATCACAGGAAAAAATCAAATTTATACTTCCCCCACCCCATGTTTTCTCTTGCTTTTGTCCATTTAGGGTTATAACATAAAAACATGTCTGCCGAATTTGTGCAATCCAAGAAAGCTGTCCAAATTCACTTTTTGGATGACCAACACCTTACTAAAGTCGATACAAGGGTCAGATAAAATATAACAAGGGTGTGATTTAAAAATTCATTTTTTATGGTTTGGGTCCCAGACTATTACCAGTATGTATTATTCTTGGAGTGGGGAGGGTCAGCAAATTTCTTACCGGTATGTACCAAGTTAAACTGTTTGATATTCGTGGGACATCACTGGCCACTTGATCGGGAAAGCTCACCTAATTTTGTGTCAATTCCCAAATAGTCCCCCCCCCCTCCCCCACAGTCGCCTTCCTTAGATCAATTAAGGTGGACCAAAAAATGGCCCTCCTGACAGCTCCTGGCCCCATTTTAGGCAGGCCATTATGGCCCTCCTGCAATTCTGATAATGACAAGCCTGGAACTGCAAAAGTTAAGTCTGTTTTTTTAGCTCAACTTTGGCGAAGCCAAATTTGAGGTATTGCCATGGTCCGTCTGTCGCGCCGTACACATGGCTCGGACTAGAGGCCGTATTTATAACCCGATCTTTACGAAACTTCTTGGGTACCTTCGTTATCACCGTGAGACGAGAACGAGTGTTTTTGGGTCTGGTTTGAAATTCAAGATGGCGGCTGGCAGCCATTTTGTGAAAAATTAGGTGCAATCAGATTTTTGCACAGAACTTCCATATCAAAGCTCAGATTTGAATAATTTTTTGTTTGAATGTTTAGTACCATGGGATACATCACATATAATACGTTTTTTTTACTCGTGCAAAAATTATGCAAATTAGACTAACTTTGATTTATTTAGCGTTCCTTTCATCACTGTGAGTGTAAATGCCAATATGGCTCGGGCTAGAGGCCGTATTTATGAACCATTCTTTACGAAACTTCTTGGGTATCTTTGTTATCACCATGGGACGAGAACGAGTGTTTTGGGGTCCGGTCAGAAATTCAAGATGGCCGCTGGCAGCCATTTTGTGAAAAATTAGGTGCAATCAGACTTTTGCACAGAACTTTCATATCAAAGATCAGATTTGAATAATATTTTGCATGAATGTTTAGTACCATGGTATACATCACATATAATACGTTTTTTTTTTCTCGTTCAACAATTATGCAAATTAGACTAACTTTGATTTATTTAGTGTTACTTTCAGCACTGTAAGTGCAAATGGTGCTATGGCTCGGGCTAGAGGCTGTATTTATGAACCGATCTTTACGAAACTTCTTGGGTACCTTTGTTATGACTGTGGAACGAGAACGAGTGTTTTTGGGTGTGGTCCAAAATTCAAGATGGCTGCCAGCCCCCATTTTGTACCGATGATGCAAAAATCAAAAATGAGGGTTTTTTTTTGTTTTTTATGTGTTTTGGTCAATTTTAAGACCAAAAAAATTTTTTTTTTTTTACACTGAAAATTTGGGGGCCGGTGGGACTTAGAAAATTTTTGACCAAATTCCGGAAATGAGTTTTTTGTGTTTTTTATGTCCCTGATTTAATATTCATACTACCATGCATGTTAGGTGAGCACCCTCAGGCCCCCTGGGCCTCTTGTAATTCTTTTATTATTGTTGATTTAGTCACAGCAAATACTAATTCCTGTCATATTCATTATTGTTGTCTTGGTCACAGCAATTACTAATTCCTGTCATATTGAAGTTGAGCTACAGAGTCATTGACTCTTTCATTCAATTTATTGCACATTCAAACACTGACATTGCGTTAGCGCGAAACATGATATGCAAAGTTGCCTATAGCAGACGTGGGAAATGGGCCCGGACTATGGATAAACGAAATATTCACACCAAGAGAAACCCAGTGTGGCGAATTTTTCGTTCAGGTCACGGCCGGCTTGCACAACTAGTGACAACTTTCAACTGTGCTGCGTTATAATAAATCTTAATTAACTACGCATTGAATGTTTATTAACCCTTTACCTAACGCTAGTAGCCGGCGACACTGGTAAAAAAAAATGCCCGTGTAACTAAAAATGTTAATTTTTTGCTTCCAAGACATAGGTTGTGACCCCTCACTGGAACGTGCGCGACGCGCTCGTTCCAATGAGGGGTCACAACCTATGTTTTGGAAGCAAACATTGAAAATATTTAAAAAAATTAAATGGAGATTTTCGTGTATTCAGTTGGCCGTTTCGACCGTTACGTTAGGTAAAGGGTTAAAGTTAGTTATCTACATGTATAAGTTACTCATGAACAGAGGTTTGATTTGAGTTGCCTGTGATGTCAGTATTCTCACTATTCTGTTTTTGTCAAGGTGACCGAAAGCAATCAGTTTGTATTTGACATTAAGGTGTTTTGGTCAGTATAAAAAAAATTTTCCCTTGACGATCAGTAAAGCCAGTGTTTTGGGCAATGATTCAACTGATATCCGATGTACGTTTATCGGCCAATTGCCGATGTTGTACCGATGGATCGGCTCATCCCTATCAATAAAACTATTCACACCATTTTTTATAATTTATAATGTTGATGGTCCATAAGAACAAACAATTGGAAGACAAATCAGCACTCTGTAGAATGGTTTCACTTTTCGTAATATCAGATTTTCATTATTTAATTTTTATACCATCCTTTTCAATAAACGTGATTTTTTCAAAATGTCACTAGTATTTAACAATTATTGGTTTATTGAAATACAGTGCAGTTCAAAACCCACTATGCTCCTTTTGCGTGAAAAAAAATCAAACTGAGGCATTGTCGAAAATCTTCTCAGATCAGAATTTATGCACAAGATGTTCTGGTTCAGAAGATCAACAGGCGCAAACAATCAGGATAGAAACCTTCATAACAGATGTCAGGGTTTTATTAGGGCGACACCAGGGGCCGAAATAAGGCCCCATTCCTTATCAGAAAAAGGCACATTTTTTCCCAATTTTCAAAAATAAATTCCCAATCGCCGCCCAACTATATTTTTACAAAATGAAACTGAAAATGATTCTAACAAAAGAAACTATCCAAATGAATATCTGCTTCATTTTCACGCCAACAGCCTTTCTTTTACACAATGCTATATTAAAATGACATCACAAGAGGACTAAATGGCCAGAAAAGACTCCAAATAAACTATATGAGCTAAAGTATGGAAATGTTTGTGTATCTTGACAATTCCCAATTTTGGTTTTATAACACGCTTTTTCCTAATCTGTAGGGACCCGGCCACATTCCCAAAATAACTGGATAAAACCCTGGATGTTTTCTACTTGTACTTTTACCTTTAACCCTTTGCTACTGAAATTTTATAATGCCACATCAGTTACATGCATTAAATACTAGTATAGGTACATGTAAACCCTTACATGTATGTCCTCAAGAGCTCCCCAGAATGTCAAAAGTGCCTTTGCCTGAGACTTGAATAGACCAGCAGTGGTTTCTAGTCAAGTCTTGGCTGCCTAAAGAGGCAGCCAAGACTTGACTAGAAACTACTGCTCAGCGAATCTGAGATTTTGTATTTAAAAGACTCAACTGAAACTGCAGAGTGAAAAACCTGTTCGGAGGTCACAAATGCTATTGGACTTGAACTGAGGAAATAAGAGTTGATGTTCAGACAATTAAAGTCTTGCAATTACGTACATGTATAGTTTCGTCAAGGCTTACACAACAGTTAATGATGATAATCAGACAACATTAAAGCATGTGATACAGTACATGTAACTATGCAACGGTTGCATTTGGTTCGTATTTTTATATATAAAAGTCTCAAAGGGTTAAATGGGTTTCTACTGTCCATCTGAATATGCATTCATTGATAACAGTGCATTAATTAGTTCTTAACTCCATTAATTCTGTGGTTCCTTTTTAGGATCATGCCATTTGTTTGGTGCCACCATCTGCCAGGCGTCCCAGCGGTGGTAAAATGGCCTGCGAAGGTTATAAATAGATGTAGTACAGATGGAACGACAACAGTTTTTTGTAATTCTGATGATGCAAAGTGAGTAGTGATCTTTGTATGTTAGTCTGTGCATGTACTTTATGTCTCCACAGTTTAGCAGAATTTTTAACATTTGTAATGATATCCTGTGTGCAGTCTTGTGGCCCAAAGAAGAATAGAGACAGAAATAATAGAATAAAGTGTAAAGTTTCTTGGATTAAAATAAAAGTACTGAGGCCCATCAATAGCACAGGTACATGTCGGGATGTTGAATGAATTTTTTGAAACATTATTTAATTCTCATTTTATTTATTGAAATTCGTTGAGAGATTGCATAGTAAAGTCTACTAGCTCTTCACACTTCACTGGAAATGAAAAAGAGCCTCTCTTTTTTAAATTTCCTGAGTATCCCGGCTGGGCACTTGTATATTAACTTAATATTTATATAAAATAATAACTTAATATCCACATTAATTTTAAATTTATTGATATCTTTAATTATTTAATTTATAAAATAACCTAATATTTTTTATTATGTTGTTACATGTATATTATCTATTTTTCGGTCATTTTGAGTGTCACATTTTTGTCTAGAAATCAATGTTTTGTTTAAAATTATTGAAGAGTATCATGAAGCATTCTCCAGTAACTTTCAATACAACAAAAATGTAGAAGCAAAATATTACTTAGTTTGGATTTAATAGACATGACAAGATGAAAAATTATGAAAATTTTAGCATGGTAAACCCTAGTCATTGTATGACTGTGGCCTGGGGGGGGGGGGGGGGGGGGGGGGACCACTTCCCTCACAGGGAAGGGGTCCCCCCTACATGTAGGCCACATTCATACAATGACTAGGTAAACCCATATTATAGAGCAGTTAACACTAATTATTTCTAAACGATTGCAGCTGAAAGTAATAAACATAGGACACCACAATTGAGCAAACTCTGGGTGATTTTTATTTAAAAATAAATAAACCCACTTAACTGTATATCTCCTAATTGAATATCCACGTTAATTTAATATAATTCCAAAACACAAAACCATTTACTATACCTTCAGTACAAATTTGAGCTGTTAAGTGTTACTTGCATATACAGTACGTGCCAGGAGTTTTATCACAAAAACGCCCGTCACTGTGGCAGCCACGACGAGTGGAGGGGATTAAGTGTTGCCGCGGATCACGTAAGTTAACAATCTTCCACTGCAACTGCGAGTGTTGAGGATTAATAGTACTGCTAATGAAGCAGTGGGGGTCGTAAACTGAGAGTGCTTCCGTATGAGCGATCCGACGCGATTCTGGGTGGTTGGGATTAAATTTAATTACTGTTCAACTTCAAGTACATGTACATGTACGCACAACGTATGGCACAAGTGCAGTATTTAATCGCCGGCGTCGGATGCTTTGAAAGTAATTATAATACCCCCAATAGGTTTTTGAATATATATATTTGAGCAAATATCTATCTTGGCATTTAACAAGAGTGTCGGACGCCTGTGATTTTATCCACAAAAGGCAGTCAATTTCGTTTGTGGAAGCATGCTATTTTCGTTAGGCCTATAGTAACGTGATTGTTTTCGACTGTGTTGCATCGCCTACCAATCCCTGGAAAAAACAGTTCACTTGAAACAAATTGAACTAAAATATTCAGCGAACATATAATTACATGTACCTACAATTTCTATTTAAAAAAATCAGTTGTCATGTGTTGTCCGAGAGGTGTGGGGGAAAACAACTTCTATTGCAAGGCGCACCATAAATTCACAGGCGACATTGCCCAGTTTCACTTCAAAATCAACATTGGAATTTTAAAATCGGCGAATGCGTGGGTCGAGTGTTGTTAGTTTCAGTCAGTAACTGTACGTAAATAGTACAGTTTTTTGGGGTTTTTTTTTGGGTGGGGGAGGGGGTTATTCATATTTTTTCAATCAGTGGTGCCGGACTAAAAATTACCGGACAATTGCTCCACTGCCCATAAATTTTTGCCCACTGACCAGCCGAACATTTAGGATGTCACGAATTTCGCCCACTTATGTTCGTTATACAGTGTGAGTGCGACAAGGTCAGTGTCACAGGAATTCCCCCGACGGGATACTCTTCCCCCACTCAGATGGTGCTGCGCCTCATACTTTCGGCATAATTGGCACCTCCTTTGGATGCACCCCCACCCTCCGCACTCAATATTTTTACGTTGTTACTAACTTGCACCAATGTCCTGTAGTTTTGTAATTTTGGAGACCGACTTCTCTTGTGGGTCAACCTCTTCGAAATTGTTTGTGCCGACTTCTCCTAGGGGCCGACTTCAAATTTACAAAATATCGAAATGTTCACAATTATCAAAGAAGGCGATCGGTTTGACAACGGCGATGTTAAAAATAAGTGCAGCTTTTTGTGTGGTATCAGAAACAGGTGGAATTTTTTTTAGAGCCCTTTGCTCAAGATTGCAATTGGTTGTATTGTATATTTTATTATCGCCTACTTTTTGTGTTGTCTTTTTTATAATTTTTTTGTTATTTAGTTATCATGTATTGAATATCAATCACTATATGTCTCTGTGAGCGAAATCAAAATGATCATTTGTAACCTCCCCCCCCCACCCCACACACACACACCCTTGTTTGTCTATGCTTTTGGAGGTACATCCAAACACTTGCGTGTGTGTGCGTCTGTCCGAGGTGATTTTCGAGGTAAATGATAATTGTCAAACTACACACTCACAAATCGTGGTATTTTAACTAACCGAGGTCCGTTACACACGTATAGACTTCCTACTGTTGACCCGGGGTACATGCACATCCCGTACTTCGCCATAGTTTTTAACACCAACTCCCGCTTATCGTACTGGGGTAAAATGCCGAGGTAATGGGAAAAAATACCTCGGTTTCTTCACAAACCTCGGAACGTTGGAGTGCAGAACTACGATGTACCTCCAAAAGTATAGTAGACAAACGCACACCCTCCACACACACTTTTTCGAAAAGAAAGAATGTCTGTTTACAAATATTACCGCCCACCGGGTACCGTACCACTTGTATTGATTCACTGACATTTCATTCAGCCTCTGGATGTTTGGGGCCTCCAATCGGGCCAAAATGTCCTGCTTATTGCGCCGAAACATCTCGTATTTTACAGAATGTTGTTTCATTATTTTCCTTTTTACACCTTAATTTCATGTTAACTAATGGTAACAATTAAGAAGTCGTCTTTGAATGAAAAAATGAACTTGCCTTCACTAAAGGCTGGTGGTTGCATTTTCACATTGCCTTGGGTTATCTTTATACAGGCCTGTTGTTTTTTAGGGAGTAGAATTAGTGAGATGGAGACGGCTCCCCTGGACTAGAGCCACTAACTGCTTTGTGTTTGATGGGCCATTTAACGTTAAATTTCCAGGTTGGTTACCTGTGTTCTATCCCATGGAAGTTTGTGAGTGCTTTATCAGTTATTGCGGGGATGGGGGTGGGGGAGAGAGACTGGTGTTTGGTCAGGCTTCTGGGTGAGCCTGGGTTGCATTTGGTGGGATGCGCCTGCTTTATCCCTTTTTGTACTTCGGTGCATATCTAATTAGGGCAGTGTTCATTATTAGCAGTGGAGAGGGGCCGATATCCCTGATCCGTGGCAGGTGGGGGGGGGGGAGAATCTGGGGTGTCCGAGATTGGGGGTAGGCATATTTTAAAGTTTTTATTGATTCTACTGGCGTGGTAATTGTTGTCCTCTGGGTTAGTGTCATCATTAAGTGGGCAAGTTAGTTTCCTTTTTCGCGGAAGACTTAGTTTTTACTGATATATATATTTTATATTTAACAGTTTTGGAGAGTCGGGGGACATGGGTTCGCATCACTTACGTTTGTGTTGTAGGTGAATCACCTTCACTATTGACTATTACATGTAATATAGGCGGTCGAAACGTCCCAATACCCTTGTATTGACTCTTCATATTATTATTTTGCTGAACATTATGTTTTGAAAGTCACTGTCGGCAATTTTCAACTCTTGATAAAAAAATATTCATAAACAGCCTCCTCTCGTAATGAAACAAAGCCTGTTCACAAATAGGCCTATTATTTTGTTGTCATACATGTATATGAAAATCACTGTCGGTAATTTCCAAAACTTGATTTAAAAAGTGATATTACACACAACCCGTACAGAATAATAGAGAAGGTCCTCAACGTCTAGATATTTGAAATCCCCCACCAGGTCCTACAAATTGTTCAAGATACAGCGTTTCGTCTGTCATTTGATTCTTACAGAAATCATGCAATAAAAATGTCATCGTTATCAATGCCTTTTGTTATGTTTCCTAGACAGTCTTTATGTCGGTGGCGGGTTGTAAATTCAGTAGGTGTGAAAACAGACGCTCCGGGTAGCCCTATTCAAATTGTTGCATCTTCATTTTTTTCTCACCTACTATTCAGCTAATTATTGGTCGAGTCACAAAATAAGACATATTCCGTCTAATTTTCCGAAACCTTGCAAGTAGCCTAATTTCAAGAGGCCATTTTAATTTATTAGATGAATCTTGGTGCAGGGAAAGTTAACACCGTCACTGATGGGGTCCGTGAACTGTTCCCCTTACACACAGCGATTCGAAAAAAGCTAATTTTAACAGGTTTCAAATCTGATTTAGGCAGACAAAGGTCTTCAGTTGGGTTGTGAACATTGATTTTTCAGGGCAATTTTCATATTTTTTTCAGGAAACACCAACTTACCAAAACAATACGAAGCTGTCCGAAAAATCGTTTCCCAAACTTGGGGAGTGGGTGGGGATGTTATGAGTTTCGACAAAAATGTACACCACAGCATCTTTTGGTGGAGAGGCATTTGGAACTCATTTGAAGGCCATGTGGGCCAGTTGAAAATGTTTCTTTCGTGAAACAGGATCTGGTAGCAGTGTGAAAATTCCACCCGGTTGGTGTTTCTATACCAATGCACTCTCCGTGTACCGTATATGGAGGGCACGTCATTTTACCCAAATGAAATTTGTCTGACGGACCGAAAATTTCTCGACTGCTTAACAAGCGGAAGAAGAAACAAGAGGCCCCACGTGGCCTTAATCGCTCACCTGACAAAGTGACTCTAAGAAGTATTTTAGGTCACCTTCACCATGTCATGCCTCATCAACATTAACTGGTTGAGTGATAGATTTTGTTTGAAGTTCAACATTTGTTACCTAAAATTAGTTTTATTTAAAATCATTGGTGTGTGGCCAATCTCCAATGATTTTTAATAAAGCAAATTTATCTCTGCAGACAAACTGGTTTAGCATGAAGCACAAACAAGGAATGTGAAGAGATAGCCTTGGACATCTCTCCCCAACTGTGGATATCTTCCATGTGCTACATGTATATATTTGCATGCAAGAAAACAAAAATTTTCACAAATTTTATTTTTTTTTATCATCATTGGAACAAGCTCAAACAGCTTATTCCAATAGGGGTATGGGAAGATCAGGTATATTTTTGAGACAGAAATGTGAATATATAAATAATGGTGTTTTTTTGTGAATGATGCTGGAGAATTTTGCGTAAAGATATGGTAAATGGTTTGTTCTAGATACAGAATGATGCAAAAGTATTTAAATTTGATTAGGCAAGTTGTTCCTATAATGCATTTAAAAATTGAAGTAACTGTTTTTTTGCTGACGAACTTTTAGATGTGTGTGTCTGTGTTTGTGTGTGTGTGTGTGTGTGTGTGTGTGTGTGTTTGTGTGTGTGTGTGTGGGGGGGGGGGGGGGGGGGTAAGAGTGTTCTTGCAAACAAAATTCCTGAATAAATGGAAAATTTTATTTTTTGTGTGAAAGACATAGTGCGTGAATGTTGATTGGAACAAGCTTAGAGAGCTCATTTTAATGTGAAGTCATAAAGCTGTGTTTTACGTACGAAATTCTGGAATAACTAAAAAAATTGCTTTTTTGACTCAAAAAGCATGGTGTGCGACCTCTCATTGGAATGAGCTCAAAATGCTCATTCCAATGGGGTATTTACAGGCGATAAGTACATGTATGTTTAAGAGACAAAAATTAAAATTTGAATAGCGATTTTTGCGAAGAATGCTGACAAGTTTTGGCAGTTATGCTGGTAAAAAGGTAAGATATGCAAAGTGGTTGTTTTTTAGAGGCGACATTTAATTAAGGGGAATTAACCCTTGATTACTGAGGTAACTTCTAAAAGTACTGAAATTTCATGAAGCAATGTGAATAACAGACAACAGTTGCCTAAAAATTTCATGAATAACTAAAATTTTTATTCCTTTGTCTCGAAAACATGGCATATGACCTTTGTTGGAATGAGCTGAATGCGTGTGTTCCAATGAGGGGTCATAAAATTTGAACGAAGATTTGTGTGAATAATGCATTAGTACTGCTAGATTTGGGTAAACGGTTCACCCTGGATACCACCCCTTCTATAGTAGATCTTTTCTGCAAATTTTGTCTAAGATTCTATCAACTTTACAAATAAATACGTTCATGAATCACAATCAGATCCACCCTACAATGTTGCATACCAAATATCAAAAGATTCTGCCTGCTGGATCTGGAGAAGAAGATTTTTTAAGAAATATGCCTGAAACGCACTAAGTTAAAATTTGGGCTCCTATACGGAGCCCAAATATAAACCCAGGGGGCCGATTTGAACAAACCTGAATCAGATCCACCCCACAATGTTGCTTACCAAATATGAAAAGATTCTGAAGCTGGATCTGGAGAAGAAGATTTTTTAAGAAATTTGCCTGAAATGCTCTAAGTTCGAATTCGAGCTTCTATAGTGAGCCCAAATATGAAACTAGGAAGCCGATTTGAACAAACTTGAATCAGATCCACCCCACAATGTTGCATACCAAATATCAAAAGATTCTGCCTGCTGGATCTGGAGAAGAAGATTTTTTAATAAATTTGCCCGAAATGCACTAAGTGCGAATTCGGGCTTCTATATTAAGCCCAAATATGAATCCAGGGGGCCGATTTGAACAAACTTGAATCAGATCCACCCCACAATGTTGCATACCAAATATCAAAAGATTCTGCCTGCTGGATCTGGAGAAGAAGATTTTTGAAGAAATTTGCCTGAAATGCACTAAGTGCGAATTCGGGCTTCTATATTAAGCCCAAATATGAATCCAGGGGGCCGATTTGAACAAACTTGAATCAGATCCACCCCGCAATGTTGCATACCAAATATCAAAAGATTCTGCCTGCTGGATCTGGAGAAGAAGATTTTTGAATAAATTTGACCGAAATGCACTAAGTTTGAATTCGAGCTTCTATAGTGAGCCCAAATATGAATCCAGGGGGCCGATTTGAACAAACTTGAATCAGATCCACCCCGCAATGTTGCATACCAAATATCAAAAGATTCTGCCTGCTGGATCTGGAGAAGATGATTTTTTAAGAAATTTGCCTGAAATGCACTAAGTGCGAATTCGGGCTTCTATATTAAGCCCAAATATGAATCCAGGGGGCCGATTTGAACAAACTTGAATCAGATCCACCCCGCAATGTTGCATACCAAATATCAAAAGATTCTGCCTGCTGGATCTGGAGAAGATTTTTGAATAAATTTGACCGAAATGCACTAAGTTTGAATTCGAGCTTCTATAGTGAGCCCAAATATGAATCCAGGGGGCCGATTTGAACAAACTTGAACCAGATCTACCCCGCAATGTTGCATACCAAATATCAAAAGATTCTGCCTGCTGGATCTGGAGAAGATGATTTTTTAAGAAATTTGCCGGAAATGCACTAAGTTCGAATTCGAGCTTCTATAGTGAGCCCAAATATGAATCTAGGAAGCCGATTTGAACAAACTTGAATCAGATCCAACCCACGATGTTGCATACCAAATATCAAAAGATTCTGCCTGCTGGATCTGGAGAAGAAGATTTTTTAATAAATTTGCTTGAAATGCACTAAGTTCAAATTTGGGCTCCTATACTGAGCCCAAATATAAACCCAGGGGGCCGGTTTGAACAAACTTGAATCAGATCCACCCCACAATGTTGCTTACCAAATATGAAAAGATTCTGCCTGCTGGATCTGGAGAAGATGATTTTTTAAGAAATTTGCATGAAATGCACTAAGTTCAAATTCGAGCTTCTATAGTGAGCCCAAATATGAATCTAGGAAGCCGATTTGAACAAACTTGAATCAGATCCACCCCACAATGTTGCATACCAAATATCAAAAGATTCTGCCTTCTGGATCTGGAGAAGAAGATTTTTTAAGAAATTTGCCTAAATGCACTAAGTTCGAAATCGGGCTCCTATACTGAGCCCAAATATGAACCCAGGGGGCCGATTTGAACAAACTTGAATCAGATCCACCCTACAATGTTGCATACCAAATATCAAAAGATTCTGCATGCTGGATCTGGAGAAGAAGATTTTTTAAGAAATTTGCCTGAAATGCACTAAGTTCGAAATCGGGCTCCTATACTGAGCCCAAATATTAACCCAGGGGGCCGATTTGAACAATCTTGAATCAGATCCAGCCCACAATGTTGCTTACCAAATATGAAAAGATTCTGCCTGCTGGATCTGGAGAAGAAGATTTTTTAAGAAATTTGCCTGAAATGCACTAAGTTCGAATTCGGGCTTCTATAGTAAGCCCAAATATGTATCCAGGGGGCCGATTTGAACAAACTTGAATCAGATCTACCCCGCAACATTGCATACCAAATATCAAAAGATTCTGCCTGCTGGATCTGGAGAAGAAGATTTTTTAAGAAATTTGCCTGAAATGCACTAAATTCGAATTCGAGCTCCTATAGTGAGCCCAAATATGAATCTAGGGAGCCGATTTGAACAAACTTGAATCAGATCCACCCTACAATGTTGCATACC
The DNA here is from genome assembly GCA_031216915.1 of Pictodentalium vernedei. Lineage (NCBI taxonomy): Eukaryota > Metazoa > Mollusca > Scaphopoda > Dentaliida > Dentaliidae > Pictodentalium > Pictodentalium vernedei. The sequence goes on from CM062297.1 coordinate 601,401,193, forward strand.
AAATATCAAAAGATTCTGCCTGCTGGATCTGGAGAAGAAGATTTTCAAAGAAATTTGCCTGAAATGCAGTAAGTTCAAATTTGGGCTCCTATACTGAGCCCAAATATAAACCCAGGGGGCCGATTTGAACAAACTTGAATCAGATCCACCCCACAATGTTGCATACCAAATATCAAAAGATTCTGCCTGCTGGATCTGGAGAAGAAGATTTTTTAAGAAATTTGCCTGAAATGCACTAAGTTCGAAATCGGGCTCCTATACTGAGCCCAAATATGAACCCAGGGGGCCGATTTGAACAAACTTGAATCAGATCCACCCTACAATGTTGCATACCAAATATCAAAAGATTCTGCCTGCTGGATCTGGAGAAGAAGATTTTTTAATGTTTTTCCCATTGCCTACAGTGTTAAAAAGTGCTGACTCAGCACTTTTTCAAAGTCCCGAAACTGTACCCTATGATAAAACCGATGGCAATTTTTTTTTACCAATCCTTTCTGTTGGTCCTAAGGAAGCTGCACACCAAATAAAAATTCTCAGTGCCGTGCAGTTTTGGAGATATGGGCGTTTTAAATTTTTTCTATTTTTAGCTCCTGCGGTTCCCACGGGGCTGCGGGAAAAATTTTTTTTGCATAAATCAAGTACTCATGACCCAATAAGCCCTCACATAAAATTTGGTTCAAATCAGCCTCTCGGTTTGGAAAATAGAAATTTTGGGCGGGGCAAAAAATTTTGCCCCTCTCATAACAACGTCAAGTATAGCCCCACAAACTTCTCTTGAACAAATCTGAGTCTACACCTCAAAAGGAAGCTGCACACCAAATATCAAGTCTCTGCTACTGCTGGTTCATGAGAAGAAGATTTACAAAGATTTTGGTGCCCCTTGGGGGTGTGGCACCACCCAGGAGGAGGGGCAACTTCATTTGAACAAATCTGAATTGGCATTAGGTAATAAACATTTAGCCAACATTTGAATAAAATTGGGCTAGTGGTTTAGGAGGAGAAGTCGATAATGTAAAGTTAACGCCGGACGGACGACGACGGACGACGGACGCCGGACGACGGACGCCGGACAACGGACGCCGGACAGAAAGTGATTAGTAAAGCTCCCCTTGAGCTTCGCTCAGGTGAGCTAAAAACTGAAACAAACCACCTGTTTTCATGGCAAACGAACTGGAAATTAGTCGTTGGTGGGGCAATTTACTCCAAAAGCTGTGTTTTTACACCCCCCCCACCCCCCACTCACTAGCACTCCCCCCCCCCCCCCCCCCCCCCCCCCTGCACCACTGTCTGACCATCTATTGTCCTAAAACACCAGTGTATAATAGGCCTATAGGGTAATAACCTGGAATACAATGATGTTTGGTGCACAATCACATGGTGTACTGGGATATTTTTAACAGGGGAAAGTTCGTAGTCCTGACTTTGTAATAGGTCAAATTTGATCGGAAAAATTGATGTTGTTCCTAGCATTAGTCCCAAAAAAACTATATTTGTGCAATTCGGGTGGAGGTATATTAATTGGGTTTAACTGGGTGTTAATTGGGTTTAATTGGGTGTAATTGGGTGAAACGACGGACCGGAGGGCAGTCGTAATGAAAACCACCCTCGTCCGTGGAGTCAGAGAATGTTCAATTACACCTGAGCGATGGGTTGAAAACACATCGGATGAAACATCCTTGGGGCACTGTGACTAAAATTCCTCATAGCGCGTGTTATTATGCAGGGACGTTTCTGAAAATGTTTCGAATGTTTTGCTAAATAAATAGTTGAGATATACTTTGAATCGTTCTCATTCCTTTATACATGCCGTCCCTTGCCCATTTAACCATACAAATCGGAAAAAGTCTTTTTTTTCCGATTTCTATGCATTTAACCCACAAAAGACACGGCACCGGGATTATATCAATTTGCAGTGCACCAAACAACCCCGATGACAATTCCCTCCACAAGACGCACTTGGACTAGAGAAAGTGAACGCTTTCCACCGTCACAATGCAGACAATTTTTCAATTCTCTTTTCCGAATAGTCGATATGATGGACGACATCAAACATTCACTCTGATTCTTTGAAAGTTTTCATGCATTCGTTAACTTTCAAAGAAAAGTGTTCCCGGTGTTTAATCAAGAGAATTTTATGAACAATGAATTGCTGACTTTTGACCCATGATCTTGAAGGCCTACAACGGATGACATAAACCAACAAGAAGCCCCAGACATGTATTTATATTCACGGGAGGAGGGGGGGGGGGGTACAATATGACCTTATAGACCTAGTATAATAACTACTGGTAGCGACTTGCAGATGTAGTAGACCTTGGCATGAACATTGGCCGTGGAAAAAGTCTTGTTGACTAAATTCAGTAAATTGCCTTGAAATTGAGAATTGTAGGCCAGCAGAATCCCAAACAAACCAGTACCGACTGAAAGTGATTGATGTGTGTGGGTGGGTGGTGGGAGGCAATCACATTTTGCAGATAACAAGCCTATATTTTGCCGTCCCGCCGTAGGCCTAACACTTTCTTGGAAGTCTAAAAAATTAGTGATTTTAATTCGGCCCAAATGCCAAATAGCCTAGGTGACCTGTGCTTCAGAATTTTATTTTCTATAAAAGTTTCAGAATCCTGGGCATAGCCTTTATTTATTCACCGGATGCACTCTTAATAGGCCTATAATAGTGTGCTAACTGTTTTGACCAGCCACAAACTTGTTATTGATAAGTCGTTAGGATAGGCCTAACCTGTTCGCCAAACCTTTTTCAAAATGATGAAATAAAATGTTGTTTAAAAAGTTGTAGGCCTGCATGGATTTTACTTTACTATTAGTAAATCCCTTCACAATAGGGGCAATTAGTCGCAAGCCAGGTCACCATAACTGGCATCACATAACAATGTTGTTGATTTTTTTTTTTGGAGGGGGGGGGGGGGGGGGTGGTGGTTCAGTGGCGATGTTCTCTCGAAGTGGAGAGAAACAAAATTCTTTGGCACCATCGTTTTTGTTTGGTTATTATGCGAACACCAAAACAGTGCCCCTTATTTGTTTTAATAAAATAATGATCAGATAGATATTGTGGTTGCTTTTCAATGTCTAGGCTGCCACACTGCCAGCGTCATATTTTAAAAAAATCTTCTTCTCATGAACTAGCAGTAGCAGAGACTTGTTATTTGGTATGCAGCTTCCATCTGAGGTGTAGACTCCCGTTTGTTCAAGAGAAGTTTGACGGGTAATATTTGCCATTGTTCTGGGAGGGGCAAGAATTTTTGTCCCCCTCAAAATTTCTATTTTCTGAACCGAGAGGCCAATTTGAACCAAATTTAATATGAGGTATTATTGGGTCATAGGTACTTCATTTATGCCAAACATTTTTTTCCCGCATCCCCGTGGGAACCTCATGAGCGGAAAATAGAAAAAATGAAAACGCTGATATCTCAAAAACTGCACGGCACTGGGAATTTTTATTTTGTGTGAGGCTTCCTTGGGACCAACAGAATGGAATGGTAAAAAATATTGCCACCGGTTTTGTCATAAGGTACTTTTTCAGGACTTTGAAAAAATGCTGAGTCGGCATTTTGTAACACTGTTAGCAATGGGAAAAAGTTATTAAAGAAACATTTTCTTCCAAACCACTGCTCCAAAAGCTTTCATATTTTACATGATATCTTTAGAACATTGATTCACATATTTGTGGAAATCAAATCCCTGGGTCCATATTTGGGTTCCCTATGGGAGCCCAAATATTCAAATTAGTGCGATATGAGGAATATTCTTTGAAAATCTTCTTTTTCGGAACTACCAGTCAGAATCTTTTGATATTTGGTATGCAACATCGTTAGAGTGGGTAAGATTCAAGTTTGTTCAAGACAAGTCCCTGACTTCATATATGGGCTCACTGTGGGAGCCCCAATTATAACTTAGTTCAATATGAGGTATATTCTTTAAAAATCTTCTTCTTAGCATCCACTAGTAAGAATCTTTTGATATTTGGTATACAGTATCTTTAGGGAGGTGAGATTCAAGTTCAAGCCAGGTCCCTTGGTTCATATTTGGGCTCTCTTTGAGAGCCTAAATTATAACTTAGTTAAAAAAAAGTATTCAGATCCACCAGTCAGAATCTTTTGATATTTGGTATACAGCATTCTTAGGGTCCTCAGAGTGAGTTTGTTAAAGCCAAGTTACTGGATTAATATTTGGGCCCACCGTGGGAGCCCAAATATACCAAAATTTCTATATATTTTTTTCAACATAAACCACTGGCCTAGACCAGCTGTTCCCAATTCGAGAGAATTATTAGCCAAAACCCTTTAATTTTGAACCCCCCAACCCCAAAATTCAAGCCAAAAACGAAAAAGAAAAAGTCCTATACAGCCCTCCTCAGCTGGAGCTCCGCGCATGCGCAGAGTCCGAGAAGTGTCGCCAACGCCGCCATATTGTCATTCTTGTTTTGGCTAGACTTCAACAAAGAGATTGTTGAATGGCTCCTAAAAAAATTCAGGATAATAGGGCCTAGAATGCTTTAGAATGTGGTGGAAACGTCTGGGAAGAAGCTGGAAACATCATTATTATCAGAGGATTAACAGAAGAGAGAGAAATCAACAGGATACAAATATAAGTTTTGCATGAATACTTATACAATGTTCAGGTCTCCCGTTTTCGGGGTACCTCTCCTGTGTGTTTCTTCTATTTTCTCTTCTGCCTCTTTAATGTTTCTTTCCACCCTTATGACTCTTCCCAAGCCGTTTCTGACGTTTTGGCATGTAAAATATATTTCTTACAAAAATTTTACCAGTTTTGTTTACGTTTAAAACGGCTACTCAAGACACCAGTCTTGAGTACCCCTACATTCAGCCCCCTTCCTTTTTTACCCTACTTTCTCACACTGTGTAATATAATGTTATTGTTTCATAATTACCGATTATACTGTGATTTACAGTGGGGTAACCAAGATTTAGTATGGTGGCATCATTAAGTAATGGCAACATCGTAATCTTGTGTACTTCCTTTATTTCTGGTCTCTCATGCAGACCTGAAATTCTGTTGTGTATTTTTTCTGTGAATGTTTACGCTATTATTTTTTATGTATTCTTAATCATTATAGTGTAAAGTTACTTCGAACCTAGGAAGAAAAAATTGACGCATTAAAATTTTTTCTTCCTTCATTTCGGGGGTTCGATCTTTACTTTCAGCAGCTTAGCTATAGCTGGATGACGTCATTGTCACTTCCGGTTATCAATTTCAGACTTTGGGTTTTTTCTTCGGATTCTGTTGTATTATACTATTATTATTCCGAATCAAAACCCTTTTTGGAATTAAACATTTTTTTTTTGGTACTTTAGGCACTCTAAAAATTATGTTGCCTATTGTCGTGCACTTCAAAAATTTTCTATTCACTTTAAGAAAATCTTTTGAAGTGCTTTACTATTATATTTTATTTAGCCATGCCTCTGCATCGGTACCCGTGGTGCAGTGCTCTGTGCTTGGGTCGCTCTTGCCATGTGGGGGGGGGGGGGGGGGGGGGGGGTGGGGGGGGGGGGGGGTGTTGCGCGGTCGACGTCCGGCCACTTGTCTTCCACGCATTTAGTGTCATTATCTGGTATCGTGTCGACTGTATATTCAATGTCTACTCGATTCTTCTTGTCAATCTTGTATATTTTCGGAAAATCAACGTTGGAAATTTTACTTACGTCTGGTTTCTTCCTAGTGAAGGGTTTGCCGGTGTTATCACCGGCATAGGGGATTAATCGGTTTTCTGTATCTTTTCAGGTTTATTCTGCAGAAGACCTTATCAAAGAATTCTCCAGCCAGAGGTGCCAACGGACCGACAACGATTGGACCACACCCGTAGTTCGTCCTCAGCATCCAGCGTCAACACCAGTGACTACTCCGCTGACGAACTACATAGTAGTGTTGGGGCGGGACAGGAGTCCATATCGCCACTCACTACTGGGTCTGCCTCCAGGCACTCTGGCGAAAAGTATGGCGCTCGACAGAGATCGAGACGATAGACAAGCGAGGGGTGGAGACTTCAATGCTCATAACACCCTACCTGTCTAATTTGAAGAGATTTGAAGAGATTTAGACAAGCGAGGGGTGGAGACCTCAGTGCTCATAACACCCTACCTGTCTATTATGGAGAGGTTTAGACAAGCGAAGGGTGGAGACTTCAGTGCTCATAACACCCTACCTGTCTCTTACAACCTTCTCACTTTGCTAGCTTCCGTCGCCTACAACAGAACGTATGACTGAAGCAACAAACAGACTTCAAGATCTTCATCAGCTAGCAATTAAGGTGCGTATAGTTCGGGAAGCAAAGGGAACAGTTGATGCTGTTTTTGCCTTCCCGAACACACACAGGTGTAGACCGGGTATAGGTGGAGACTTCAGTACTCGTAACACTTTGCCTTGTGTCTTATAATACCTGCTCATTGCTAGCTTTTGACACCTTGACGGCTAGCAAATAAGGTGCGTATAGTTCGGGAAGCAAATAGAGCAGTTATTACCGATTTTGCATTCCCGCTAAGCACATCAGACGGAATATATAGGGAAGCAGGGGGAGCAGTTGACGCCGATTTTGCCTTCCCGTATTTACACAGGCGTAGACCAGGTTTAAGTGGAGACGTCACTACTCATAACACTTGGCCTTGTGTCTTCTTTAACCTGCTCAAGTGCTAGCCTTAGACACCTACATGGATTACAGATAGGGTGCGTATAGTTCGGGAAGCAAATGGAGCAGTTCATACCAATTTTGCATTCCCATCAAGCACATCTGACGGAACTTATAGGAAAGCAAAGGGAGCAGTTGATGCCGATTTTGCCTTCCAGTTCATACACAGGTGTAGTCCAGATATAAGTGGAGACTTCAGTGCTCATAACACTTTGCCGTGTGTCGTATAACACCTGCTCAATTGATAAACATCGATACTTATATGGCTAGGAAATAAGGTGCATACAGTTCGGGAAGCAAATGAAGCAGTTATGTTGATTTGCCTTTCCGTCAAGCACTTCAGGCGGATTCTATAGGGAAGCAAATGGAGCAATTTAGATCGATTTTGCCTTCCCTCCAAGCACATTTAACTATTATAGTCGATAGCGCACGTCTATTCCTTAGAAGAGAATGGTTATGGATCTTCTGATCGGAATTCTAGACATGCGTTACAAGGCATATGCTATAGACATAGGCAAGCCTAAGCGCGCTCGACTTGTGCAAGTTCTATCTATTATGTGTCAATTCTTGCTTTGCCTCCTTGTGCATGGTTATCAGAACAGGAATGCGTCACGCTCGCCGTATAGGTCGAGTTTCCATTCCAGGGTATTTGATTATATTGAGTAGAACATCCATCTGACTATACTTGATGACGTAGAAGCGTAATCGCCTTACCAAGCGTTGGAGACATCAGTTGTTCTAAGGCTCTCCGACCTTGCGGTATTAACTTGGTGTTCATTGGCGTTTTATCAGGATATTCACTGCGCAGGTGCCGTAATCATTCAAGGCTAACGCTCTTAGGTAGCTTCTCAGAGTCTTTCTTCAGTCTTTTCATTAATAGGCACCAGTCAGTAATGTTAATTTTACTCAGTCTGCGCAAGTGTTTGATGATGTCCGTATGCGCCCCTACTTCTTTTACATTCAGGTTCGCATCGGCAATATCACAGTCGCGTGTCAGTTACTCTATTCATTATAGTATGCTGATCACATTCTTATACCTGGGCGAACAGGCTGTCTCACAATTGTTCTAGACGTCCTGTTCTCACTTAGAGTTTTGTCTCACGATATTGTGGATTCACGTCACGCTTCTGCCAGTCTTACTTTCATATAGGAGCTGGCCAGAGGGGTTATCTTTCGTTTGACGTCGTCACTTTCGCCATCTCAGACATTTCGACACTCAGTACTACACCATCATCGGAATCAATCCTATTGTTGATATATTTGCATCTATGCAACAATATCTTACCGAACAAGCTACGGGTAATTTTTGTATACGCCAGCTTGTTATGCACCTTTCTTGTGTGCATGCTGTTGTAGCCCTATGGAATTAAATGATCTCAATAGGGCACACGTTTTTGGACAATCTGTAAGATTATACACTGTCTCAAGAGTTGAGCATCGTGGTCTTGTGGTTATCACGTTTGTCTCCAACGCCAGCGATCGGGGATCGACTTCCGTATGCGCGTCTAATTTATAATCTCTTGTGAACATAAATTAGGCAATCAGCCTCAGAGAGGCAGGTCTACTGGTAGTCAACGAAACCAATCGAAAGTTATCTAGTAAGGTTTCTCTAATCAGAGTCCTCGCTATTACGGAAAGTAAATTCTCACCTCTGTTCTTCTCCTATAGAAGGAATTATCATTATTTTGCGGACAACTTCAATACAATCCTTTAGATCAGTGGTTCTGCAAATGGTTCATGTGGGTCTTCAGATCTTTTCAAGTAACCTTCACACCTATCTCGTCAACCACTCTTTTCGAGCCTTCTATTAATGAGAAGAGACCGTGTAGACAAGAAATTTTTAGTTCTGAAACTAGAGGGAACGTTCAGTCCTGCTATCCACCTACGTTTCATAAACATTTTATCGTCGTATCTAAATTCTTGTTGGATTACTCGATCAATGGGAAATAGCATTCAAACCTTACTTACAATATATTCTTCAGAGTTCAGTCTAACTGAACTCTCAACAGTAAGAACGCATCAGTTTCACGCAGCTCTTGACTAATTGGGTTGGATATTATTATACAATATTCATATCTCCAACCTCCAACTACGTTTCTACACATGGGAATGAAGTTTGAGACGCATCTCAATCTGGTGAGGCTTCACATGTCCATAACAACAGTGATTGCCTCCTTTTCATAGCTTTTGCCAATTTTAATGTAGATATGGCTAGGAAATTCATTCGTCTTCTGGATTTAGACAGAGCTGCATCAGAATTAATATCGATTAGCAGGCTGTTAGCCATTCCATGTCATCTTGTATCTTTCAATTCGGAAATCCTTCCGGTCATGGAACTTGTGAAGTTGTCACAAGAACTGCATACGGATCAACTACAGCTTCAAGCATTCTTCTAGTTAGTACATTGGGAGAGATACCTGATAGGTCGGCTAGTAACTCTATCAGGCAACTCAAGAGTAGTAGTGTAGGTCAGGAACTAAGGAGGAACTCATTTGCTCTCGATGTCCCAATCAATAATCAGAATACTTTTTTGGGCGGAAGAGAAGGGAATTTACCTCTCTATTCGTCACATTCCAGATCATCTCAACTTTATAACGGACTTAATCAGTGGTCACCATACTTTCGTCATGATCAAGTCTTGTTTCCCAGGCTTTTGCAATAACTATCCTGTTTATGGATTGTGCCGGAATGTATGGATATACATTCCTACGGTCAGTTGGGACGGAATGATCGGACATACATTTCCAACAACTACGCTATTCATCAGATTACAAGATTATCCTGTGTGTACCGTTTTCAATCGAAGTACACATGGATCATTCTTCTTTCGTCGCTATACATAGATTCTCTGTTACTTCAGTCCTTAGGCCAATAAGGAAGTATCTCCTCGGTCTGTTCGGACGCGGGACTCTGTGCAACACCAAGTGGTCTTATCCATTATGCTTTTCGGTTTTACGGTCTGCTTCAGATGTTAACGGCGCTCAAGAAGAACTATGTAGAACATTCTTCTTCACGGAGGACGTTCTCTACTTACACTAGGTAGGAAAGTAGAGAGTCCTCTATCAATGGTGTACAAATAGCTCTGTTGTATAAATAACCTCTATTTTCTTATTAGCAGATTTCTTATAGATATATAGAATACGAAACTGCAACTTGTCACCATTAGGACATACAGTTCGATACCTGCGGATTCTTTTCCATGGAGGACGCATTGACATTGGTACAATTGCATTTTTTTTCTCTATATTTAATATCTTGAATCTTCGTTTGAACTTTGGTCCATGCTTGACTAAAGGTTCATTACGTATTGACGGTTTTCCTACGGACATGGGCATCAGCTAGATGAGTTAGCGAGCGTCATGTCCCCTCCATTAGCACAAATCATCCCAGAAGTGTGGCTAATACTATTAATTTATTACGTAGGAGAATTAATAATAGACGTCTTTTCACTCTGGTTCCAAGTAGAAAAGGCATTTATATTCATTAATTTCTAGAGAGATTCATAGCTATAAATATGGTTATGAATCTCTGTCAAGGCAGATTTATCTATCCTTCAATCCTCTACTCATGAGGTTAGACCGTTATCAACCTCCTATGTTTATCTGAAATCTTTGGCCTTATCTGAATTTTTGAGGTAACTGTTTGGAAGTATTCCTTAAACTTTCATTAACTTTTACCTTAGAAACCTTGAATGAGTGACAGGAGAATTAGATTTTCTAGGTCCGATATATATTTGCTTGATCTCTTGACAGGTTTCTCAGCCATAAATATGAAATTCAGTTATATAATGTTTTTCATAACTTATGTGTGTACAGAATTTATCTTTCATCTCTGTTACAGTATATTCCTTCAAGTTTTTTGTTTGAAATTAGTTTTCAAAAAAAAAAAAACCCAAAAAAAAAACTTGGGGGGGGGGGGGGGGCGGAGGTGTTCATTATCAGTATCTGCGCATTCGTGGTGTGCATTCTGGAACTCTCTCTGTTTGTCTACCAGTTGGTTCTATGTGGAAGACCTATTTACCCTCTATCCCTGTAAGGATATTCGGGCAGCAGTAACTTGTTTATAATGGGGTTTTACTCCATGAGAGCTCTTTTTGTACAACATCTCATGGTGTTTAATCTGTAAGCAAACCATCTAGGTCATCTCATCGCCTCTGTTGTTTTGCTTTTCATCCCTGCAATTGCTAGCATTAGGATATACCAGCAATATAGCGGGATGATGCTAATGTGTCTTCATTAACTTTCCGTTATGAGGAATTACTCTGTTTGATGAATAAAGCTATTGCTAGATTCATCAAACATTGATTTTGTCTTCATTTATCCTAACATTTTAGTTAGGTCTTCCGACTATTGGCTATGGATTGGAGTTTAATGTATGCCTGCTTAATCAGCCCTCCTCCTATTATTTATTCAGCTGGTCTAGGCCAGTGGTTTATGTTGAAAAAAATATTAAAAATTTAAAGTAATTTTTATATTTTTGAATACTTACCACTGGGCTAGACGGGAAGTGCCCTCCCGAGAGTTGTCACTCTCTCCTCCCCGCCATGGTATGAGCAACTAGCAGGCACTAAAACAAGAATGACAATATGGCGGCGTTGATGACACTTCTCGGACTCTGCGCATGCGCGGAGCTCCAGCTGAGGAGGGCTGTATAGGCTTGAATTTTGGGGTTGGGCGGTTCAAAATTAAAGCGTTTTGGTGAATAATTCTCTCGAATTGGGAACAGCTGGTCTAGGCCAGTGGTAAGTATTCAAAAATATAAAAATTACTTTAAATTTTTAATTTTCCAAACCAAGAGGTCAATTTGAACCAAATTTGAAATGTTTTCCTGCCACCCCACGGGAACTGCAGGAGCTAAAAATGAGAATTTTAGTTCAACATGAGGAATCTTCTTTTAAAAAAACTTTTTTTAGATGTATTGGTGAGAATCTTGTGATATTTGGGATATGATATTCTTATGAGGGGCAAATGCAGCTTGTCAAATCAAGTCCCTGGGTTGATACATGTATGTAGGTTACCATGTCAGATTAGCGCTCTCAGGCCTCTTATTTCTTTTTTTTCTGTATTTGAAATTTGTTGAAGTCTAGGTCTTGGTGGATTGATTGTTTATTAAATGGACTCAGATTCATGTAATCTTATCATTTCAGATGCCTCAAAGAAGAAAATTTGTGGAAAGAAAAAAGTTTCTCATCACCGGCTACCATGGACTGAAGAGGAAAAAAATGCAGTGAAGGAACATTTAGGAAAATTCTTCCTACTGCCCCGTTTACCTGGAAAGACAGAAATTATTGAAGCAGTGAAAAAAGCACCCATTCTCAAAAATCGCCCGTGGAAGTTGATTAAATATTTCATAAAGAATAAAAAATAAAGTGTATACTCTGTTTGAGAGTATGAATACTGGTGCCTCTTTGAGATTTTTGCATTACCATTAATAGTGATGCAACATTTACAGCTTTTCAAAATTGACTAATCATTAACTTCTCACTGAATGATAATAAGCAAATATAACTGTAACCCAATATCTTTTACATATAGTTGTATATGAATCATGAAGCCTTGATAAACTGTGAAGTTCATATCAGTTCAGCCATTTGTGTGTTGCTTTAGTTGAAGGTGAGGATAATGAAATAAACAATTTTTACTGCTAAATTATATTTGGATGTCAAAATTTGTTCACGTCTTCTCCTTGTTACAGTTTATGGAAGAGTACCTCAAGGCACTCTCCCATAAATTGAACCAAGGCATATCCGCAGAGTAAATACTTTCTCTTCAAAGATATTGCAAAGTACTTTCATAGAATTTTAAACATTTAGGTTGTGGCAACTGTATTCTAAAGTACAATACAGTTGAGTGGGGTTGAGTCAGTTGCTGGGCAAATGGACCTCTTAAGTGAAAGGACTACTGACCCAAAAGCCCACCCAACAATGAAAGAATTAATATCTACCTGAACATGATACAGATAAACTGACCTAAATTTTGATATTCAGATGCAATTGAGTTGGTATAGTTCTAAATTACAAATTTGGCAATACAGTGGAGCCCGCTCAATTCGATATCTCTTAATTGTATAATCCTGTAATCTTGTTAATTGAATATAATTTCCAAAACACCAACCCATTTACCATTCCTTGAGTACAAATCTGACCTGTTAATTGCATTTGGACTATAGAGTAAACTGCTGTTGATTGAATAAAAAATCTTGTCATTTGTCGAGATATTACTCTGACGATCTCCAAATTTACCTATTTGGCACCAGTTCATCCAATACAGTGATTTAATCAATAATAACTTGTTTGACAGAGCTGTATGAGCATTGTCAAACAAGATATAATAGATTAAATACTCAGTTTATTAGAGTTTATTTTGAATACTAGAGAGTAAGTAATCCCTGTTAACTGAATACTCCTGTTAACTGGTACGGTGCTGAAAGCCCATTTTTGGGCTCTTCTGAAAAGTGCTGGGTGCCCAATTTTGTAGTCTGGGCACATCAGCAGAATTTAGTATTCAAGGAGCTGCATACATTGAAGAAATGTGCTTTGGAGGTTTTTGCTGACTATCTTTAATAGTTTCAACTATTTTCTCAACGAAGAATGATAGGATAATTAGTCTTTCAATGTTAGAGATCCACCATAGTGGAGCTCCACCTATGAAAGACAAGACTACCATAAAAAAGGCTGTGTTTTATCAGCACAGTGAGAGAATTGCAGCACTGAACCAGTTGACCGGTAGAGTGCTGGAAGCCCATATTTGGGCTTTATTCTGAATTGCAGGTATCACAACTTAAAGGCATCATATTCTGTGGATGTGCTTTCTATTATTTTCAAAGTAAATTTATTTCATCTGTGTGGATTTGCCTTGTTACAATTTATGGGAGAGTGCCCAGGCACTCTCCCATAAATTGTAACAAGGCAAAGAAATGTGAGCAGGTTTTCACCCTTTACCCAACATAACGGCCAAAACCGTCCAGTGTCATACACGAAAATTAACATTCAGTTTTTGAAATATTTTCATTTTTTGCTTCAAAAACATAGGTTGTGACCCCTCACTGGAATGAGCACATCGCGCACATTCCAATAAGGGGTCACAACCTATATTTTGGAACCCAAAAATGAAAATTTCTATTTATACAAGATTTTTTTTACAAGTGTCGTCTGCTACTAGTGTTAGGTAAAGGGTTAACAACCAAACGTAATTTAGCACTCCACCAGTTAACTGTATGGTTTTCGCTGGCAAACTGGCTATTCAGTTAACCCTTAGGGACCTATTTCTGACTATTACAACTTCAGAACAGGTGCTCTTAATATGACATCATAAGTAGATCCTGCTGACAATAGACACATTAACTAAGCACTTTTAGCAGTGGTTTCTAGTCAAGCCTTGACAGCATTAAGTTGGCTTAACAGTGATTTCTAGTCAAGTCTTGACTGCCTGTAAGAAATCACTGCTAGCCAATGGCCATGTCCAGGTTGTGGTTAGGAGTCAATTTAGGATAAATGTCCTGGCCCTTTAGGGTTAAAAGGGTCACTGACTCCCACTGCTTCATCGGAGCATTTGTAATTTCTTGAACAAGCTAACCAAACGATCAACCACTTGTGATTCATTAGAATGGCTAATAGCCAATTTCATTTTGGTAGGGAAAGTTTTTGTTACCTGAATTCCCCCGTGGGAACCCTGGGAAGCGAAGCATTGCTTGCTTACTGAGGTAAACAAGTGCTGCTTTACTGGTAAAATAGGATCTTGGTAACCAACGCCGCTGAGGTGCAATCCCTCAGCAAGTGGGCAACATACGCATAAACGATTGGCAAAACTTGACTTTATACCTGTGTTGTGTCATTATATAGCCTAGATGCTGAAATTATGTTAAACACCAATAAATAAATTAATAAATAAATAAATAAATGTTACCTGAATTGCTCATCATTTAGGTATCAGTTTTGTTGATTACTTCGATTTTAAGAATCTTCTCCATTCGGATAAATATGTTTAATGTGTATTTGAATTATTTTATGAAGTAATTTCTATAAATGTTTAATTTTAAGCAAGACCATTTAATCTGCATGGATTGAAAATTTAGGTGAATGCTTGTTCCATTCCCTCTAGTTGTGCAGATGTTTTGGGGTTTTGTTTACATTGCAGAATTGAGATGGAACGGTCAACTGCAAATCTCTCTGTCTGTAGATGGAATTTGTGTCCGCCCCATAATTTCTTACAGCCTTGAAGGATATTAATGATACTTGGAATTATTGTTGCCCACACCAGAGGGTGTGTTGTGAATAAGGTTGGAATGTCTGTCCGCAAGGTCAAGGTCACAACTGAGTGTCAAGGTCACATACCCATATCCACTAATACTAAGTCCTGTTCGGCCTATAACTTTTCACAGCCTGGAAGTTTATTAATGATACTTGGTATTATTGTTGCCCACCACCAGAGAGTCTGCTGCGAATAAAGTAGGACTGTCTGGCCTCACGTTCAAGGTCATCACTTAGTGTCAAGATCACATACTCTTATCCACAAATACTAAGTCGAGTCCGCCTCATAACTTCTTACAGCCTTGAAGGATGTTAATTATACTTGGTATTATTGTTGCCCAGTGTGACTCAAATAAGGTAGGACTGTCTGGCCTCAAGCCTGAAGGTCAAGGCCACAACTTAGCGTCTAGGTCACATACCCATATCCACAAATACTAAGTCGTGTCGGACCCATAACATTTCACAGCTGTGAAGGTTATTAATGATACTTTGCTACCTGAGTTCCGTATTGTCCTAAGCGACATCCTGGACAATACGGAACTCAGGTAGCGACTTGGTATTGTTGTTTCCCACCACCAGATGGTGTGTCGCGAATAAGGTTGGGGTGTCTCCTCATAGTCAAGGTTCATCAGGGGCTTTTTCTGGGGAAATCAGCACCCTTTGGTGGCCATCCTCTAGTATGAATTTGGGGAGAGTTTTTTACTGTAAAGCACAAGGTGATTGACAACCTCATGTGCATTCGATTTGAAATTATATCGCCACAGTGAGACAGTTGAGCCCACTCACACCTGAATATTTTGACAGAGAGAGAAACATGTGGATGATAACGTTTATTCCTCTTTACAGAATCAAACCAGTTTTGGTATATTGGATTGTTGGGATGAAATACAGGTCAAGTTTATGTTGGGATGTTTGATCGTCATTCTTGACCAGAGGTATTGCTTTTGGGATTTGTAGGTCACGCCCTGTGTGCACCTGCAAGTGAAGCAGTACCTATTTACTGTGGTAAATTTGTCTTGCTTCACTGGTAGAATAGAACCTGGTTACCAACACCTGGGGTAAAAGTACCTTAAAGTGGGCAGAATAGGTATGAACGATTGGCTAAACTTGACTTCATACCTGTGTTGCAGTCACAATTATCCATAGCTGTAGAAAGGTGACTTTAAACACCATTAAATAAATAAATAAGGGCATATTTCTGAAAATATTACAAACGTTTGCAGAGGTGCACTTAACATGACATCCTGAGGAGGTCCTGACAAGAGACATTTAACTTGGCAGTGATTTCTAGTTAAGTCTTGGCTGCGATGTTAATGCAGCCAAGAAATTACTAGAAATCACTGCTATACCTGTAGACATGTATAGGTAGGTTGTAATCCGGAGGGATTTTAGGACAATTGTCCAGCCCTTAAGGGTTAATATAAAAAAAAAATTGGGTTTCTGTTTAACTTTTGTTTCCTTTCACGTATGAGGCTATAACTTCACGTTGTGGTTGTGATTGCATATGATGTGATGGGATTGTGATTGCATATGATGTGATGGGATTGGGATTGCATTAGGGGCCAATAGGTCACAGGTGAAGCTCACTGTAACTGTAAATAGATTTTTGTTTTATATTTTTGTGACAAGTTCAGTTTCCTCGTGGGAACTTAGTCACACTTTTGTACGCAGATTGTGTATAAGGTATCGATAATTGGAATTGTATTTGAAGTTCGTTGATTAGGGGTCCAGATGCGTCTTGCCTTTCATCCCTCCCTCCCTCCCTCTCCACCCACCTCAAATTTTGCCAGTTATGCCAATTTTGGGGGGCTACAAAATGTGTTTTTTGAAGGGATTAAATTAAAATCAGCTTGTGTTTTTAAGGATTTAATTGGATTTTATGTGAAAAAAATGAGCCCCTTTAGCACCCCCTTGCCCTCACCTCTTGGGGTCAATTGAGAAAATTATTTTTGGCTCCAAAATGACCACCCCCACCTTCAGGGAAAAATTTGGTGAATTCTTTTTAAAGGATTTATATTGAATTTTTGCAGAAAAAAACTTGAACCCTATCCCCACCCCAGGAGCATATTATGCAGTGTCAGCTGTGCTCTTGTTCAATGTCTTCTGTACCTTGCACTCTGCACTCAGATAAACCTTGTATTTGTCTAAACCTCTATGTAATTTCAACCTTGGTTCAGCAGCCCTTGTCTTATAACTCCAGGGTACACAGATCAAGACCTAGGCACTTTACATGGGAGTATGGTGGCTTAGTGGGTAGAGATGCAGGCTGCAAATCGAGAGGCCCATGATTCGAATCCTACCTCTGGAAACCATGTTGTGTCCTTAGGCAAGACAGTTCATCCCCACTGCCAAGGTGGTGGCACAGTGACGTTATGTACTAAGGCACACTGCATGTAAACTGGGTCAGTAGGGTTGAAAGGTTGATGGCTGCTTGTTGGTGTTAAGTGGTTCACTGGTTCTTCCCCAACCCATTGCACTGTCTGACATGATATGGCACTGGGTTCTAAAAGGGTTCTTAAACCATTATAAAGAAATTGATTCTTGGCAGAGAGTAATGCTAAGCTAACCATTTGATCGTTTTTGTGGATTTCATTTTGCACAATCAGCAGGGTAATGAAACCCCCACAAGAAATGAAGTAGTGCCTGTTTAGTTGTTTACTGTTGTAATTATGTTTTGCTTTATTGGTCATCAATGCCTGAGATAGAAGCCCTCTAAAATTGGCAGCATAGTTGTAAACAACTGGCTAACTTAACACATTTTCTGTGGTCACATTAAGTCCTCATGACCGTAAACACCAATAAATAAACAAATGAGTGAACAAATAAACTTTCTTCTCCCCTTCTCTATGTTCAGTAGCTTTTGCAAATGACGTTTGAATCATTTAAGAACAGGACCAACTTCTCAAGGTCATGTTATTACAGCAAATTCCTTTTTACCTCAACTTGACATAGTCAAGCTGAGGTATTGGCATGGCCCGTCGTCCATCTGTCTCTACGTCAACACCTCTCAGGCTACAGGCCGTCTTTATGAATCGATATTCATGAAACTTCTAGGATATGTTTGTTACCACCACACGATTTGAACGAGTGTTTTCTGGTTTGGGGGGAAATTCAAGATGGCCACCAGCAGCCATTTTGTACCAACAATTAGGTGCATTCAGTTTTTTATACAGAACTTCCACACGGAAGCTCCAATTTGAGTAAATCTTTGTATGCATGTTTAGTAACATGAAATACATCACATATAATACAGGTTTTTTTCTCGTGCATAAATTATGCAGATTAGATGAACTTTGATTTATTTTGTGCTACTTATTGAAGGGCGCATGAAGGGAACATGTCAATTCGGCTCAGGCTACATGCTGTATTTATGAATCGATCTCCATGAAGATTCTAGGGTATCTTTGTTATTGTTATCATAGTGGGACAAGAACGAGTGTTTTTGGATTTGGTCCAGAAGTCAAGATGGCTGCCAGCAGCCATTTTGTACCGAAATTCCGCGTAATCGGTATTTTGTTCAGAAGTTTTGTCAATACGGTTCAGGCTACAGGTCGTATTTATGAAACGATCTTCACAAAACTTCTAGGCTAGCTCTGTTCACTGTTGGACAAGAACGGGTGTTTTGGGGTTCGGTCTAAAATTCATGATGGCCAAGAGTGGCCATTTTGTTCCGAAATTAGGTGCATTCATTTTTTATACAGAACTTCCGTATGAAAGCTCCAATATGAATAAATTTGTGTATGATAGCCCAGATGCTGAAATGATATTAAACACCAATAAATAAATAAATGATGTCACGAATGAGATTACAAAACCAGCCAAGAGTTACTGTATTTTTTTTAACTCAAAATTTCTCATTATCATACATGTATTACCAATTCTTGTCCACACATTCAAAAAAAATTCCCTCCTGATTTTTTTCCTTAAATATATGTAGCTTTAGAAAATAATGTCATAGAGAGGCTTCTGAACTTTGGTGTCCGGCTTTAACGTACATGTAGTTAGAATTAGGGACAGTCATTGACCATCATGTGCCATTGCACTTGTTCAATTTTGTTATATGTTAAACATCTATGATGATAAAAAAACGTTTTCTTATTTAATTTTGTTATCTGTTGCACATTTGTTCTGTTTTTCTATTGGACTTTCAGGATGAAATTAAAAGTTTTGTTTTGAAATTAAAGATGGCTTCATTTTTCTGTTTTTCTTACATGCCATTGTATACATTCACATGTAACTTCAGGCTTCTGTGAAGAACTGTGGTCACCACCACCACCACCACCACCACCATACAGAACCCCCTATGTCCTTTTGTGTGTTCTTACATCCAAATGTTTATTGGCGGAATAACTAGAGCCATTTGTGCAATGTAATGGTCAAAGCTGGCCAGTGCTATTTACAAAAATCACCAATTCAAATTCCATTATTTTATTCATTTTTTGTCTCAATAAGGCATCACAACATAATGTTTCTACAAGCTATCAGTCCACCAGCCGAATTCGTTTTGGTATTTCGACGCTGTTATGAGCTAACTTTTTACTCACTTTGCGTGGAGTTTACAAACAGACGACATTTGACTTAATATAACAACATGTAGCAATGATTTTATGTGTTCTAGATGTTGATTTTTCAATCGAGAAGTATTTAATCATTCTTACTTCTTACTAATAAGATATTTGCAGAATTGTTGGAACTATGGCGCAATCAGAAACCTTTAGCTGTTGTGTTTTTCGATTGATTAGCATTTTGTAAACAACATGGTGGCAAACAATATTATCATCCATGATTCTGCCAAATTAGGATTCGTTTGAGAGTTATTCTCTTCTTTTGATCCTTAGAAACCAATTTTTTGGTGTTCATAGATTTAATCGGATAGAATATTTCGGTTCGTTGGAAAAGCAAACCTTGGGTTTGCTTTTACAGTGAACTGAAATTTTGCATCTGCTTGAATCTAAAAATAGGTGATACACCATTTAAAGACTAGACTGGTTCCAGGACATAACAGCATCGCAATTGCTATAGAATATGATGGATGGCTTGAGAGTTTGATGTTTCTGAGACAAAAAATGAAAAAAATTAGTTGAAAGGTGAATGTTTTAGCAAGTGTTGTCTTCACTTCATGTTAAATAAAGTGTTAGCAATACTCATTGATCTCAAGGATTTTTAGCTCACCTGAGCGAAGCTCAGTGGGAGCTTTACTAATCACTTTCTGTCTCTCGCCCGTCCCTCCGTCCGCCATCGTCCATAGTTAAATTTACGTTTTCAACTTCTCCTCACAAACCACTGCACCAAATCGAACTAAATTTGGTGTGCATGTACCTTATCATATGTCAATTCAAGTTTGTCCAAATAAACTTGCCACGCCCAGATGGGGCTCCACAAGGGGCATAACTCTGATAGAACCCATAAATTCAAGGAAACATATTTTTTAAAATCTTCTCCTTAACTGTTAATTAGAATCCTTCCCAATTTGGAATGTAACATCACTAGAGGGGGGGGGGGTGGTCAGATTCGAGTTTGTTCAAATCGAGTCCCTGGGTTGATATTTGGGCTCTCTATGGGAGCCTGAATATTAACTTAGTGCAAAATGAGGAATATTCTTTAAAAATCTTCTTCAGATCCACCACTGAGAATCCTTTCATATTTGGCATACAGCATTGCGATGGGGACCATATTCAAGGTTGTTCAATTCCAAGCCCTGAGTTAATATTTGGGCTCTCTGTGGGAGCCCGAATATTAACTTAGTGCGAAATGAGGAATATTCTTTAAAAATCTGCTTCAGATACACCAGTCAGAATCCTTTCATATTTGGGGACTAGATCCAAGTTTGTTTAAATCAAGTCTGTGGTTTAATATTTGGACTTCCTATTGAGCCCTTTAACTTCGAGCGTATTGAGTAATATTCTGTAAAACTCTTCTTTTTCGGACCCTCTATTGCGACCCGGGTTTAATTTTGTTTACATCTTGTCCATGTTGAAGCCCAAATTTTAAACACTTTGTCAGTGGAGCGATTAAGGCCACTAGGTGCTTCTTTTTGTATATGTATATGGCTTTTACTGGTATCTTGAAGGGATTAACATGTAAAAAAAATTAAAGGATGCTATTGCCCTTTATAACTTTAGAATTTGCTTGAAATTGGTGTCTTGGCACAATAACACATTGGATTTTATTCAGTTTTTGGTACATGTTTTTTTCGAAAGACTAGAATAGCTTGGTAAAGCATGTTTGTTGATTACCATAATTACTAAAAAGCTGTGTTTAACTCGTTCAATTTCGCTCATGTAAAGATAACACACAATATGCAATGGACTGCAGGTATTATCCATTACCACAAAGTATGAGGATGAGCGATATAGAAATGAGGTCTGCCTGTCCATTTGCCCGAGATTGCATGTCAAAGACAGAAAATCTAGAAATTTATAATTTGGAACAATATCATGAATGAGATTACAAACCAATTTTTTTCAAGATTTATTGCCCTTCGTGCACTTAGAATTTCTTCCAAAACTATATAAGATTGACCCACCCCCATGTGGGAATCCCAGGAAGTGAAGCTGTGCTTGTTTACTGAGGATAACAAGTTCTGTTTTACTGCAAAATAGGACCCAGTAATCAACAGCTGGGGTGCAATCCCTCAGCAAGTGGGCAACATATGCATAAACGATTGGCAAAACTTGACTTTATACCTATGTTGCGTCATTATATAGCCTAGATGCTGAAATGATGTTAAACACCAATAAATATATAAATAAGATTGACCCTTTCACCTTTTCCCTCATCCATCTATCTTTAATGTTTTTAGCTCATGTCAATGTGAGGTAATGTCATCGGGTATGCGGATGTTTGAGTCTGTTTTCCCATTCACAATTCTCGGGGCATGAACTCTAGGATATTTGTTTTCCAATCATCACCAGATTTCATATGCCTGTTCGGGTTGATGCCTAGATGAGAATGTCTTGTTGGAACACGGTCGGGCACCTAGAATGGGCTCCGCAGCAGACACCTTGGATTTCTTCTGCACAGGCAACATTCTGCGTTTATCAAGTATGCTTTTTGAAGTAGGTCGTATTTCTGGAGATGAACTTACTGAGGTAAGAGAAAAAAAGCTAGGTAATTGCTAATTTCACCTCGGTACGATTAGCGGGAGTTGGTGTTAAAAACTATGGCGAAGTGCGGGATGAACCCCGGGTCAACAGTAGGAAGTCTATACGTTTGTGACAGACCTCGGTTAGTTAAAATGCCACGGTTTGTGTGTAGCTTGACGATGTACCTCGAAAATCACCACGAACAAGCACACACACACACACACACTTGTTTGTTTTCTATGCTTTTGGAGGAACATCCAAACACTCGTGTGTATGTGCGTTTGTCCGTGGTGACTTTCGAGGTAAATCGTCAAGCTACACACCCACAAACTGTGGTATTTTAACTAACCGAGGTTCGTTACACACGTATAGACTTCCTACTGTTTACCCGGGGTACATCCCGTACTTCGCCATGGTTTTTAACACCAATTCCCGCTTATCGTTCCGAGGTAAAATACCGAGGTAATGGGAAAAAATACCTCGGTTTCTTCACAAACCTCGGATCGTTGGTGTGCAGAACTACGATGTACCTCCAAAAGCATAGTAGAAAACGCATACACACGGGTGTTTGGATGTACCTCATAAAGTATAATAGACAAACGAGGGTGAATCAGTTTTCTTGAAATTTGGCAGCGTGTCCTAGTATATGGGCTGATTTTTTAGTGAGTTTTGGAGGTTTTCCAGAGATTTTATGCCAAAAAGTCACCAGTTGATCTCTTTCGGCTTGAGTGAGTTTCTATTCGATGCAGAACTACCTTCAGCGGTGTTTACAGTTATTTGACATTAATATCATAAATGCATCACGAAGTCAAGGTAAGCTGTTAATTTCTCAAGGCGACGTATTCTACAAGACAAATATTGGGGTTATTCCCGGGGTCTCCGTTTCTCTTGAGATAAACTTTTGGCACCCTCTTTTATTGCTTTTTTTAGCTTGCCTGACTGGTGATAGCCAGTCTGACCTATTGCCATCACATGGCTCCAGTCGACAATAACTTTTACAAAACAATCTTCTTCAAAACCCTAGTCCATATTCAAGCGAATATGGCTCACATTATTTGTTACAATTTGTTAAATAATTGGACTCGCCCAGGTGGACATCCATTCTTTGCCTCGACCCAAAATTTGTATTTCTAGAACCATTCATTGAACCAAATTTAGAATTTAATATCAGTTTGTCCCTTACGTGTTTGATTCCTAACAAAAATATTCACAGTTCCACGTGGCATACCCCGACGACAAAATTGAAAGAAATTTCAGTTTCCCAACTGCATGAACCTGAGATTTGCTATTGGGTATGGGATTTCCTTTGGATCAGTCGAACCAGGTGGTCAAATGAAATGCTGTCGATTCTGTCATGAGGTGTATTTGGGACTTCTGAAACTGGAAAATATATTATAAGATTTTTGGAAGGTTCGTAGATCCATATTTGCGCCGATACATTGAGCCTGAAATGGAAACTTTGTCAATATCCGAGAAATTCCTTGACGTTTTTCGCTGGGGTGGGTAGGATGTTCAAATTGTGGTGTCCCTGCGCTGATGTTTGGGCTCCCCATGGGAGCCCGGATTTTAACGTAGGGTAAAATTAGGAATATTCGTCTTTAGAATCACTGGTCAGAATCATTTGATATTTGGAACACAGAAGTGGGTCAGATTTAAGTTTGTTACAATCAGGTTATTGAGCTCAAATTTGACCCCTCTAAGATAACTTTGTGCAATATGAGATATTCTTCCAAACTCTTCTTTAGATCCACAGTGCAATATCTTTTAATATTTGGTACACGCACTATCAGTTGTATATTGCTGTTTTGTCAAGGCCTCACACTAAAGTGATCTCTATTTCGTATCACTGATGCCCAAGTACCCTTATTCCCCAGGCCAACAGTTTATGCAGGTGAGGGTTTTAGGCCCATTCGAGCCACTTGTGATGCCCCACCCTACCTCGAATTACATTGATTTCACTGTAAACAGCGATTCCCAAATTATCCACCTAGGTATTGCTGAAAAGCTGACGCATCCTTCTTGCACATCCCGCCAATCGAGTTTTAAACTGCTCACCAGTTCCTTTTACAAACAGCCGTAAAATATACCCCCCTGATACAACCGTTCCAGTGCTCAGCCACCCCCCCCCCACGCCCCCCCCCTCCCCCTCCACACACACTCTTAACCTTCAACAGTTCTTAACATGCCTTGTCCATCCTTTCTCGGTGTTGGAGTTTTATACAGTGTCAAACGTTGTACGCCATATGTTGTTAGATATTTATAAATTAGTTTAAGTGGCATAATCACCCCACCCCAATCTATTCTACATAATTTCCCCATATCTATTCTATCCTAAACTGACATCCATCTGAGTTCACCCTGCTCACTTTCATTGTGACTGAGCTGCTCGCTCCTGTGACCCTCCGACCTGCGGCGTTTAGCATAATTTCCAATTTCTTACTACCACTTGGTTTAAGGGAATTCTATCCGCTCATTACTTCGTAATTCCGCCCTTTCACGAATAGTTTGTTTGTTTGTTTTACAAACGGTGCCTTATTAAATCTATTCTTCCATGGGTGTTTAACTAATTCGGAATTCTTATCCCCTTTGTATTGGGTTTAATGGCGTGGTTCCAATATATGCATACACGTGCTGTGTGCACTCACCTCGTAGTCACCCTGGAAACCTTTAGGAAGAGAAACGGTGCTTGTTTGTGGTGTTGAGGTCGCCACAGCCTGGGGTAGAAATCTTCTAAAATGGACAGCATATGCATAAACGATTGCCTAAACTTGACTTCGCACTTTTATTGTGTGTTGCCATCCATAGCTGCAAAAATGTGGTCTGCTCTTTGTTTAAAAAAAGTAGATTTAAATGTGCTAACGGTTATCCGTACCAATGTATATGAGTGTCGATTAGAATACTTGTGGTAAACACATACTGAATTTTCGAACCTCCCAGCGCCGCTGCTTCTTATTACGGGGGCGTCCAACACCAGCATGGTGGAGTGTAAGCTGACTGCTGTACCCAGTACATTAACGTCAAACTAAAAGGGAACGGGAGAACTCGCCACCGTGCCAATTAGACCCCAAGACAAGTTGCCCCCCCCCCCCCCCCCCCCCCCCCCCCCCCCCCCCCCTCCGGGACAACTCACATCATAATACAGGTACACAATTATAGACCTGGTGTTTCTATTCCGTTGTTTTCTGGAAATGTTTGATTATCGACAGCCCAAACGTCCCAACAGCATTGGGGTTGCAAGGAGAGAGAACTCTGTTCGATATACGTTTCGTGGTGGCGAAGGTTTGAGTCCTGCCATAGTGGAAAAGGCAAATGTAATATGGCAAGTTGAAGGGAAGAGAACCTAACATTAACACCCGTTTGGTAACGGCCTCGGCATATTTTTTACCACTGCGGTTACAAAAAAAAGAAGTGGATAATGATGCTCCAACGATGTACTTTTGAAGAACCAATAGTCACCCATCAAGCTCTCAGGGAGATCGGGCGTCGTATGGGCGTTAGCACCGATATTGGTTAATCGGTTTTCCTTCCAAATAGCACCACCCCCCCCCCCCCCCCTCCAAAAAAAGGATAATTAAAAAACTAGTAAATGAAAGGCCATCAAAGGAGCTCTTTTCTGGCAAGGTGCTTGCTGAAAGTATTTTTCACAATTATATTAAATGATACCATAGACTACACCGAGGTTTCAAACTTATGCTGAGCAAATTAATATTATCATGATGTGTGTTGTGTTATGGATTGCAAAACACCGAAGGAATGTAATTTACCTTATGGGAACGGGTCCTAAGGTTGACAAAGGGGGTGGGGGGGGGGGGGGGACACACCAGCAGCGAGCTTATTTGCTCCACTGAATAAGAAGCTTAACATTATTTGTGGAAATTTATTCACTGCCATTTATCAGTGTATAATTACTAATTGAAAGAATGCATTATGAAATTTGGTTATTATTATGAGCACTGGGTCATGATAATGGTTACAAGAATATATACTGAACAAAGCATGTTTCATTAACCTAGAGCAATGGTCTTATAATAGGACTGAGTATTAAGAAATTTGGTTTTTGGTTATTATAATGAGCACCCCACGGGAACCCCGGGGAGTGAAGCAGTGCTTGTTTACTGTGGTAAACAATTTATGTTTTACTGGCAAAGTAGGACCCGGTAATCAAGGCCACTGGGGTGCAACCACCAGCCAGCCAGCCAACTGAAATGACGTTACACACCGATAAATAAATAAATATTATAATGAGCAGTGTGCCATGATATGATTACAGGAATATATACAATACAAAGCATGTTTCAGTAACCTAGGACAAAGGTTGGCGATAACCCACAACCACCCCAAAACACTGAATGTGAAGGACAGGAGTGAAATGAAACTGACCACTGGGGAATATGGAGGGTAATGGGGCTGGATGGCGGGACCTTTGGCTATTTCGAATGGTGATTATCCTTTGAAGTCCAAGGTGACGAAAGAATGGGGCTTGCGCGCAAAAGTCTGTCCTCCCCCCTGTGTGTTTCTAATTATGGACTTGAAACAAAGAACTTGCGGATTCGCTATAACTATTTTCCAGTAATATAACAGGACCCAGTATCCCTGCACTTTAAAAGCATTTGGACATCTTGACAGGAAAATCACACGAGCTTGCGCAGTTAAGTTTTGGCTCCAATACGATCTAATAAAAAGTAGCAGGTATAGGGGGAACCAATCATGCCACCCAGAGAACACACACAGCTGGAAAACAAAATTAAATGGGCTTTCTTTGGAAACCATTCATGCATATTGCACTCGGAACAGGATGTTAAGTGTGAAAAACATGTTAGCTGTATCCTCTTTTAGCGCCGCTTCGCACAATTTATACTCTGCCATCACATTAGATGAATGTAATTTTTAAAGAACCTCCCGCAATTAATCTTAAATGCGGGTCATTCTCTCCAAACACCCTGTGACTGGTCCGCATTCAAAGGAACATTGTGAAATATACTGAAAATGAAACCCAAGATATGTGGTAGGATCTAACATACAAACTAGCCCAATATTTCCCTTACTGGGCAAAAAGCAGGTATTACCAGCATGTTTATCAGTTTATATTTTTGTTGGCGATCCAGGAAATTGGAGCAGTGCTTGTATACGTCGGTAAACATGTTCCGCTTTACTGGCAAAATATGACCCGGTCATCAACGTCTGGTGTAAAACTCCCCAAAAAGGCTGTCCCAATAAGCCACGTGTGTAGAAAAGTGACAGTTAGCACCAATAAATAAACAGCTTGTCATAACTTGAATAACTGGCAATTGATTTAAAGATTAAAAGTTCAAATACTTGAGCCAAATCGGCACGTATGTATTGTATCCGACCCGTCCGTTGCGTCTGTTTGTCCTGTCATATCTGAGTTGGGGACGGAGTTTCCATACCTCACACAGTCGATGCAAAGTTCAAGTGTGCAAGTGTTAAACTGTACCTCTGTTAGTTAAGCCATATATGGGAAGTGGGCGGAGGTTTGTTATTTACCTCGCACTGATGCTACAGGGTTGAATGTCATAAAATGGTTTGGAGAATCACTACAGGATAAAACTGGTGTTTTTAGGTGTCTAAACAAGTTTGGCAACACGCCAAATACAATAGTTGACATCCATCTGCCCCAGAAAGAGTAGACCTCAGTATGTTGATGTACATCAAGATACCTCATTAAGAAGCAAAGACAAACAAGGGTGTGTGTGTGTGTGTGTGTGTGCGTTTGTCTTACCAACTTGACGAGGTAACTAGACAAAAGAGTTTGCGTGTTTCGCCTTACCGAGGTACAAAAGACAAAAGAAACCCTTTACCCCTCGGTTGTTTTCCCAGAACTGTACCGGCAAAACGAGGTTGAAACCGTTAGTCCACACAAAGGACAGACAATGGGGTACCTCGGTATGTAGGGAAAACAAGACTCTGTGTGTGTGTGTGTGTGTGTGTGTGTGTGTGTGTGTGTGTGTGTGTGTGTGTGTGTGTGTGTGTGTGTGTGTGTGTGTGTGTGTGTGTGTGTGTGTGTGTGTGTGTGGGTGGGGGGGGGGGGGAGGGGGGAGTTGTGGAACCTATATTCAAACCTGGCCTGTATTACTAGCTGGAAAGTTAAAAAATTTATAGTAATTTATATATTTTTTATACTTACCAATGACCCCAGACTTAGCTGGTTGCTAACTCTTAAATTTTAGGGCCAAACACAAATTTTACCCCCCAATCCCCAAAATTTGCATTTAAAACTGAAAATTACATGACCTATATGGTCCTCCATACCTTTCCTCCACTGCGCATGCGCAGTGTCAAGGAGGTCTCGAAATTGGCGCCAAAGGTCATTCTTACAAGCAGTGCCTGGAAAAGCGTTATGCTCTCAGTGGGGAGGTATGAGTTCCCAACTCATGGGAGGGCCATCCCCGTCTGGGTCATTGGTAAGTATAAAAAATATATAAATTACTATAAATTTTTCACATTTTTATACTGTACCAATGACCCAGAGTTAGCTGAATAGTAAAAAGGTTGGAGGGCCTAGGACATAAAGCAATCCAATAACTCATCTATATATATACAGAATTATCCCCTCAAGGAGAAAGGAGAAATAGGCTTTACATGTATCTTTCTATTCTGCATCAAAACGAGAAAGACACAACACCATTCTGTACTTGAGCATAATAACATCACTGATGTCTATTAACCTCCAGTATAATCCATTATGGTAATTATTTTTAAAGGAAAGCCGATAAATAAAGTAGTCCAGATACATGAGACTCTTAAATTCATTAAAAGTGACCGAAAATTGTATATTAACGTCTGCATGATATGTGACATATACAAATACTACACACCGAGGTACACTTGAAAATATTACATGGATGAGTAAAAAATTATCTTTACACTTTAAAAATCATCCCGGTACCGACTAGAATTACTGACTCTAGGGGAGGTATTCCCTTGCTTTTCACTATAAAGCAGGTGACCTAAGGGAACACCCCCCCCCCCCCCTTCCCCTTGCCCTGGGTCAAATACCCCAGAGCGAAGAGGGCGGCAGCACAGAGTCACTACCAGAACCAAAAGCCTACACAACTATAGTTGCAACTGTTTAGTGGATGACATTCTGAGCAACAGATAACGAAACTAAACAATGCTGGTCTCTAGAAATGGACTCAATATTTCTGAGGTATAAATTCATGCAAGTGAAAGGCTAAAACCAATATGCAGCCGTCATTAGAACTGTAATAGCAACGCTATTAGCATAAGCCTCTGAAGTAGAAAGAACTCTTACTTCAAGAGCTAAAATCTTAATCGCAGACTGCTGTGTTGAAGATATTATCATAAGCAGTACTGAAAGCTAATAGAATCCATCTAGCTATAGAATGGACAGAAATGTGGAGGAAGCTTCCACAGCATAAGCCACAACAGACACCTGAATAGATTAATGCATGGTCTTTGTGGAGACAGAGGTGCTACCAACAGAATTGCATTGAGATTATTTAACTTAAGTAGTATCTGCTGAATCAACGGCGCTGGAGGATACCCATATCCTATTATCCCATCTCACGAGATGGATAGAGCGTCAACTGCAAACGCTCAAGGATCCGAACATATTGACACATACACTTGCAACTGACTGTTGAGATGCGTCGCAAATAAGTCCATCATTGGCCGCTCTCATAGGTAGCAAATCTGATATAAATACTCGTTGTTAAAAGTCCATTTGACGGCAACAAGCGGCCCTTTCATGAAAGGGAGTCCGCTAATACGTTCAGACGACCCGGAATACGACGGACCGATAGGAGAACTTGATGTTCTAGTACCAACAGAAGGATTTATTCCGTTACAGTGAATAACAGAATGGAATGAGTACCTCCCTAGTTCCGAAAATATGCTTATACAGTCGAATTGTCGGACAGAATTGCCTGTGGGCAATCTGGATAACATCCATGCAATGACGTAACGCAAGCCAAAATAACATCAATTCCTGATGTTTATGTGCTTGATTAGGAACTACGGATCCCAAGGACCCTGGCACTTAAAAACCGTTGGACTCAATGTTGAGTCCCAACCTATTTAACTGGCATCCGTCAAAACTGTAAAACTCGGATCCGGCAATTGCAGTGGAAGTTATTTCCCTGAATAAACCACTGAATATCTGCCCAAGTCTGAATCTGTTTCACTTGACTTACAAGAGGATGTACGTAACGAGCGAAAGAATCTTCACCCTCCAACTCTGTTCTTTTTGAGTCAAAAAGATTTGGAGAGGACAAGTGCATAGCCGCCCAATTGGAATAAAAACCGCGGCAGCTCCACACAACCCTATCAGTCTGATGAATTCTCTCGCTGTAACTTTGTCTGAGTGAAGACAATAGCGAGCGCAACAACTGATTAATTTCGCTCTGGTTAACAGCAGACGAACGAGATTGTTGTGCGTCTCGAAGCTCATTCCCAGATGAGTGAATGACTTGGACGGCACCAGAACCGACTTCTCCTCATTTATTATAAAACCGAGACGTCGGAGTAATAGAAGCAGATTCTGCACATCGTTCTGAAGCGTTAACTCGTTGCCGTATCTCTGAAGAATGTCGTCCAGGTAGACCGACGTTACCGCAGACGAATGAGCTCGGAAATATATCATTACCGAGTTCATTATTCGAGTGAAAGCCCAGGGCACTAGGTTCAAACCGAAGCACATCACTCGGAACTGATATACAACTCCTAGGACTGCAAAGCGTAGATAATTTCTGAATGTCGAATGTACCATGACGTGAAAGTACGCATCCTTGAGATCTATGCTAGTAGCATAGTCGTTCACCAGAATACTCGCTCTGACTGATCGAATTGTCTCCATATAGAACTTCGGAGTGACGATCAGCTTGTTTATCCAGCTCAAGTCTATGACTGGACGGAACGAGCCGTCTGGTTTCGGAACCAGAAACAGATGGCTGTAGAAACCCGGTGATTCCTGGTCTTCTACGACCTCTACCGCGTTCTTCTTCAGAAGAGGCTGTACTTCAGATAAAAGAGCGTCTCTTTTCTGCGGATTTGACGGAAGCTGAGTCCATTTTGGACTTCGAGTTAATGGAGGCTTTCGTTTGAAGGATATTCTTAGTCCTTCCGAAATTACCCCTCGAACCTAGGGGTCGTCCGTAATTGACGCCCAATCGTTTATAAAACTTGATAATCTTCCGCCTACTGGAACACGATAGAGGTTCAAACCATCACCTCCTGGACCTGCGAGGCTTGCGGAAGGAGAAACTACGTCCTCCACGACCCGCACCTCGCCCCGTCGACCTAGGGACATCTGACCGGTTATCTCGGCAAGAATAACGTCCCCCACGTGAGTCGCTGCCTTGACGGTCTCTAGAATAAGACCTAGAGGATGCATAGGAACCTCTATAGGAACTTCTCTTGGGCGTACTTGTCCCAGAAGTGCCTGTCTTACTCTTTTCTGCTGTATCCGACTTTTTAGAAGTGGATTTGAATAGCAGAGAATCCAAAGCTTTCTTAGTTATCTTATCATAGATTGCTGAAAGCTTGCCGTTGAAAAGAAGCTCTCCGGAGACCGAAGCGACTCTGAGAGAGTTTTTCACCTTACCATCCACGCGCGTGGATGTAGCTAGGGCTGCGTCACGTATAACCAACTCCAGGTTTGCCACTGAAAGGGCAGAGTTATACGTGGAATAAGCTATTGCCCTTGAAAGAACTCTTAATGAGGATTGTATATCCTGGAATTCTTTCCCTTGAAGGCGTAATGATAACGCCTTAGTAAGGTGATCTGCTTATGATAAAGCGTCTAAGTTAACTCTGTTAGACATTATTGTCGTTTCCAACGTTGTGGTTGGAATTGACATAGACGACGGTATAGACAATTCTAAGTCTTCAGCCTGGTCGTCTAGACGCAGAGGAACTCTCGGTATGCCCTGTCCTGCCGTTTCGAATTTATTCCTTGAATTAATGAAAGGCAGATTTAGAGCATTTGCGGACAAGAAACCAGCCTTGCTCGTTTTGGTAGCAAGCTTATATATAGCGTCATTCAATAATTTAAATGTTCTTGTGACATTATTGGACTGTGTCGGAAACTCAGGAACGATGTCCCTGAACCGATCAAAAAATTCTGTGTCCAATGACGCTATCAGTCTCTTATCCGGCATCGCAGCATTCTGGTCCGACGGAACAACCTCTGGAAGATAATGCCGGATAAAATCTACGGCAGCTTTATGTTGTTCCAAAAGGTTAAGCTCTAAATCCTCTGAATCCCTTTCGCCATCCAGTCGGACCCTATGAAGTTCTCGGTCGTCCGTACCTGATGCTTCAGCGGAGCGTACCGACCCAGCGTCGTCGGATAATTCCTGATCCGACAGAGATTCTGTCGTCTGCTGGGATGCTGCAATAAGTTGTGCTATTTGGGATAGCACGTACGTCACTGAGGCCTGTGGAGTAGCGGTCTTATGTTGCTTTGCCGCTGGAAGCTCCGTGTACGTTGACTCCTGCATACTTTTATGCGAATGTCCGGAGTCTACAGGCCTCGTGTCCCTGGCTACCGGATGGCGTGACCTGGTCGCCGTGGAATCCCTGATCGGCGAAGCTGGCTGGATATCCGTGGTCACATAGCCAAGGTGCGGTCGTGTGTGCTGCCATGAGGATGAGGAAGCCATATCGACAGTCTCTCCAGACTGTCTATATGACGGAGCGTCCCGAGCGGCGGACGTATGCTCCAAATGCGAAACGTTTTGTACCACAACATCTGGTCCCAGGTGTAGTTGTACGAGAGAGGGACCTCTCTCGCTCGCAGCCCGGATGCATTGGACGAGCTAGGAACCGGACTAATAGGCTTCCTCCGTTCTCTCCTCGGATCCGTCGTCACTGGGTGTGCACTTTGTCTATTATAGTGCTCGCATCACCCAAATCTCCTTCCTGGACCGCAACGGACGAACCCGGCTGCCGAGCCATTCGATGAATGGTCGCTACACCGGGCGAGCTAGCGAACACCAATGCCTTCGATCCTACTAGGGACCTCTTAGGCAATTGACATAATATCATGAGCACTTATCCGCTAGCTCTTCATTTAAACTGTGACGACGGAAGCACACTTTGAAGACATCACAGAAAATCACCGCATTCTTATTCCTGAATGAGGCCTGTGGAGCCGTGACTTACATAATATCCACTGTCAGCTCCAGGGACGTTCATTCCTGCATTTATATATAATATGCGAACGTCCCATCAGGAAAGACCTCATATCCTTGGCTAACAGATGAAGTAACCTGGTCGACAATATTCCCTAGTCGGCAAAGCAGGAGCTCTAGGAACGTTCATTCCTGCATTTTTATAATATGCGAACGTCCCCTGAAACTCTGTGGTCACAAGCCAAGGTGCGGTGGTGTGTGTGGACATGAGGATGAGGAAGCCCATAACACAGCCAGTTCGGACTGTGTATGTGACGGAATGTCCCGAACAGGAGGATTGGACGTATGTTCCGACTAACAAACAAACATACAACAACATTGTGGCTCAAATGTAGTTGTAAGAGAGAGGGGGGCCTCTCTCGCTCGCGGTCCGGATAGACCTGGACGAGCTAGCTACTAGCTGACAGGCTTCCTCCGTACTATCCTCGGATCCGTCGTTGCTGGGTGTGCACGTTCCAAGTTTATAGTGCTCGCATCACCCACACTGCTTCCCAGAACCGTCACGGACAAACCCGGCTGCCGAGCCATTCGATGAATGGTCGCTTCCCCGGGCGGACTGGCGGACGATCAATGCCTTCGATCCTACTAGGGACCTCTTCGGCAACTGTTGTATTACCCTGAGCACTTAGCCGCTAGTCCTAACACTGCAACGACAGAGACACACTTGTTGAAGACATCACAAAAAAATCACTCTGAATTCTGAAAAATAAAATGATAATATAGAGTGACCCTACGGAGAGAGGACTGGTATGGACCCCTCCCCGCAAACACAATATCGTGACACACGTCTCCAACATTGTCATTTCAATCAACACACACAGAGCAGGAATTAGTGCGAATACAATGAACCTGAGAATTAGAGGAAGATATCCTCGCATTATAAATAAAAAATATTTTTTCATCAAAAAAAAAAATACACAGTCATATTAGTCGCACTATTCCTTGAAATAAAGATACATAATATAACATAATCCATTATAATCTTTGAAAGAAAATAATTTAAAAAAAAAAAATTTTTTGACAAAAATTTTTCAGAAGAGCCCAAGTTCCCAATGGGAACACCGAGCCCAAATGGATCCCAAAAAAGCCTAAGTATGGACAAAATTTTTTAAAACATTTCAAAAAATTAATGCAACACTTACATACAATATTAATGTATCTTGCTATGTCTAAACTAATGTAAAGACAAGAAATCACTATCAGCAATAACCGTTGTCAATGTAAACAAGAAGTTGTACAGAAACATGACTCCAGGCACTGATAAACATGGCCCCAAATCAGTTACCAATTTAAACACTATCTGATGCAAAACAGAGATTTCCATAGAAGAAACTGCAGAACATCAGATGGTAGATGCAGATCACAACGCCTAAACACCTAAGGGTGAGGACGTCAACATGGGGAAAAGAACAGAAATTCATTCTGTTACGAAGCCAAAACTCCCAAGAAATTTTAGTAATAACTAGAGGAAGTGATTGTACCTTCGGAACAATACACAGGATTTTCCTTAGTGGTTTTACTCACTGTTCTACTCAGCAAGCCCTAAGGGTGCTCGATACCAAAGAAAAATTTGATTTTTTTTCGGTTTCGTGAAATGTTTTGGCAGAAAGGTGTTAACCAACTACCATTTTGTACACTTGATTAATAGAGAAGTGTATTACAGTCATTCCTGTGAAAAGTTCAAGTCAATCGCCCCTTCCAGTCCAAAGATATCGGCTCCCGCATATTTGGGCGTTTTGGGCTGGAAAAACATTTTCTGCAATATTCGGATAGTTTTCTTTATGAGAACTAATGAAGCTAGACATAATAAAGTAAAAAAAAAACACAAGAAATTTTTTTAAAATTTTTGGTCACAGTGTCCCAAAGCCATGTTTGACTGCTAACAGACGCCAAACGAAGAACAACTCCAATTCTAAAAGACGATAACTGTTCATGTACACTGTGACTTCAACATTTCTACCATTAGAAGCCTTCAAATCGTCCCCCTTGTTGAGTACTGTGACGGCAAAGTAGTCCGGTCGAAACAAAAATTTCCGACTTTTGGTCGAAAATTTCAGTCTGAAGTAGACCGAAAATTTTCCGTGTAAAAAATAAAAAAAATTTTGTCTCAAAATTGAACGAAATGGATAAAAAACGAAAAATGTTTTTCAGATTTTTTGGCTGCCATTTTGGATTAACGAAAAATCTAAACGAAATTCTTTCGATTTTTCTTATAAAGCAGTATTACTGCCTTCAATTTGGATCCCTTTTAGAGGGCTCATTATATTTAAATCTCGATATTTCAATCCGAAATGGCCGATTTTCGAGATAACTTTCTGTTTTGTGAAAATTTTTGGCAGAACACATGAAAAATGGAAAAAAATACCGATTATGTTTGTTTTAGACAAGAGTAATTCTGACAAGTCTGTCAAGAAATTAAGTCGAAAGCTTTTTTCCTTCATGAGATATTGGCCTATAAATGTTTGGGCATTTTGGGGCGTTTTTGCCCAACAAGAAACATTTTGCCCCAAATACTGATAGTTTTTATTTATGAGAAATAATGAATCTAGACATACTAAAGTGAAAAAAAAAAAAAAATTTTTTCAATTTTTGGTCACAGTGTTCCGAAGCCATGTTTGACTGCTAGCAGAAGCCCAACGAAGAACAACTCCAATTCCAAAAGACGATAACTGTTCATGTCCGCTGGGAATTCAACATTTCTAACCTTAGAAGCTTTCAAATCATCCCCGTTGTTGAGTACTCAGACAGCAAAGTAGCCTGGTCGTAACAAAAATTTCCGACTTTTGGTCGAAAATTTCAAAGTCCGATGCAGACCGAAATTTTCAGTGTAAAAAAAAAAAAAAAATTTCGTCTCAAAACTGAATGAAATGCATAAAAAAAGGAAAAAGGTTTTTCGATTTTTTGGCCGCCATTTTGGATTAACGAAAAATCGAAACAAAATTCTTTCGATTTTTCTTATAAAGCGGTATTCTGCCTTCAATTTGGGTCCCTTTTAGAGGGCTCATTATATTTAAATCTCGATATTTCAATCCCAAATTGCCGATTTTCGAGATAACTTTCCATTTTGTGAAAAATTTTGGCAGAAAACATAAATGAAAGTGTCAATGACACTGTAGCTCAACTTGTCAAGACAAAGACATGTATAGTATGTGACACAGCCATGACAAACATCTAGGTAATGACCTGATAACAAAGGTACATATAAAGTATTGTAACGGTCTGTACATAAATACTGACCGTTGCCTGTAACAAATGTATAGGTAAAGTATTGTAAAGGTGGGTGACAGTCAGTTGCTAAACTAGAAAAAAATCTTTCAGTCCCAGAGTGGGTCTGACTGAACCCCAAAATATTTGTTCTCATAGCACAGTGATAACAAAGGCACCCCAAAACACACTCATTCCTGTCCCAAGGTGAAAACAAAGGTACCCAAGAAGTTTCGTGAAGATCAGTTCACAAATATGAGCTGTGTAGAAGTTGTGACAAAAAACTGATTTGACCTAATTTCGGTACAAAATGGCCACCGGCAGCCATCTTGAATTTTGGACCGCACCCAGAAACACTCGTTCTCATCCCAAGGTGATAACAAAGGTACCCAAGAAGTTTTGTGAAGATCGGTTCATAAATACAGCCTCTAGCCCGAGCTGTATTGACATGTGCACTTACAGTGTATAAGTAGCACTGAATAAATCAAAGTTCATCTAATTTGCATAATTTCTGCACGCGAAAAAAAAACGTACTATATGTGATGTATTCCATGTTACTGAACATTCATACAAAATTTTTTTCAAATCAGAACTTTCATACAGAAGTTCTGTACAAAAGACTGATTGCACTAATTTTGGTACAAAATGGCTGCTGGTGGCCATCTTGAATCTCGGACCATACCCAAAAACACTCGTTCTCATCCCACGGTGATAACAAAGGTACCCAAGAAGTTTCGTAAAGATCGGTTCATAAATATGGCCTCTAGCCTGAGCCGTATAGAAGTTGTGTACAAAAAACTGATTAGACCTAATTTCGGTACAAAATGGCCACTGGCAGCCATCTTGAATTTTGGACCGCACCCAGAAACACTCGTTCTTGTCCCAAGGTGATAACAAAGGTACCCAAGACGTTTCGTGAAGATCGATTCATAAATACAGACTATAGCCTGAGCCGTATTGACAAGTGTACTTACTGTGTGTAAGTAGCACTGAAAAAATCAAAGTTCATCTAATTTGCATAATTTCTGCACGAGAAAAAAACCTGTATTATATGTGATGTATCCCATGGTACTAAACATTCACACAAAAAATTATTCAAATCAGTGCTTTCATATGGAAGTTCTGTGCAAAAATCTGATTGCACCAAATTTTGTACAAAATGGCTGCCATCGGCCATCTTGAATTTCGGACCGGACTCAAAAACACTCGTTCTCGTCCCATGGTGATAGCAAAGGTACCCAAGGAGTTTCGTAAAGATCGGTTCATAAATACGGCCTCTAGCCCGAGCCGTATTGGCATTTGCACTTAAGTGCTGAAAGTAACACCAAAAAACTTCAAAGTTAGTCTAATTTGCATAATTTATGCACGAGAAAAAAACCCGTATTATATGTGATGTATCCCATGGCACTAAACATTCATACAAAAAATTATTCAAATCAGAACTTTCATATGGAAGTTCTGTACAAAAAACAGATTTCTGCATCGTCGGTACAAAATGGTGGCTGGCAGCCATCTTGAATTTCGGACTGCACCTAAAAACACTCGTTCCTGTCCCAGGGTCATAACAAAGGTACACAAGAAGTTTCGTAAAGATCGGTTCATAAATAAGACCTCTAGCCCGAGCCATAGCCAATTGCCCCAAATACTGATAGTTTTTACTTATGAGAAATAATGAATCTAGACATACTAAAGTGAAAAAAAAAAAAAAATTTTTTCAATTTTTGGTCACAGTGTTCCGAAGCCATGTTTGACTGCTAGCAGAAGCCAAACGAAGAACAACTCCAATTCCAAAAGACGATAACTGTTCATGTCCGCTGGGAATTCAACATTTCTAACCTTAGAAGCTTTCAAATCATCCCCGTTGTTGAGTACTCAGACGGCAAAGTAGCCTGGTCGTAACAAAAATTTCCGACTTTTGGTCGAAAATTTCAAAGTCCGATGCAGACCGAAATTTTCAGTGTAAAAAAAAAAAAAAAATTTTCGTCTCAAAATTGAATGAAATGCATAAAAAACGAAAAAAAAAATTTGCGATTTTTTGGCCGCCATTTTGGATTAACGAAAAATCAAAACAAAATTCTTTCGATTTTTCTTATAAAGCGGTATTCTGCCTTCAATTTGGGTCCCTTTTAGAGAGCCCATTATATTTAAATCTCGATATTTCAATCCCAAATGGCCGATTGTCGAGATAACTTTCCATTTTGTGAAAAATTTTGGCAGAAAACATAAAAAATGGAAAAAAATACCGATTATGTTTGTTTTAGACAAGAGTAATTCTGACAAGTCTGTCAAGAAATTAAGTCGATAGCTTTTTTCCTTCATGAGATATTGGCCTATGAAGCTTTGGGCGTTTTTGCCCAACAAGAAACATTTTGCCCCAAATACTGATGGTTTTATTTATGAGGACTCATGGCCGTCATTGATAGTTTTTATTTATGACAATTAATGAATCTAGACATAATAAAGTAAAAAAAAACACAAGAAATTTTTTTTCAATTTTTGGTCACAGTGTCCCGAAGCCATGTTTGACTGCTAGCAGAAGCCAAACGAAGAACAACTCCATTTCCAAAAGATGATAACTGTTCATGTACACTGTGACTTCAACATTTCTACCCTTAGAAGCCTTCAAATTGTCCCCCTTGTTGAGTACTGTGACGGCAAAGTAGTCCGGTCGAAACAAAAATTTCCGACTTTTGGTCGAAAATTTCTAAGTCCAAAACGCAAATTTTTCTGGTGCAAAAAAATTTTTTTTTTTTGTCTCCAAATGGCCTGAAATGCATAAATAACCGAAAATAAAAATTCGATTTTTCGGCCGCCATTTTGGATTGTCGGAAATTCAAATCGAAATTTTTTCAATGGTTTTTACAATTCGGTGATACAGTCTTCATATCTAAGCCATTTTAGATGGTTCAGCACATCCCTCTCCCGAGATTGAGTGAAAAAATGGTCAAATTTTGAATTTTTTTTTCGTTATGAAAAATGTTTTGGCAGAAAGGTGTTAACTAGATACATTTTTGTACCATATGCTGATAGAGGGGTGTATTTTTTCAAGTCAATCGCCCTTTCCAGTCCAAAGATATGAGCTACCAAATATTTTTGTGTTTTTTGGCATAAAGGGTTAGCTAAAACATTTTCAGAAAAATGGGAATATGAATATGACGATTAGTTACAACTTATGACCCTTTATGAGTACAGAAACTTTAAAAAAAAAATGTTAAGAGCATTTTCGAGAAACAGTGGAAATAAAAAGTGTGGAAGAATAATAATAAAAAAAAAAAAAAAAAAAAAAATAATCATTGCAATAACAAATAGATTTTCCCTTTAGGAAAATCTAAATTATTACAGAAAATATGCCAAAAGCATGGGAGAATTGCAAGGGGGAAATAAAGGAAAGGGAGAGAGGCAACACTGATCAAGCAGTGGAACTTTCATAGCAAGCATGATAACAACAGGCTCATGCCTCGAAATTAGGGAACATAACATAATTTCGTAAAAAAAATTCAAGTTACAGCCCTGATTATTTCCTGCCACTGAATTGTCCTCTCATCCTTCTATTTCCTCTTTAGATCCACCATTTCTCTCATATTTATGTGTCTGGCATCATTTAAACTGAGATTTACAAGCACAAATATCAGTCAGATGTGAACTGATGAAGGGCCAAACAAAGAATGATTTTTGGCGCCAATTCCGCGACCTCCTTGACACTGCGCATGCGCAGTGGAGGAAAGGTATGGAGGACCATATAGGACATGTAATTTTCGGTTTTAGATGCAAATTTTGGGGATTGGGGGGTAAAATTTGTGTTTGGCCCTAGAATTTAAGAGTTAGCACCAGCTAAGTCTGGGTCATTGGTACAGTATAAAAATATACACATATCAACTTTGGTTGAAATCAAATAATCCAAACTGGAGTTATCAGTTGGAAACCAATTGTTTACAGACAGATGGATGGTCACCGCCAGATGGACGGACGAAAGTCAAGACTATAGCCCTGACTATAGTCAGGCTAAAAATGCATTTTGTACCAAAGAAAAAATATTGCATGAATGGCCCTGGGTGAGGAGGAGGTGGGGTGGGGGTGGAGAGTGGGGGTGTGTTAGGGGAGTCCATTTTTTTTCCTTCAGAATGCATTTTGAGCAGAGAAAAAAAAAATACCTAACTGGCACCATGGGGGTGGGGGTGGGGTGGTGGTGGTGGTGTTTGTCTGGGTTTTTAACCACAAACTTTAACCAAAACTGCAAAAAAGCATTTTTGACGAAAGAAAAGAAAAGTGCCTAATTGGCCACCCGCGGAGGGGGGGGGTACATAAGTTTAACTAGAGGGGGTATCAGTACCCCATGGCTCACCAACAGGTGGCCAATGTAAAGGGGTGGCTGGAGTAAAAAAAAAAGTTCAAAACCTCCACACAAAAGTCCAAAATTAAAGAAAATAAGCAGCTAAAGGGTTAAATAATATAATAATAACTCCTAAGAAGCATGCTAACATAAAATAGGAACAATGGCAATATGCTACAAGGTAAGTCTCCACTTAGAAGAAAAGAAAGACAAACCTCAAAACTTGCACATAAAAGTAAAAAAAAGTATCACATTTGTTTCAAGGGGTTAAAATTGAGAAAAATACCCTGTCACAGTAACCACAATGGCAATATGCCAGTGAGGTGAAACCCTACCTGAAAAATATCCACTTGGAAGAAAAGAAAGAAAAACCTTAAAACCTGCACATAAAAGTCAAAAAAGTACCACATTTGTTTCAAAGGGTTAAAATTTAGAAAAATACCCTGAAAATGTTACAATAACCACCATGGCAATATGCTAGTGAGGTAAAACTCCACTTAAAAAAAAATATCAAAACCTGCACACAAAAGTACAAAACCTGCACACAAAAGTCCCAAATTAAAGTAAATAAGCAGCTAAAGGGTTAAATAATATAAAAATAGCCCCAAGAAGCATCCTAACATAAAATAGGGACCAATGCAATATTCTACAAGATAAGTCACCACTTGGAAGAAAAGAAAGACAAACCTCAAAACCTGCACATAAAAGTAAAAAAAAGTATCACATTTGTTTTAAGGGGTTAAAATTGAGAAAAATACCCTGTCACAGTAACCACAATGCCAATATGCCAGTAAGGTGAAACTCTACTTGAAAAATATCCACTTGGAAGAAAAGAAAGACAAACCTCAAAACCTGCACATAAAAGTAAAAAAAGCATCACATTTGTTTCAAAGGGTTCAAATTTTGAAAAATACCCTGAAAATGTTACAGTAACCACCATGGCAATATGCCAGTGAGGTAAAACCCCACTTAAAAAAAATATCAAAACCAGCACACAAAAGTACAAAACTTGCATACAAAAGTCGAAAATTAAAGTAAATAAGCAGCTAAAGGATTAAATAATATAATAATAGCCCCCAAGAAGCATCCTAACATAAAATAGGAACCATGGCAATATGCTACAAGGTAAGTCTCCACTTAGAAGAAAAGAAAGACAAACCTCAAAACTTGCACATAAAAGTAAAAAAAAGTATCACATTTGTTTCAAGGGGTTAAAATTGAGAAAAATACCCTGTCACAGTAACCAAAATGGCAATATGCCAGTGAGGTGAAACTCTACTTGAAAAATATCCACTTGGAAGAAAAGAAAGACAAACCTCAAAACCTGCACATAAAAGTTAAAAAAGCATCACATTTGTTTCAAAGGGTTCAAATTTAGAAAAATACCCTGAAAATGTTACGGTAACCACCATGGCAATATGCCAGTGAGGTAAAACTCCACTTAAAAAAAATATCAAAACCTGCACACAAAAGTACAAAACCTGCACACAAAAGTCCCAAATTAAAGTAAATAAGCAGCTAAATGGTTAAATAATATAATACTAGCCCCAAGAACATCCTAACATAAAATAGGAACCATGGCAATATGCTACAAGGTAAGTCGCCACTTGGAAGAAAAGAAAGACAAACCTCAAAACCTGCACATAAAAGTAAAAAAAAAGTATCACATTTGTTTCAAGGGGTTAAAATTGAGAATAATACCCTGTCACAGAACCACAATGGCAATATGCCAGTAGGATGAAACTCTACTTGAAAAATATCCACTTGGAAGAAAAGAAAGACAAACCTCAAAACCTGCATATAAAAGTAAAAAAAGCATCACATTTGTTTCAAGGGGTTAAAATTAAGAAAAATACCCAAAAATGTTAAGGAAACCACCATGGCAATATGCCAGTAAGGTAAAACTCCACTTGAAGACAAAATTTCAAAACCTGTACACAAAAGAAAAAAACCTGCACAGAAAAGTCAAAAACCTGTACACAAAAGTCCAAAATTCAAGTAATTAAGTATGGAAAGGGTTGAATAAAATATTACTATCCCTGAAAAGCATGCAGACATTAAAAAAAACAATAAAAAAAAAAAATAAAAATCAAAACCTGCACACAAAAGTTCAAAATGAATGAATCCGGTCGCCGACGCAGGCGACGCCGCCGACATGAGGGCTATGCCATAGGCTCACACAACTATCGTTGGTGAGCCAAAAACAGGTTCTGCATGTAGTGACTGTAAATAGTTCAAAATGCATATTGGAGGAAATAAAAAAACAAAAACAAAAATGCCTAATTCTAATTGGGGGGGGGGGGGGGGAGGGGTGGTGGTGTTTGTCTGGGATTTTAACCACAAACTTGAACTAAAACTGTAAAATAAGCATTTTTGTCGAAAGAAAAAAAAAGTGCCTAATTGGCCCCTGGGGGGGGGGGGGGGGGGGGTAGGGGAGGGGGATTCATAAGTTTAAAAAAAAGTTCTGCATGTAGTGACTGTAAATAGTTCAAAAATGCATATTGGAGAAAAGAAGAAAACAAAAGCTTAATTGGGGGGGAGGGGGGGGGGGGGTAGGGGGTGGTGGTGTTTGTCTGGGTTTTTAACCACAAACTTTAACCAAAACTGTAAAAAAGCATTTTTGATAAAAAAAAGTGCCTAATTGCTCCCTCCCCCTCCCCGAAAAGCATTGTGAAAAGGGCTAAATTAATGCCAATATTATTTGAAACCACTGTGTACACCTTCAGTAGACCTTGCCCGAAATGAAAAAAAGAAATCACGTTGTAACAGAGTGTTTGGAGAATGAAAGGTAGAACCTTGAAAAGCAGAACTTTAAGCCGAAACTTTAAGCTGGGAATACTAAGTAAAATTGATTGGCCAAAAAGGGTTAAATATTTCCTAAAACCGATAAAAGAAATCATTGATGTAAATAGAATCATTAAGTTGTATTGACCCTGCAAGAATTAGAGTAAGAAAGTTTGTGGCAAAGTCTAATTTCAAATACAAAGAAAGTAAGTCTGAAAACATGTTTAAAAGGGGTTAAAATCATGCTGATTTTAATGAAAATCACTGTAAAAATGTTCAGTAGATAGTAGACATTGTCCCAAATAAGAAACAGTGACATTCCGATAAACTGTTTGAAGAATTAAAGGTGTAATTTTAAAACACCACCCCCCCCAAAAAAAAAAAAAACTTTAACCAAAAACTTTAACCTGGAAGTTGCAAGTGAAATTGCCAAACAAAAAATGTTAAATGTTTCCCAAAATAACATGAAACATAAAAAAATAGAAACAAAATGAGAATGATACAATCAATAGTAATATCAATTTAAAAAAAACAAAAAACTTTAATGTTGACTAAAAAACTTTAACCACAAACTTTAACCAGAACTCCAAATGTTAACAGACAGACAAAAGAAAGTCATGACTAAACAGGAAAAAAAACAAAAAAAAACACTTGAACCTTCAGTAAAAAACTTGAACCACAAACTTTAACCAAAACTCTAAATGTTAACAGACGGACAGACAGACAGACGGACAAAAGTCATGACTATAGCCCTCACTGTAAACAGTCGGGCTAAAAAGAGTAGAACACCCCCAACTACAGGAGGAAGGTGGTAGAAAATAAAGGTCCAGTGGGAACACAACAGAACCCAGATGGCTAAAAAGGAGCCAGAAAACTGAAATTCCGCCCTCAACAGAAGGGAGAAATCCTGCCAAAACAGCCCTCCACTGACACCTAACTTCAACAATAATATCCAAAAGGATAACATAAATTGTCAACCGAAAAATATTAACCGAACCGCATGGTACATGAAAGTTGTGCGCAAACATGGTGAATATAAAATAACGAAAATGTGGTTGAATGTAATAACAAGAATATACAAAAAACACAGCCCTGTTAATATAAGATCAGCATATCCATAATCCTTGTCACAGGAACATGGTATCAACGTGTTGAATTATCACTGTTATCAGTAGCAAACGAAAGCACATCTTCCTAAGATGGCGGAATGAAAAAGAATGAGTCATTGGCTACACATCTGCGTAGTGGTACCGGAAGCCATGGATCTGTTCA
This sequence comes from Pictodentalium vernedei, assembly GCA_031216915.1. NCBI lineage: Eukaryota > Metazoa > Mollusca > Scaphopoda > Dentaliida > Dentaliidae > Pictodentalium > Pictodentalium vernedei. Next base: position 601,445,948 of record CM062297.1, read on the forward strand.
AGGAGAAGAGCGTCCCCTACTGGGTGTGCGCCAGTAGCAATCGACCCTGTTTTGGCTTGTTTTATCTTGGTGCTTTTGCACCACTTTTCTTTCCCAAATCGCTTGGGAAAGATCAAAATAGAAAGTATACTTCCGAGTTAGGGACTTCCACTGTAATGAAAGCCAGTTGTAAACAATTATGGTAGGCTGATAAGAAATTCAGACCACCAAAAATAATCTAGCCCTCAACCAGTTAAAGAAGGATTTAATTAGCATCTATGACTAGCAATCACTACAGAGGAATGAAGTCATGTAACTATTCAAAATTCTGTTGTCCAATGAGATGATTTTTTCCTGGTATTGAGATGCTACCATACAAATAATGCAGATTTCCAGAAATGGAAAATAGGGAGCCCAAATATCAACCTAGGGACTTAACTTCAACAAACTTGAACTGTTAAACTGAGTAAGCACCTCCCCCTCCCCTCCCTGCCCCCCTCCCCCCTTCCATCAGGATTCTGACCATTGGATCTGAAGAAGCAGAATTTCAAGGATTCTTCTTCATATTGGACCAAAGTTAAAGAGCCCATATATTAACCCAGGGACTTAATTTTTAATACTCGTATCTGACTCCCCCAAGAATGGTGTATACCATATGTCAAAAGATTCTGACTGGGGGGTTCATGAGAAGATTTTTAAAGAATATTCCTAACATTGAACCAAGTTTAAAATCCGGTTCCAATAGGGAGCCCAAATACTAATTGAGGGACTTGATTTAAATGAACTTTAATCTGCCCCCTGTAAGGATGCTGTATCCCAAACATCAAAAGATTCTGACTGGAGGATCTGAAGTAGATTTTTAAAAATTATTCCCCACATTGATCTAAATTGAAATTCAGGCTACCATGGAGAGCCCAATTATACTCCAATGGGATTGATGTGGTCAAACCTGAATCTGACCCCTGTAAGGATTCAGTATACTACATATCAAAAGATTTTGGTAATTGGTTCTTGAGAAAAAGAGTTTTAAAGATTAGTCCTCATATTGGACTAAGTTGAAATTTAGGCTCCAATATGAAGCCTAAATATTAACACAGAGTCTTGGTTTCACAAACTTAGATCTGACCTCCCTAAAGATGCCATATACCAAAAATCAAAGGATTCTGACTGGTGGATCTGAAGAAGATTTTTTAAAGATTATTTCCCATATTGCACTAGGTAAAATTAGGTCTCACATAGACAGCCCAGTTATTAGCTGATGGGCTTGACTTGAATACAATCCAATTAAGTATTCTGTATACTACATATTGAAAGATTCTGGCCACTGGTTCTGGAGGAAAAGAGTTTTAAAGATTATTCCTCATATTGGATTAAATTCAAATTCAGGCTACAACAGATACTTCATTTTAACTAACTTAGATCTGACCTCCCTAAAAATGCTGTATACCAAACCTAAGGATGCTGTATACTAAACCTAAAGATGCTGTACACCAAACAATAAAAGATTCGGACCGGTGGACCTAAAGAAGAAGATTTTTAAAGATTATTCCCCATACTGCACTAAGGTAAAATTCAGACTCCTATTGAGTCCAATTATTAATTGATAGTCTTGATTTGAACACTATTGAATCTGATCCCTGTAAGGATTCTGTATACCATATATCAAAAGATTCTGACAACTGGTTCCAGACACAGAGAATTTTAAAGATTATTCCTCATATTGGACTAAGTAAAAATTCAGGCTCCAGTAGGAAGCTCAAATATTAACACAGGGACTTGGTGTGAACAAACTTGACCTGACCTCCCTAAGGATGCCGTATGCCAAATATCAAAAGATTCTGACTGGTCGATCTGACAAATAAGATTTTAAAAGATTGTTCCCCATATTGCACTAAGTTAAAAATTTGACCATCCTTTAGGAAGCTCAAGTATTAACTAGGGAACTTGATTTGAATAAAAATGAATCTAACCCCTGTACCAATGTTGTACACCAGATATTAAAGGATTCTGATTAGTGATTCTGTGGAAGAAGATTCTTTAAAGAGAACATCTCATACTACACCAAGTTAAAATTTGGGCTCCTGTATTGAGCATAAATGTAAATTGAAGGACTTAATTGTAACAAACTAATATCTGTCCCCACTATGAATGTTGTATACCAAATATCAAAAGATTCTAATCAGTGTTTCTGGATAACAAAATTTTTTAATTTTTTCAAATATGCCGACTCAGCATTTTTCTATTCCCTCTACAGTACACTAATACTAATGGCAATTGTTTTACCATTCCATTCTACTGGTCCTAAGGATGTTTCATACAAAATGACAGATCTCTGTTCTGTGGAGTTTGGGAAATATGGGAGTTTGAAAATATTTCTATTTTTAATTCCTGGGGTTCCCACAGGGATACAGGAATTTTTTTTTTTTTTGGCATGAATCAAGTACTTATGACTCAATAATACCCCATACAAATTTGGTTCAAGTCAGCTCATTGGTTCAGAAAATAGAAATTTTGGGTGGTCAAACTATATTTGACCAAACTCAACTCTACACCTCAAAAGGAAGCTCGGTACAAAATATCAAGTCATTGTACCCACTGGTTCATGAGAAGATGATTTTTTAAATTTTAAAAAATTTGGGAGCATTTTTCCCCGCCCCCTCCATATGGGGCTGGGCAAGTTGATCTGAACAAAAACAAAATGTGATGTCAGAATAAACAAGAAACTCAAATTTAACTGAAATTACTTGCATGGTTTTAGAGGAGAAGGTGCAAACACCATGTTCATGAATGACATACGATGGACAAAAGACAGTGAGTGATCACTTTTGCTCACCCTGACTTTGAGTCTGGTGAGCTAAAGAAAAAACAGGGTAGGAAGAACAAATAACATATAAGTTGATCCAGTATCCATTTTTTTGCTTCCCAAGTCAACTGAATTGATTTCATAATTTCTAGTGCATTATCTAAGTTACTAATCAAAACAATACACACATACTCGCAAAATATTACTTGAGTTGGTCAGTAGGGTATGCACATTAGAAGAAAACAAAAACACTTTTTAAAATATTTCTACCTGCAGGTGGCTTCTTTTAGAGTAACTTGAAATTGTGATTTCTACTGAGAGACTCATAGGATATAAAATTTGAAACCAAAGACTGCAGTCAGAGTTGAGACTGGCACTGCAGATGTGCATGAATGTTTAAATGAAAGTTTCAATGACACTGTAGCTCAACTTGTCAAGACAAAGACATGTACATGTATAGTATGTAACACAGCAATGACAAACATCTAGGTAATGACCTGATAACAAAGGTACATATAAAGTATTGTAACAGTCTGTACATAAATACTGACCGTTGCCTGTAACAAATGTATAGGTAAAGTATTGTAAAGGTGGGTGACAGTCAGATGCTAAACTAGAATAGAAATCTTTGAGACCCAGAGTGGGTCTGACTGAACCCCAAAATATTTGTTCTCATAGCACAGTGATAACAAAGGCATCCCAAAACACACTCATTCCTGTCCCAAGGTGAAAACAAAGGTACCCAAGAAGTTTCATGAAGATCAGTTCACAAATGTGAGCTGTGTAGAAGTTGTGACAAAAAACTGATTGGACCTAATTTCGGTACAAAATGGCCACTGGCAGCCATCTTGAATTTTGGACCACACCCAGAAACACTTGTTCTCGTCCCAAGGTGATAACAAAGGTACCCAAGAAGTTTTGTGAAGATCGGTTCATAAATACCGCCTCTAACCCGAGCCGTATTGACATGTGCACTTACAGTGTATAAGTAGCACTGAATAAATCAAAGTTCATCTAATTTGCATAATTTTTGCATGAGAAAAAACCCTGTACTATTTGTGATGTATTCCATGTTACTAAACATTCATACAAAAATTTATTCAAATCAGAACTTTCATACAGAAGTTCTGTACAAAAGACTGATTGCACTAATTTTGGTACAAAATGGCTGCTGGTGGCCATCTTGAATTTTGGACCACACCCAAAAACACTCGTTCTCATCCCACGGTGATAACAAAGGTACCCAAGAAGTTTCGTAAAGATCGGTTCATAAATATGGCCTCTAGTCTGAGCCGTATAGAAATTGTGTACAAAAAACTGATTAGACCTAATTTTGGTACAAAATGGCCACTGGCAGCCATCTTGAATTTTGGACCGCATCCAGAAACACTCGTTCTCGTCCCAAGGTGATAACAAAGGTACTCAAGACGTTTCGTGAAGATCGGTTCATAAATACAGACTCTAGCCCGAGCTGTATTGACATGTGTACTTACTGTGTGTAAGTAGCACTGAAAAAATCAAAGTTCATCTAATTTGCATAATTTCTGCACGAGAAAAAAACCTGTATTATATGTGATGTATCCCTTGGTACTAAACATTCACACAAAAAATTATTTAAATCAGCACTTTCATATGGAAGTTCTGTGCAAAAATCTGATTGCACCAAATTTTTTACAAAATGGCTGCCATCGGCCATCTTGAATTTCGGACCGGACCCAAAAACACTCGTTCTCGTCCCACGGTGATAACAAAGGTACCCAAGGAGTTTCGTAAAGATCGGTTCATAAATACGGCCTCTAGCCCGAGCCGTATTGGCATTTGCACTTACAGTGCTGAAAGTGACACCAAAAAACATCAAAGTTTGTCTAATTTGCATAATTTACGCACGAGAAAAAAACCCGTAATATATGTGATGTATCCCATGGTACTAAACATTCATACAAAAAATTATTCAAATCAGAGGTTTCATATGGAAGTTCAGTACAAAAAACAGATTTCTGCATCGTCGGTACAAAATGGTGGCTGGCAGCCATCTTGAATTTCGGACCGCACCCAAAAACACTCGTTCTCATCCCACGGTCATAACAAAGGTACCCAAGAAGTTTCGTAAAGATCGGTTCATAAATACGGGCTCTAGCCCGAGCCGTATCCAATTGTTGACGGACAGACGGCCAGACGGGCCATGGCATAAGCTCAAATTTGGCTTCGCCAAAGTTGAGCTAAAAAAGAACCTTTATCTGGTGGGTACTGTGAAGTAATAAAAAGAAAACAATCCAAATTGATGCACACAATTAAAGGCAGTTACTTACCCTGAGCAATGGGCATGCAACAGCTCCCCCTGTTGGAATGATTTGTCGTGTTGTCACTTTTTGTTGTGTACCATTGTGGAATTTAACTAATGCATGTCTTGCATTTATACATCTAATTACATTACCTGTAAATAAACAAATTCGTGATCAGATCATAATTGGTAGAGTGATGGGAAAAGGGATCTACATCTTTACCTACCAAATACAGATTTTCCTTCCAACTACAAAAATTCTCTGTTACTCTAGTAGAGATATGTTGCTGGATCTTACAAACAAAATCGACTCCAAAAAATTGAAGCTGTCCTCAGATCAATGATTTCACGACACAAGACTCTATTTTAGAACTTTGCATCAAATCCCATCAAGGTTGCTTTACAGCAGCCATGACAACAAGTTTATGACAAATCAAGAAAATACTTAGCAGGTTAAGAGTTACTTTGATTTAAGCCTTAAGGGCCTAATTCCAACATTGATAATTTTTTAATGCAAAGCAACAGGTGCCCCAACATGCATTGTTTTCTTAAACTCAAAACTTGTTTTTTAAGTACCTTGTCAGTTGTTTCTTGGCAAGTCTTGGATGCCTCTGTTGGCAGTCAAGACTTGACTAGAACAATTGCAATGCCACAAGAGGTAGACTTTCAAAGTATGGCAAAAATGTATAAAAATCACCACACCCTTAAGGGTTAAAACATCTTAGGAAAACAATTGTATTCTGGTTCTTTGGAGATGATACATCACTCTTTCAGACAAGTGAAATCTTGATGACAAAATTATGAAATGTCTATTTCACCCTTCTGTTTAGTTTAAAAGGACATTGTAGGATAAACAATTTATGAAAAAACATATAAACCATGTTAAAAAGTTGTTAGAAATTCTATTTAAGTCGTGGGTGGGGAGTGGGGGGGGCAAAAAAAAATTGCATGAACATAAGTGGGGGGTGGGTGGGTGGTCAAGTGCCAAACAAATGTGCAAAAACAGTTAATGCATTTTTTTTCCTTTTTCACTGTTATAGCATCTTTTGTGTCCCAAACTGTAACAAAATGTCACAAATTGATCATAAAAGCCCATTTAGAAACATTATTAACAAAACTAATGCCCTAAATATAAAAATATTGGAGAATTTCAGCCAAAACTAACTTATGAATGGGGGTGGGTGCCCAATATTGAATGGAAAAAAATTGCCCTACAATTTTCTCCTGAAGTCAACAAAAATATCTATTCATAACATAATTCATTCATATAAAGTTTTTTTTTAATGGCACATTCTTTAAATTAAAGCCCAGTATATATAATACTACCAAGTGAGTCATAATAGCTAAATGAAAAAACTGAAAATATTAATATTTATTTCAACAAAAACAAAAAAATCTGATTTAACAAAAACAAAAAAGGCTTTTGATCGCTATCCTGGTATGCAGATGCGATAACAAAAACAAAAACACACGGTTTGCCCTTCTTGAGCCAGAACAAAAACAAGTTCCCATTTACTCAACCAATATTTGCAACATATACACAGTTACAGTAAAAGCAGTAAAAAATTAATTATGGGGACAACAGGCACAGCACTCACATATGCCTGCAAATGCCATGAGTAACAGAAACTAAACTGTCCGTAGTGCATATCACTGCTTATCAGAGATAAAATTAGTAGTCCAGTCAATCAAGTCAAATTATAGCTCAACCACCAAGAAATTGCTATACAAATGTTTGTATTATTTTTGGACAGGAATTAGTATGTAAAAAAACCTATGAAAAATCCCCATTAATCCCATCACGGGAAATGGTTATTTTGGGGTAAAAACATTGAAAAATTCAATAAAATCAGAGAAAATTAGAATTTGCTCAATACTCATTAAAGGAGTTCAAACAACAATCATTTCCATGGTACTTAGATCAAAATAACCGTGTACAATATTATAGGAAAAGCTTATTTAAATTTGGTTTAAAATCAAAGGTTTCTGGGAAAAAGAATAACTGAGTTTCATTTGCAAGGTAAACACAGAGAAACTAGATTTGTAAGAATATTAAGCTACACATTTAGTTTGTCTCAATTGTCTGATCTGGTTTGATTGGGGTTTTACATCGCTTTCAACAACTATGGCTATATGAAGCCTACATCACAATGTTGTTAGTTCCCAAGATGAAGGTAAAATTATTCAAACAGATCCACTGGATGGCTTAAGGAATCCACCAACTTAAGGAATCCACCAACCACTGGAGGAACTAACAAGCTCATCCACACAGACACCTCACTATAAAGATAAAACAAATTCCTTAGAATTTGCTTCATCACTATAGTATTAAAATGTCTGTAAGAACAGCCAGGCCATCGGTGCTGTGCATTAACAACCTGGCTACCAAATGTGGACCTATTATACCGGGATCAACACGGGGATCAAGCTATACAGTAATGTGTCTTTGTGAACTGATGTGAATCTGGTAAATCTTGAAAAATGCATCTGATCGAGTAAATGAAAACATGTTTGGACATATAAATATATGCATTGAATCAGTGTGCATTACGCGTTTTGAGTTCGTCTTCGAGTGCCAAAGTTTTGTATATAAAATGTATGAGAAGGGGGTGGGTCCCCCAAAATGTCATGGAAAAAATATGCAGGAAAGGGTGGGTGGGTAAAAAATCTGCAAAATCAAAATTTCCACCTATGTTCACACATTTTTTTCCGCCCCCACCCCCCTCCTGCTTAAGTGTTGATTACTAGGATTTGATGAATGAAACATAAAAATGATGTGCATGGATTTGAATTATATTGGTACACCTGATATATCATTTCTGAATGAAGCTACACAGTGAATATGGAAACTATATTTGATATAACTACATGTAATCTGTGACATAAATTTTCCAGTAAATAATCTAAAATTTGCCAAACTGAATGTTTTGACTAATTAGAAGAAAAAAAATGGATTTTTAACTGAGAGAAGACAAATATCAAATATTACAAAGTTTTGTTCCAAAATTTGAAAGTGTACCACACATAATCATACATAATAAAACTAAGATGCTATATGGAAAGTGGAAGAAGAAAAATAGAGGAACGGAAAAATTGATAAACAGAGAGAGACAGAGAGAGAGAAAACCAGATTTCTGTCCCACTTACATAACAGTTTGGACATAGTGTATAGGAAAGATATCAAGGTGACAACTATACAACTGACATCCACAAACCACTACTTCCTAAATTATAAAGCATTTACCTGTCAATACTTGATCCAGTTTTAAGCAAAACCAATTTTAGTCTGAGCCATCGCCAAGCTAACATGTCTCATCAAAATAAGTCAAAAACTATTATTTGTGATAAAAATTGTCAAGTATCTGACAGAAATCAACTGTGAATGTGAAATTGAATGAAATAATTTAGAAGCTGAAATCAATTACTTTCCTGAAAGTCAATTGATAACTTAGACTTTTCAAGTAAAGATCATGCTGATCTAGAGGTGTTCATCTATGCCGGCTTATGCACGTCCAAAATATCATCTGAGTGGATAAATGAAAGTGTCAATGACACTGTAGCTCAACTTGTGTAAGACATGACATAGCAATAACACATATCTAGGTAAAGACCTGATAACAAAAGTACATGTAAAGTACTGTAAAGGTCTGTACATAAATATTCACCATACCCTGTTACAAATGTACAGGTAAAGTATTGTAAAGGTGGGTGACAGTTAGATACCTCCAGCCAGAGCCGTATTGAAATGAGCACTTACTGTGTATAAGTAGCATTGAATAAATCAAAGTTTGTCTAATTGGCCACTGGCGGCCATCTTGAAATTTTGGACTGCACGCCAAAACATTCGTTCTCGTCCCAAGGTGATAACAAAGGTACTCAAAAGTTTCGTGAAGATCGGTTCATAAATACAGCCCCTAGCCCGAGGCATATTGACATGTGTACTTACTGTGTATAAGTAGCACTGAATAAATCAAAGTTCATCTAATTTGCATAATTTTTGCATGAGAAAAAAACCTGTATTATATGTGATGTATTCCATGTTACTGAACATTCATTCAAAAATTTATTCAAATCAGAACCTTCATATAGAAGTTCTGAACAAAAAACTGATTGTACCTAATTTCAGGACAAAATAGCCACCGGCAGCCATCTTGAATTTGGGACTGCAACCCAAAACACTCGTTCTCATCCCACGGTGATATCAAAGGTACCCAAGAAATTTCGTGAAGATATTGTATTGTAAAGGTGGGTGACAGTTAGATACCTCCAGCCAGAGCCGTATTGAAATGAGCACTTACTGTGTATAAGTAGCATTGAATAAATCAAAGTTTGTCTAATTGGCCACTGGCGGCCATCTTGAAATTTTGGACTGCAAACATTCGTTCTCGTCCCAAGGTGATAACAAAGGTACTCAAAAGTTTCGTGAAGATTGGTTCATAAATACAGCCCCTAGCCCGAGCCGTATTGACATGTGCACTTTCTGTGTATAAGTAGCACTGAATAAATCAAAGTTCATCTAATTTGCATAATTTCAGCATAATTTCAGCACGAGAGAAAAACCCGTATTATATGTGATGTATTCCATGTTACTGAACATTCACACAAAAATTTGTTCAAATCAGAACTTTCATACAGAAGTTTTGTACAAAAAAACGATCGCACTAATTTGGATACAAAATGGCTCTTGAATTTCGGACCGCACCCAAAAACACTCGTTCTCATCCCACGATGATAACAAAGGTATCCAAGAAGTTTCGTCATTACGTGTACGCTCCATTTAAATCCACCTTTCATCACACCTGGTGAATACACTGTCTTCACGGGTCCACAACCCCCTTTGCGGGGCTAATTAAAGACGACAGGAAAATCCAGACATCAAAGGCGGTTCGTTTCTCGATGAAACCGAATTACTGATATCCAGTCGTATATGAAAAACATTCTGTGTTTATGCAATTAATACATCGATTCGTTTTCAGACATGATAAAAATGAATGTAGACTAATTCATTATTTGTCCCCCAATAGGAATCAACCATTTATTTAAACAAATATACAGCATAAATGATGGACAACAAGTTTGTTGTGAATGCGAATTAATTTCAAGCACATTGATAACAAGAACGCCCTCATCTTAGCATTATGTGTACACTGCATACAAAACCTCACTTGTTAATACCCTGTTGTTTGTGTTGAAACGACCGGGTATGAAAAGCTGTTTGAGTGCGGTCATGTGAGAAGGATTACATAACCAATTAATGTTTGGTGAGAAAAATTTTTCAGAGACTGTCCCTGATAAGCAGTTATATTGTTCAGTCAGAAAATTTCTAAACCCTACATTTAATAAAGTATTCAGATACAAATGCAATATCTTTCATTTCCAGAACTCTGAACTGTGGTTTAATATAGGAAATGAAAAAACTATACGTTATTTCGTGAGATTTTCAATTTGTTTTCATATTAAAATAAAATTTTCGTTGATATATGATTCGGAACCCCCTCCTCCGTTTTATTGAAGGTCGGATTGTCTCCGTCGAAATAATCTTGTCTTCATTCTCGTAACGGTTCATCTGTATTTTGGAAATGAAATTGAACAAGTATTTCAGTGAATAAAATGTGTTCTTGGTGTACGGTGTTTTTGAAACAACAATGTGACAGTCTTGGTGATACATCCTGGCGTTTCGCTGCGGCAATAGCTTTTCCGACACATGATTATGGATTCTATACTGTGCCGAGTGCCCGAACATTTCAAAGTTAAAACCCAGTGATTTAATTTTTATTGTAGCATGAGCATTTTACAAAAATAGTTTAGATGAACTAAAATGAGAATGTATTATTCATTAAAAAAATTAATCGTCCAATATGCGGGAAAAAGCATGAAAACCGCTAGCAAGTTTTCTGTTTTTACCCAACGTCAACGGCCAAATTTGGCTAGCACTATACACAAAAATCTCCATTCAAATTTTATTATGTTTTAAATTTTTGTTAAAAAATCATTGGAACGATCTCGATGATCGCGGTAAAGGAATGTCAACAAAGGTTTATGTTGTTTTGACCTGTGATGGAGCACTGAAAGGGAAAAAGATTCCCATTTCGATAAGGCAAGCATTTCGAAGGGGTTTCCCCGTCGTGTCCTTCTATTACATTCTGGACTGCATTGACAGTAAAAATTGTTTACCAACAGAAAATTATCAGTTAAATTTACCAAAACATGCGTCCATTTTAAAAGATACCAGCCTTGAAAAAAAATATTTTGGCAGGACACACAACATGAAAAAAAAAATGAAGAAGAAAAAAATAAAAACACTGGTCAAACTTATCTCCCCTAGTCGAAACAGTTCTTTGTACTTTGTTTTCAAAAAAAGAAGTGAAATTCTAAAAAAAAGGACCCCGATTAAATTTTAAAGAGACTTGTGAATTGTTTGTGTCACTTCACGAAAATTGAAAGCAGTCATCTCCTCGCCAAAAAGATAAATATCGCCAGCAATGGAGAAACCAAAGTTTAACCAGGGAAAGCTATTTTTAAACAAGATAAAAAAAAAAACACGAACTGCATGACTATAACCAAATCACGTCTTCCAATCACAAAAAAAAAATTGTTAAAAAAAACCCAGTTAAATTATTCTCGTGTGTTTAAACAAACACATGTTCAATGTATCACTTCCTCGCTCAAGAGGTGTGCTGTCTGAAATATTTGGGGGGGGGGGGTTCATTGCATTTTCACAGAATTTTAATAATGTACTCTGTGATAATATTTAATAGTGCTTCTTTCTCCTTTTATTGCTTAATAAAGTATTGCTTGTTAAAATCATTTGTCCCATATAATCAGTCAATACAGCTGACTGTCAATAAGATCATCATTGACAACTACACTTGTTATTGTTGAAGTAATTACCATGGATACTAAAAAAAAAAAAAAAAGTTCCCCTCAAAGCCAATTAGCTTATCCTATATTTAGACACCCTATTATGCAACCGACTAGTGGAGAGGGAGAATATTTTAAATGGACTGCACACGTAATGTAAAGATCGGTTCATAAATATGGCCTCTAGCCCAAGCCGTGTTGACGGCGAGACGGACGACGGGCCATGACAAATCTCAAATTTGGCTTCAGCAAAGTTGAGCTAAAAATGAAAATACATGGAATGAAAAAATAGCCTGGTGCTCGATTCTTGAGTTCAGTTTTTAAACTTTTAAACTGAATTTTTCATCAAATCAAGTCATGGCTGTTTTGCAGCAGCCATGGCTTGAAATTATGAGAAGTTCAAGAAAATACTAGGCATGTTAACAGTTAAATGAGTTAAGCACTGAATATATTTTATGTGGCAATTAGGTTATCACCAAAACCTATAATTTCAATGCTTCCCTAGCTGCACACATCTTATAATTATAGTAAGTTTGGGTGAAAAAAAAATTAAATAAATTACATAATTTTTCAAAGCAATTAAACTACTTGACACTCAACTTTATCTTGAAGGTTACAATGACATTAAACAGTGTTCTCTGTGATACGGTATATGTTTGACTATGTTCCACTCTTAATAAACTGGAGTGCAACTAACTGTAATGCAGAATATGCATAGTTGTGGGTTATAGTTACAGAATCGGTCATGAAGTTTCAATCAGATCGCGACCACGTCGTGATCAGATCAAGATTTCATCTCAGATTTCCTCCTTTATGCTGTGAACTTGCTCTGTCCATGGTGTCGCAATATAACCATATTGGTATCGGACTAGTTCACTCTTATAATAACAAATCATTGTCTGAAAATCACCATGTCCTTATTGCGATCTGATCCTGACAAATACCTCCCTTATGATCACAAGACTAAAGACTGTATGTACAGGGTATAACTTAATATGTACGATTTTATCAAGATTGACCACACTCCATACTCTCTTACCAATACCCAGTCTTGTAGTCTCACAATCAATCACATAATTTTGATTGGATAGCGACTGTGTCGGGAGCCTATTGAGATTTTTATCTCCAATCTTTTTCTCAACTGGTTGGGTGCTGGAATATTTTTTGGTAGCCAGAGTATTGCAGTTCGGGATTTATTTGTTACAGATTTTTGGTGGGCGCCCGCAGGCACTCTCCAATAGTTTGCGATAAAGCAGATCTTTGTGAACTAATTTGTATTTTCTTTTGACTGACAACGAAACACGAGCCATGAATTTGAATATTTTGTCATTGCACCCTCACTTTTCGTTAAAGCCATGATAGTGGCTTCCAGCACTTAGCCAGTTAATGCTGTCAATGTGTTTTAATTGTGGTTTTGCAATATAACCAAAACTGTAATCGCAATACTTCACTTATGTAATCTCAATCCATTGGTGAAGAAAAATTTTCTCGACCTTATTGCAATGAGATCTCTAGAATTATCTCCTTTATGGTCGTAGGACTGTATACCTTCATAGTATAATTTAATATGCTGACTCAATAATAAGTGTGTCCGCACTCCACATACTCCATCATTGTCCAGTGTTGAAATTGCAGAATCGGTCATGAAGTTTCGATTGGATGGCGACTGCATCGTGATCCGATCGAGACTTCATCTCCGATTTCCCCCTTTATGCTGTGAAATTGTTTTGATCGTGGTGTTGCAATATAACCATATTGGTATCGGACAGGTTCCCTCATGTAATATCAAATCATTGTTTGAAAATCACCATGTCCTTATACATTGTAGCAATCTAATCCTGTGAAATACCTCCCTTATGATCACATGACTGAAGACTGTATGAACAGGGTATAACTTAATATTTTTGATTTAACCAAGTTTGCCCACGCTCCACACACTCCTACCAGTATCTAGTCTTATAGTCGCACAATCCCGGGTCACAGAATTACAATCAGATAGCGACTGTGTCGAGGTGGTTTTTTTGGTTTTTTCATCTCCAATTTTTTCCTTAACTGGTTGGTCGCTGGAATATTATTTGGTGGCCAGAGTATTGCTAATCAATATTTGTTTATTACGAATTGTTGGAGGGTGCCTGGGGGCACTCTCCAACAGTTTGTGAAGAAGCAGATCTTTGTGAATTAATTTTCATTTTCTATCGACTGACAATGAAACACGAGCAAAGAATTTAAATGTTTTTATATATTAATTTAGCATTGCACCCTAACTTTTCTTTAATAAAAAACATGATGGTGACTTCTAGCACCCAACCAGAAATGCTGCTAGTGTGTTTTGGTCGCTGCCTCGCAATTTAATCATACTGCAATCGCAAAACTTCACTTATGTAATCTCAACCCATTGGTGAAAATATATTTTTAACTTATTGTGATCTGATCGCAAGAAGTACCTCTTTTGTGGAGATTCGATCGTGATTTCATCTCCAATTTCCTCCTTTATGCCATAAAATTATTTTGATTGTGGTGTCGCAATATAAACGTATTGGTATCGGATGAGTTCCCTCATGTAATATCAAATCACTGTTTGAAAATCAGTACGTCCTTATTGCGGTCTGATCCCGTGAAATACCTCCCTTATGATCACATGACTGAAAACTGTATGTACATGGTATACCTTAATATGTTCGATCTCACCAAGATTCCCCATGCTCCACACACTTTTACCAATATCCAATCTTATAGTAGCAAAATCTGTCACTGAATTTCGAATGGATTACGACTGTGTCGTGAGTGGATCGAAATTTTTATCTGCGATTTTTTCAGCATTTTTTTCAGCATCTGTTTGAGTGCTGGACTATTTTTGGTGGTCAAAGTATTACAAATCAACATTTGCTTAATACGGGATGTAGTATTAAGTAGTAGTTTGTCATAAAGCAGATCTTTGCGAACTGATTTTTGTTTTCCTCTGTATTACAATGAAACATGAGCAAAGAATTTGTATTCTTTAGCATTGTACCGTCAGCCATGAGAGTGGCTTCCTGTGTTCATCCGGTAATCCCGTTATTGTGTTTTGGTCATTGCCTCGCAATATAATCATACTGGAATCGCAATACTTCACTTATGTATTCTCAACCCATTGGTGTAAATATATTTCTAACTTATCTGATATGATCACGAGAAATACCTCCTTTATGGACATAAGACTGTTCATGAACATAGTATAACTCAATATGACTTAACAACAAGATTGCTCATATCCCACACACTCCCATCGGTATGCAGTCTTATAGCAGCAAAATCAGTCACAGAATTTCGACTGGATCGCGGCTGTGTCGAGAGCCATTCGTAAGTTTTATCTCCGATTTTTTCCAAAGCTGGTTGGGTGCTGGAATATTTTTGGTGGTCTGAGTATTGCAAATTAATACTTGTTTATTGCAAATTGTTGGAGGGTGCCTGATTTGTGGTACAGAAAATCTTTGTGAATTAATTTTTTATTCTCTGTTGACTGACAATGAAACACTAATATTTTAGCATTGTACTCACACTTTTTTTTTTTTTTTTTTTTTTTTTGAAGATATAATAGAGGTTTCCAGCGCTCAACCAGCTAATGCCATTCATGTGTTTAACCGTGGTTTTGCAACATTTTATCCCCACTTATCAATATCCAGTGTTTTAGTTGCAAAATAGGAGAGAAAATCTCGATCGGATCGCGACTGTGTTGTTAATGTGTTCCCAAAGGTCAACTAGATTGAAAATGTTTGTACAGGCTTGCGTCAGATCCATCAACTACAGGTGGGACGCCCTTGATTCCTTCTTGCAAAGGCTTTTTTTTTCCTCCCTCTCTCTGTCCTTATTCAAATTAATACATTTGTTGCAAGATGGAAATTATTACCAGGGGCGAGTTCCCCTCTTGCATACCATTCTATTACAAAATATAAATACATCAGCACTTCCTTCCGGCCAACTTTTGGCTCTTTCGTGGCAGGAAGGGTTTGACTTTCGTCACCACAGTTACACGATTTTGTATAAATGGTACACAATCCTTGATGAATCTTGCGCGACAGGCACCTACCATAAACAATCCATTCATTATGTTTCAATGATATTACTGGTATAGTGGAGCCCACTTAATTGTATATCTGTTAAATGAATAACCCTGTTAATTGAACATAATATAGTGCAAAGGCTCTTTTTTTTCCCTCTCTCTGTCCTTATTCAAATTAACACATTTGTTGCAAGATGGAAATTATTAACAGGGGTGAGTTCCCCTCCTGCATACCATTCTATTACAAAATATAAATACATCAGCACTTCCTTCCGGCCAACTTTTGGCTCTTTCGTGGCAGGAAGGGTTTGACTTTCGTCATCACAGTTACACGATTTTGTATAAATGGTACACAATCCTTGATGAATCTTGCGTGACAGACACCTACCATAAACAATCCATTCATTATGTTTCAATGATATTATTGGTACAGTGGAGCCCACTTAATTGTATATCTGTTAAATGAATAACCCTGTTAATTGAACATAATTACCAAACACAAAACCATCTACCATACCTTTAATAAACATTTGACCTGCTCATTGCATATGGGTTGTATAGTAAACTCCTGTTAATAGTATAAATTTTTTGCAGTATCTTGGGTTGTTGAGTTAACTCCTGTAAATTGTATAAAAAATCTTAGCAGTATCTTGAAAAATTACTGCGACAATCACCAAATTCCCCTTATTTATCAACCTATTTTGGCCTCAATACATCCAATGCAAGATTTGATCTGTTGTATCTTCTCTAACAGAGCTCTATGAGCTCTGTCAATCAAGATATAATAGAATAAATGCTCAGTTTAACTTATAATACAGGAATATGACCAAATCCCTATTAACTCCTGTTAGCCGTATAAATAATCTTGCAGAATCTTGAAAAATTACTGCGACAATCACCAAATTCCCCTTATTTATCAACCTATTTTGGCCTCAGCTCATTCAATACAACATTTTATCTATTATATCTTCTCTGACAGAGCTCCATGAGCTCTGTCAATCAAGATATAAATAATAGAATAAATGCTCCCATTTAACTCAGAATACAGGATTATGATCAAATCCCTATTGATTGAATACTCCTGATAATTGGATAAATTCCAGTGGCAAAGTTTCTATTCAGTTAATGGGATTCCAATGTATTATGAGCAAATGCTGGAGCCAATACACCAGGCGAGGTGTACCCTCAAACATTGGCTGATAGAGACCGCTTGAACTAACACACTAAATATCCACTAAATGTAAACATGTAACCTTTGACTTGTTTAAGCAGACTATACACTCTACATATATATATATTTATATAACATTACACAATCATTTTGTATATTTTTAATTACCTTCATCCCTTTTTAGTGTCTTGTGTATCTGTTACTTCCTTGTCTAATATTCTAATACTTTACATTCTACACTACATCATTCTTTCTCAAGGCAGCTTGAATACATTTTGATTTCAAAATTAAAATTATTTTCAATAAGCTCACTTGAATTGTACCGTGCCCGGATTGGCAATTTCAACTTTACAGTTTATTCTAGTAGCATAAAGCATTGTTTGCCGAAGGATAGATCTACTTGCATCTTAACTTACTTGCTCTTGTGTCTCGATGGTGTTGAGCTGCAAAAAAGCTTTACTGCTGTATTTGCTATGTTCATCGGGCAACCCAGCATGTATAGTTCCTCTCTCTCAGTAAATTTTTGCGAAGTAATTCAACATCGCTACAGGTCTCTGAATGTCTTGAAGGGCACGCCATCATTGAAAGTATTAACTACACTTCTCTTATTAACGTCATTTTTCTTCTTTTTGGCCATTAGCTTATCATTGTCCAGTGACATTAAAACTAACCTGGTGTGCCATGATATCTTTCCCCGGGGGGAAGATAACCTAGGTTATCTTCCCCTCTGGGAGGGAATATAACCTAGGTTATCTTAGACCCCACCCCCCCACCCTGGATATCTTCCCCCCACCTCAAAAATAAAATATAAAAAGAACTGAACAAAAAGATAAAGATAAGAACATTTATTTATGGAATTTTCATTGAAATTAACACAAAAAAGTGGTTCAACTCTTTAATATATACATGACCAGTGAATAGAAAATAGGCAATCTGAGAAGCAACTATTTCACAAATATCAATAGGTGTTTTTTAGACCGCAGGGCCAACCATAACAGAGTCCAAACAATGGCTGCAAAAGGTTCTATGAATGTCTATTGGGAGTTTGACATGGGGGGGGGGGAAGATATCCAGGCCTGGTTATCTTCCTCCCCACCCATGTCAAAAAATATAGAACAAATTAAAAACAGTTTCAACTTGGTTTATACCATTGAATAATGACCAGTGAATTGAAAATAGGCAATCTTAGAACCTTTCCAGCAATTTTGGGGACTTTTCCGAACACGTGGATGGGGTTGGGGTGGGGGAGATATCCAACCTGCGTATCTTCCGCCTCACCCGTCCAAAAAACATAGCTACTATTTCAAAAATATCAATAGGTTTTTTTACACTGTGGGCCAACCATTACAAAGTCCAAACAATGGCTGCAAAAGTTTCTATGAATGTCTATTGGGAGTTTGACATGGGTGGGGGGGGGGGAGAAGATATCCAGGCCTGGTTATCTTCCCCCCACCCATGTAAAAAAATATAGAACAAATTAAAAACAATTTCAGCTTGGCTTATACCATTGAATAATGACCAGTGAATTGAAAATAGGCAGTCTCAGAACCTTTCCAGCAATTTTGGGGACTTTTCCGAACACGTGGATGAGGTGTGGGTGGGGTGTGAAAGATATCATATTCCATATGGCGTGGGGGAAAAATATCCAGGCCTGGATATCCCCCCCCCCCCCCAACCCACCTCCAACCCCCCCTCCCCCCCCCAATTCCAATC
This sequence comes from Pictodentalium vernedei, assembly GCA_031216915.1. NCBI lineage: Eukaryota > Metazoa > Mollusca > Scaphopoda > Dentaliida > Dentaliidae > Pictodentalium > Pictodentalium vernedei. Next base: position 601,464,795 of record CM062297.1, read on the forward strand.
AAAATAATGTCAAATATGTGAAATAGAAAATATTGAGATGATTTATTGTCACAGGTTTGGCACTGGATGGACCTGGAGCCAAGATATCCATGTTGGAATTGAGAAAAAAATTTGGCCCAAAATGTTTTTCTCGCCATTTCATCATTAAATAATGTCAAATCAATTAAAAAAAATGTTTGTCATGGGTGTGGGGGGGGGGGGGGGGGGGGAGATATCCAGGGTGGGGGAAAGATAACCTAGGATAGGCGGGAAGATATCCTGCTACACCGGGTCCAAATTCTTTTAATTCAGATCATAGTCAGAATACTCCAAAAATTGTTCATCTTAACATTCAAAGCCTCAAACATAAACTGGATATTGTTCAATGTGAATTTGCACCTTTTGATATTTTGGCTCTGAGTGAAACATGGCTACATAGTAATGATCCCACTTGCGATGTCCATCTCCATGGATTCCATGAACCATTGCGATTCAATCACTCGTCAAGGGGAGGTGGGGTTGCCATTTACATTAAAGACGGTATCTTGTTTTGACACAGACCGGATCTTGAGGCACCGAATTCGGAATGCCTAGGGGTTGAAGTATTTACAAAACAGAGTAGATCGTTATTATTAGGAGTATTCTACCGTCTACCGTTGGGGTGCATAGTAAGCTAATGCTACCGAATATAATGCAAAATGCGCCGTTTGGGCCGTGTTTACATCCTAAAAGCGACAGGTCTACTGCACTGATGCTAAACGGTTGCTGAGCCTTACACCCAAAAGTATTGATGCCAATAAATAGCATCCTATTTGTTTTTATAATCTGTTCAGTTTTATCAGTTCTCACTCCATACACTTCTATTTCTTCCTGTCTCTCTCACTTAGCGCCTTTTCACTGTCAACAGAAATCTCCAGAAGCCTCATGTGTACCGAAGCAAACAGTGGTGTCACCATGGCCATCGGGTGATGTGGTTGATGTCAACAGTGTACCATGTGACCCACTCCTATTGATGATTATTATAGTTTCGGTCTTCTGTAATGGATGACATAAATATTTACAGAATGCGAGTGGGTCTCTTCATTGTTTGTGCGCGTAACGGTGCTCCGGTGCTTCCGATAACAATAGTGATATCCATCTAAACGGGTTTCAAGAGCTACTGCGGAAAGATCATCCAACAAGGGGAGGCAGTGTTGCGGTTTACATTAAGATTGGCATACCATTCAAACCAAGACTAGATCTCGGACTGGCTGCGCTTAAATGCTTATGGGTCGAAATATACACTCCCAGTGGCTCGTTTCTACTTGGTATCTTCTACCGACCTCCGAATAGTGATAATGAAGTCTGGGAAATGATCTCTGCCTCTATTGAGAAAGAGAAAGACTCTGGAATCTCGGACCTCATTATTACTGGTGATTTTAACGAAAATCTACTCTCTCAGAGAAGGGGAAAATTTAGTAACGTTGCTGACTATTTTAACCTTAAACAGGTTGTATCAGAACCAACGTTTTTCACGGAGATGTCAGTGACATTGCTCGACCTGATTGCAGTTAGCGATTCCATCAATGTGCTATCAACTGAGGTAGCTGATCCATTTTTACCAGATTTAACCAGGTATCACTGTTCTGTGTGTATCGCAGTTGACTTTAGGAAAACGACTGTAAGGAGTTTCAAATGTCGGGTATGGTTATATAACGAGGGCGATTATAATGGGTTGAATAATGCATTGGTAAACAATGACTGGGATACCGTTTTCTCACATACAAACGTAGATAATATGGTAAACAAGTTTACTTCCACCATTCTTGAATTAGCTTCTAAGTTTATTCCCAATAAAATCACAACAATTAGGAGAAACGACCCACAGTGGATGCACAACAAAGTTAGGCATCTCATTCGCCAACGAAAACGCCTTTACCGTACTGCCAAGTCGAAAGGTCGACCCGAGGCTTGGGAGAAATATCGTTCCAAAAGAAATCAAGTTGTTTCAGCCATAAGAAATGCAAAAAACAATTACTATAACAGAATGCAGGCCACTCTAGATAGCCCTGATACTAATTCTTCCCTGTGGTGAAAGACCCTCAAGATGTTTTTAGGGAACAGGAAAACTGAAATTCTGAATATTAATTACCAGGATAGGATAATTTGTTCTGACAAAGACAAGGCGGAAGCGTTTAACGATTATTTTTGTAGCATAGCAACTATTGACGATAGTCACGTGTGCCTTCCATCGATGCCATTTCCAGAAAGTCCAAAACTCAGAACTATAAAACTTGACCAACATGATGTGCGCTTCGCACTGAAGTTACTGAAAGTATCGAAGGCAAGAGGTCCGGACCTAATCGGTCCACGTCTTCTCAAAGAGTGTTCCACCTCCCTAGCCCAGCCTCTCACCACCCTTTTCAATATCTCATTGAGCCACCCCAAATTTCCTGAACTGTGGAAGAAGGCAAACATAATACCGGTTCCCCAAAAAGACCCCGCAAATCTTTTATCAAACTATCAACTGATTTCACTGCTGAGCTGTCTCGGAAAAGTGTTCGAACGATGTATCTTCAAAAAACTGTGGTCCTTTTTAGACGAAAATAAAATACTAAGTCCATTTCAGTCCGGGTTTACTCCATGTGACTAAACTGTACTGCAGCTTACGGATATCTAGGACACATTTAGCCGTGCACTTGATGAAGGTAAAGCTGTGAGGGTGGTATTTTGCGACGTCAGCCAAGGCACAAAGGTCTAATCTTCAAACTTGAAAAAAAAGGAGTAACCGACGAACTTCTCGACTTCTTTACATCATATCTTTGTGATCGGATGCAAAGAGTGGTGGTCAACTCCGAGGAGTCCTCTTGGAAACCTATGATGTCGGGGGTTCCTCAAGGATCTATTCTTGGCCCACTGTTGTTTCTTATTTATATTAACGATATAACCCTAGGTCTAACCAGCAGTATTCGTCTTTTTGCAGACGACACAACCTTATATTTAATAATTGAAAACCCTAACTAGGCTGCTGTTATTTTGAACAATGATCTTACTACAATCGAAAACTGGGCACATACGTGGTTGGTAAAATTCAATCCCATTAAAACCGAAACTATGACAATTTCATGCCAAATAGATCCCGCCCAGCATACACCCCTTGTAATGGCAAATGTTCCCATTAAAGAAGTAACGCAGCACAAGCATTTGGGTGTCATTCTCAATTCAAACTGTTCATGGGATGACCACATAAAACGTATCTCCTCAAAAGCATGGTCACGTTGGATCTTATGAGACGAAATAAATTTATCTTAGACCGGAAAATTCTCGAGAAGATATACTTTGCTTCTGTTAGGCCCTTGTTGGAATATGCAGACACGGTTTGGGATAACTGCAACGAAACAAATCTGAGAACTCTTGAACAAATCCAAATTGCGAGTGCTCGTATTGTTATGGGTGCAACTTTAAGTGCGAGCAAGGCATCACTCTACGTTGAAACTGGGTGGGAGACGTTACAAGCAAGAAGGCAGAAGCACAAATTAATACAGTTCTTCAAAATGTACCATAACATTTCCCCGCCATATATTTCCTGTTTAGTCCCACCCCCTATCTCGATAACCCAGAATTTTGAACTTCGAACCGCAATCAAACTGACTGTAATACATTACTGTGTGGATCCGAATTTTATACTCATGATGAAAACCATTTAGTTTTTAAAACAGTTCATAAGTACATTCTTAGTTCTGCGAGATTTAGTTAACGATTTTGGGTGACCCTAAGATCATAGTGAATAGTTAGTGTGGTGCTACTATTATAACCCAATGGATATATTTCTGGAAAAGAAATAATAATACAGATTGAATGCATATTCATACACGCATTATGCAACCCAACACCCGTTCTCTGCTTTGCCTCATAATTGCCGTGCGTTCCACCTGGAGTTCATTCCTAATGTCTTGGTGCTAGGACACATCGCACCTATACCACATCACCGTGACCGGGCGAAGGCCACTGTTGACTGGTGGAGATTTCTTCCTATTTTCCTACTGTGCCTTTTACTAACAAAAACTCAAGTGCAATCCCAACATGGGCTAACTGGAATTATCGGACCGTCTCTATGTTGGGACTCCCACTTGCAAGCATAAAGCAATAAAGTGCATTTCGCATCTGGGAATAATACATGGTCCATCCCCGAAGGTTGTCACTAATGATCGATGAAAGTATAATTTGTCGCCAGAGAGTTAAGTGTTGTATGTACCACTGGGACATGGAACGCAGTGGTATCTGGGTGCCGTAATCTATTTATGCTACTATTGTTTAACTGTAAAAATCCACCAAAATATGCTCAGAATTATTGTACCACGATAAACTAACTCCCGGTCATTTCCCCCACTAGAGTATATGTTCTTATGATAGTCCAACAACGTTAAAATTTAGAATTCGCTTGTTACAGTATCAAGGTACAAACATGGAGGTGGTTCGGTTCGGTTCGGACTAGGCACTCCTTACTCTTTCTCTTCCTAAGAACTGTACTTCTATCTTCTTACTCCATATCAGTTAGGGAAATCTAACCAATTTGTATCTTTTTATAGTATTTTCTATTTTTCTTTATTAGCGAATTATTTGTGTCAACAGGTTGTACACGTTCTTGATAGAAGGAATTGGTCTCACTGTCTTCTCGTTTGCTACCTGTTAAAATTACTTAAGCTAACAGCTTACTGTCGAATCCACACCCATGATAATGTAAGATATGTATTACCATGGAAATTCTTTTGAAATAAATACTGTTTAAACTAAATCGTTTCCTTGAGAAGTAGCTTTTCTGAAATAATCAACTACTTTAACCTTCGACAACTTGTGGGTGAACCAACATGTTTTACTGAGACATCCGCTTCACTGTTAGATCTCTTTGCTATCAGTGGCACAATCAATGTGAAAGCATGTGAAGTTCTTGAACCAATTATCCCAGACATGACCCGCTACCACTGTCCAATTTCAATTGAGGTTGAATTTTTGAAACCGAACCCCCCTTCCTTCAAGAAGAGGATATGGCTTTATTCTCAGGGCAGCTATAACGTATTTAACGAGGCTTTTTCTGACACCGACTGAAACTCTATCTTTGATACTATATGTCTCAATACAATAGTTTCCAATTTCACAGACAAAATACTCGATACTGCATCCAGACATATACCCAATAAAATTATTACTTCGAGAATGGACCAACCGAAATGGATGCATAATGAAATAAGATTACTGATCAGACAGATAAAACTTTTGTATCATATTGCTAAACGTACTAATTTCTCGCACGCCTGGAATAAATACAGACTTGAATGGAATGAGGTTGTTTCAGCTATCAGAAAGGCCAAAGTCCTGTGTATCTGTCAAAAGTCCAGGACACATTGAGAAGCAACATAACCCCAGCATCACTGTGGTGGAAGACCCTTAAAACATTCGTCGGTAGCAGTAATGCAACAGGAATTCCTACCCTGATTCAATTAAACAAAATATATTCTTCAAGTGTTGAGAAATCTGAAGTGTTCAATGAATACTTCAGTTCGATCTCGACAGTTGACGATTCGAATGCTTCCCCACCAGATTCACCACCCCATGTTTCCCAATGCATTGATAGTATCACCCTACATTGCAGCGAAGTATATGCAGCAATGAAGTCGATAAATGTGTCCAAGGTGTCCGGTCCCGACCAAATAAGCCTGCATCTCCTTAAAGAATGTAAATCCTCTCTCTGTGAACCACTCTCAATCTTATTCAATATACTACTGAATAATTTATACTTTCCTTTGTTATGGAAAAAGGCAAATGTCTCCCCAATTCTTAAAAAACAACCCTCAAACTCAGTCACTAATCATCGCCCGATGTCGTTGATCAGCTGTGTGGGTAAAATATTTGAAAAATGTGTTTTCAAATGCTTGTGGCAATTTTTGATTGAAAATAATGTTCTTAGTCAATTTTAGTCAGGTTTTACACCTGGAGATTCAACTGTCCTCCAACTGACTGACATATATGATGAATTCTGTCTCGCACTTGATGAAGGCAAAGAAGTTAGGGTAGTTTTCTGTGACGTCAGTTAGGCTTTTGACAAGGTATGGCATGCTGGTCTTATCCACAAGCTGGAGATTATTGGCGTTTCAGGGGAACTACTTCTGTTTTTAAAATCGTATCTTGCGGATAGGTCGCAGTGAGTCGTGATAGCCTCTGAGGCATCTTCATGGAGGCCCATTAATGCCGGTGTTCCTCAGGTGTCCATACTAGGACCCTTAATGTTTCGGATATACATAAACGATATAACCAGTGACTTATTTAGTAGTATACGCCTCTTTGCAGATGACACTTCCCTATATCTAATTATTGAGAACCCCGAGCAAGCCTCGGCTATAATCAATCACGATTTGGCCACTATCGAGCATTGGGCCAAAACATGGTTAGTTGAGTTCAATCCCAGCAAAACAGAAAGTATGTGTATATCACGTAAAAGCAGTCACAACTACCACCCACCCTTATATTTAGGTGGCTCACAGATATCGGAAGTTTCTAACCATGAACATTTGGGAGTCATACTAAATAGCATATGTACATTGAATGACCACATTGACCATATCTGCTCCAAAGCCTAGTCTCGTTTAGACTTATTGAGAAGGCATAAATTTAATCTCGATCTCAGTGTCCTAGAAAAAATATATGTTGCTTTTATTAGGCCTCTTCTTGAATACGCACATACTGTATGGGATAATTGTTCTGTGACCAATGTAGCTGAACTTGAAAAAATACAGATTGCAGCAGCAAGAATCATTACGGGAGCAACAGTAAGTGCCAGTAAGTCTTTGCTATATTCAGAAACACGATGGGTCTCCCTGCAAGATAGGCGTCGTAAACATAAACTAATTCAGTTTTTCAAAATGTATCATCATATATCACCTCCATACATCTCCAACAAAGTCCTCCCAATCATCTCCTTGTCGAATTCTTCACTTAGTCTCCGATCTGGTCAAAACCACTGAGTGCCTTTTTGCCGAACGCAATTGTATCAGTCTTCTTTTATCCCAAGCGTTACTGACCAGTGGAATAAGTTGCCCTTACCTGTCCATGAGAACTCATCAATGATTAACTTTAAAACATTTCTGAGCGATGGTAACCAAAGACCCCCAAGGTTCTATAGTAATGCGAAATCTCGCAGAGCTCAAATATACCATTGTAGGTTGCGGTTGCATTGTAGTAGCCTTAATTCTCACCTATACGACAATCACTTATCACCCAGTCCTTCCTGTCAGTGTGGTGAGCGCGAAACTACTGATCACTTTTTCTTTCGTTGTCCATTGTTCTCTAACGCACGTAATTATACGATTAATTTACTCCCATTTGTAGTAGATACATCCACACTTCTGTTTGGCTCAGAATTTTTGAACGACAAGGACAACTGCCTTATTTTCGAAGTGGTACATGACTTCGTTTTATCAAGTAAGCGATTCCAATGAGTTATCCCCACCCCACCCCTCGAGGAAAACGCGATACTGAAGCAGTGACTGTTCACTGTGGTAAACTTCTGCTTAGCTGGTAAAATAGGTCCCAGTGGCCAATGCCTAAAGTGGAATACCCCTTCATGCCTTCCAACACCCAACACCACCGATATTTTATTTTAATACCACTGATATTCTAATCTTAATTTATTTACAAAATGAAATAAAGGAAATAAGCTGCCTATTTGAGGTTCTCTAGAGTGTTAAGTCAATGTATGATGTATTCAAGCTGATCCTATTAGTTTTTTTTTTCTTCTTTTTTTCTATTTATCAGTGCTGCAGTTCTTCCTTCTTTTTCCTTTCCTATTCAATTTGAAGTTTAAACAATCTCGCATATTGTTGCCTGGCGGTCAAGGCTGTCTTCCAGCACTCCGTATTTGAATGTCATTAAAGTCTCCCTTCTATTTGTGTTGTGCCAGATCTGGGGGCTGCGTCCTTGCGCTTGAGAGTGATTGTGTAGGGGAGAGGGTGTGGCAAATGGTGAGAGGCTGTGCATGAGAGAGGGAGAGTTGAACATGTGTGATGAGATATTGTGTGATGGTCTTTGAGTGTGTTGTTTTTGTTACCCAACTGATGTGATGTTTTACTTATCGGCCACCTGATGTACAATCGCAGCAACTAAGTTTAACTTATATACAATGGGGGATTGTCTCGGCCTTCAGGCAACGATATGCGAGCTGCTCCATTGATTTGTACCACCTACAGGGGTAATTTTTAAAATTGTTAGGGAGACGACTTACATAAGCTTTAAGCTTCCTGTCGAATCCCTCTTTTACACAGCAATTAATTTCCTTGTCTTTACTTGTTTCGTGAACAATACTAGTACTGTATCTTGTGTTGTTTTGATTTTTGTTACTCAACTGTTATTGTGAAATGTATTTGTTTATCAACTATTGAATAAATGTTGTTTAAACTAAACTGGAGTGCAGTTTGAAATATCTCAAGTATTAACTTGCAGGCAAACACTGCACCACTTGAATTTTAATATTCAAGAATATTTTTTTGCAAGTGTCAGTTCAAGTCCTGTTAGGTAAAGGGATAAATCTTATGTGTAACAGTACACAAACACAATGATTTTGAACTAAGGAACCTGATGGTTTGGCATCCAAACATCATTATCTGTAGATCAAGTAGAAACATGAGAAAACACACACAAAATTTGCTGTCTATTAACACATGGGAAACTACACAATGATTTGTTGTACATGATTACATAGGGAGGGGAATTCAAACTTTGTTCATAGTACACACCTTTTATCTCCTTTCTACTGGATTAACAGATAAGGGTAAGTGGATATCAACTCATTAGGGGATCAAATTTAAAATCATACTGTATGCCATGTAATGTAGACCTCAGCACACACACACCACAAGAAATTGGTGCCTTGGCAAGCCTGGGATGAGATAATGAAAACTGAAGATGGAAGTATGTAATGTAATTATATATGCACCATGGGGAGCCAAATATGAACAAACTTGAATCTGCCCCCACTAAGGATGCTGTATAACAAACATCAAGAAATTCTGGTTTATTACCCTTTGGTCAATTCCCCCTTGGTCAATTTCTTTTTGGTCAATTACCTTTTGGTCAATTCCCTCTTAGTCAACACTTTTTTCAAAATTTTCTAAGTGTTCAGATTTTAATTTTTTTTCTCTTTGAAGTTTTGATTTCAAATAAAATGGTTTTACTAGTAGTATTAATGTTCACAGAACAATATTTTACCTGCAGTGATGATTGTATGTTTTTATAAGAATAAATTCTCCAGCTTGTGTGTGTTTATAAGTCCAAGCCATTTATAATTATTGTTAAAGGTAGCAATATGTTTTGGTAGTTATTCTTTTAGAAGTTTAAAAGTTAACACAAATTGTTAGCTTTTGTTGTTTTTCTTCAAAGTTTTTGTATTCTCTGATGTCACACTTCAAACGAAATTCAATACTTATATATATCTGCATTTTATTCTGTATTTTCATTCCAAATGCAATGATGGAGAAGGAGATTACCTTTGTGTTAACGTCCAAAGGAAAAAATGCTCTTGTTGTAGACAATTTCAAATATTTGAAAATTTGTGAAAGTGACAAAAAGGTTTACTAGATATGTGAGAAAAGTAGAACCAACAAGTGCATTGCAAAAGCAACAACAAGTGATAACCAACTTACTTCATTAACTGGTTACAACAACCACAGCCCAGATGTTGGAAAATTATTAAAAGATGCTGCTGTTAGCAAAATGAGTAAAAGAGTTCTTACTGAGACACAGACAATTCCAAGAGTATATGATAGTGCTTTAGAAGAGGTCATCAACTCACAGAATGGTTGATTACATGAACTCGCTTCTGCATTACCAACATTTGAAACCGTAAAGAATTCTTTGTATAGACAGAGACATAAAAAGTATCCACTTTTGCCAAAAGAAAGAGCAGACATTTGTTTAGAAGGCGAGTGGTTAGCTATGCCAGAAGGAGAGAATTTTCTGTTATCCAGTAGTGCAGACAAAACATTCTGATTTTTGGAACATTAGAGGCATTCTCGGAAGTCTGTTCAGCACACACTTCATATGTGGATGGAACATTTTATGCCTGCCCAAGTATATTTTGTCAAGTTTTTATAATCCATGCATTTATTGAAGGACAACAGTTTCCACTGGTGTACTGTTTACTGGACAAAAAATCAAAGGAAACCTATAACCAAACATTTTTGCTTCTAAAAGAGTTAGCCCATCAGAGAGGAAAAGAATTTAATCCAAAAGAAATTATGTCTGACTTCGAATCAGGTCTTCAGGCAGCAATTAAAATAAGCTTTCCTTCAACAAAATACAAAGGATGTTATTACCATTTTTCAGAAAGTGTATGGAGGAAAATACAAAATGTTGGCCTCAGTTGCCCTTATAGTGATGATAGTGGTTTGAAAAAGAATTAAATTTTCATAATTTAGGAACATTTTGTTGGGTATATCTCAATCAAGCCAAGCAGATGGTTTTGGCCATTTTGTTGGGTTAAGCAAACACTCTCTGGGATAACCGATTTTTCGTTCCTCTAAACTTTATCAGAGCACATTAGTGGTAAAGTAACTAGTGATATAGCAAGCCATGTCCCACTAAAAGATGCCACCAACCCATGACGATAACGACCCTTAAATGGTCTTTTCATGCAGTGCAATATACGGAGCATAGGTTCCATGTCTTGTAGACCATGGCTTGGTTTTTTTTTTAGTGCTCAAACAAACTATTTCATGTGCTGTTAGGGAGATGTTTGTATGTTATAACTACACTCGTTCATATTGTTGTGCAAGTTGTTTTTATTTTTAATTTGAGATACAGAATAAAATATAATTTTAAAAGTGTTGTGATTGTTGATGTTTGCCCACAAAGAAACGGAACAAATTAAAAAAAAGAACAAATTTCTTTTCAAAAACAAAAATTAGGTTGTTTTTTTTTTTGTCAATTCCCATTTGGTCAATTACCATCTGCAAAAAGTGTTGACCAAGAGGGAATTGACCAAAAGGTAATTGACCAAAAGGTAATTGACCAAAAAGGAATTGACAAAGTGGTAATTGACCAAAAGGGAATTGACCAAAAGGGAAGATACCGAAATTCTGACTAGTGGATCTGAAGAAGATTTTCGAATAATATTTCTCATATTGTACCAAATTAAAATTTGAGCCACAATAAAAACCCAGGGACTTGCTCTGAAGACACTTTAATCTGCCCCCATAAGGATGCTGAATACTAAATATGAAAAGATTCTCACTGATGATTCAGAAGAAGAACTTCAAAGAATTTCTGCATATTGCACTAAGTTAAAATTTGGGAACTGTTGGTGGGGGGAGGGGTTGGAAGCCACTGCTTTTGCTGGAGATTGGTTTTGGTTTAACTTCTGCATAAAAGTACAGGGGTATGAGATATCTACCCACCCCACTACCCAAACAAAAAATGTTTTCCCCTAGTAGTTTTAGTAAAATCATAAAATCATAGCATTTGATATTTTTAGGGGCGTACACTTAGGCAATGCCGGTGGAGTATTGGATAATATACATGGGCATTGGGAACACCCTCCCTGCACCCCCTCCCCCTCCCCCACCCCAAAAAAATAAAAATTATATTTGGACCTGCATTATTAAAAATACTTCAAATGCAAATTCTTTTCAAAACTCCATTATCAAGTTGTAAATCAGAATTTTTATCCAAATCCAACACATAATAAACTAATGTGTCATCAAATACTACTCTTACTTTAAACCAACCAGAGGTGTATAAGCCTACTTGATGTATGACGACTTCCAAAAACTATCCTGAGTTCCAAAAACTACATCTTGAGTTTCAAAAACAAATATTTTGGGTTTTTTGGAAGTGTGTTTTTCTATCAAGCACACCAAATCTGTGTCAAAATATGATCTTTGATTTCATTGTGTGACATCATTCTCTCATTTCAAAGACACGATGCAAACATAATTTGGAACAGACTATAATATGTCTCAGTAGTTCTATTTTAATATTCTGCATTGAGATGTTCGAGCTTGCCGTGTGACATCATGCTCATCTTTAAAATACATAGAAACTCCATCAGGTTGCAACGGAGTAACATGTACCATGTACACGAATGCCCCCTCCCCTCCCCATCCAACCTCCACTACTCAAAACTTTGCCAGTGCAGCTACTGTTAAATTCCCAACTTTTTCTGGTTGTAGTAATATGTAATGTGGTTTTTGGGGCCTATCAGGGTGACCTTGGTGGGTGACCTTCGTAGTGATGTCATGTCATATGAGCCAGTTACATCATATTTGGTTGTCATGGCAGCCCATGAAAGTGGCTATGTTGTGACATCATTACCATAGTGACATGGTGTCAATGTCCATGTACAGCACATGTTGTTCAGGAGACACATGTTTCTGTTGTCCATTTTGTTGACTGGAGGCTGCCATCTTGGTTTCTATAGTGGTACATGGTTGCTATGCAACTCAAAACCCTCTAATTATTTATTTATTTATTTATTATGGTTTAACGACACTTTAACAGCCAAGGTCATACCGTGTCAGTGGCAGTTTTATGGATGGAGGAAGCCGGAGTACCCGTAGAGAACCACAAAGCGACGACGAGCAGCTGCCAGATCCCCAACATCGTAACTCCGCACTAACAGCACAGGCAGGGTTAGATTGGTTGAAGACATGCACACCATCGATGTGCAGTATGCCTTAGTACACGGTGTCATCGTGCTCCCATGTGGACAATCGGGGTTAAGTGCCTTGCCCAAAGACACACGCGGGAGTCCGAATCGATCACTCAGACGGTCACCCATTCAAGGACTAGATGAGAACTGGTTACAGCAATGCCACCGTGCCCCCCAAAACACTCTAATAGGGTGAGGGGGGGGGGGTTGTTTCGGAGGTTGTGTTCGAGAAAAGGGAAGTATATCTATTTAATGAAATGGACCAGATAATATCCCCCAAACTTCAGGCTTCTACCTATGTAGATCACCATCTTTGATGGCATGTTGTTGCTATTGGACCAGAACGTCTCTAAAATAAAAGGGGTGTGTTTAGGAGGGGGGGGGGGGGGGTTGTGTTCAATTCAGGAGTAGTATAAACAATTTCCCAAATGGACTCAACAATCACCCAAAATCACTGAAACAAAGATGACGAAGCCACCATCTAGCATTTATAGCAGTAGCATCTAGAACTATAGGCCCCCAAAAAGCTCCAATAGGATGGGGGAGTGGTCTGCGGGTATGTCTGATTCAAGGAGAGTAAATCTAATCACCCAAATAGACTCGACAATTTCCTCAAAATTCCAGAATCCTCAGATTCTACCTATCAAGATCACCATCTTTGATGATACATACTGCTATAGACCCCACAAAGCCTCTAATAGGATGCAGTGTATTCAGGGGGTGTGATCAATTGTATGGGAGTACTTTTTTTGGTTTGATTTTCCAAAAATCCTTGGTTACTGCCTAGAATTATGCAAATGGACCCAACATCTGCATAAAATCATCAAAAAGGATCTAAAATCACTGAAACAGACCTCAGGCAAAGCCCCCATCTTGGGCTAATAAGAGAAGCACATTGTGCTATAGGAGGAGAGGTCCATAGTTCTATTGTATAAGAGTACTTTTGCTAGTTCGGATTTACCACTAACAACCCGATAATGGCCCACAACTATTTACTAGTTTGGATTCCCTCTGCTTCTATCTTTGTATATGCAGTTGCAGATCTAGAAGGGGTGAACAGGGTGGCTAGCCAACACCCCGTCCCCCACCTCCCCCCCCCCCCCACAGACTTCGACCTATTCATGCCTAACATTGAGTGTAAATTCACACAGAGCATATTAAAATCATATGAATTATGATTTGAAAAGTCACTACCCATACATGCAAATATAGCTTTGAAATGAATGGAAAATTGCAGCACTTGCCGCGTATGGCTTGTTGTGTGTCCGTTTGAAAAATCACTTTCATTTATTGATCGTGCAGTTGAATGCAAACTCAAGTTTCGATGCATAGAATACCAAGAATTTTGAACGAAAAGAGCGGCAAAATAACGTTGGAAATACACCCCAGAGGCACTCAAATGGTTTCAATTTTTCCCCAGACCCCCTAGCAGACTCACGCCTTTGGCGCTTGTGTATAGTAGCCACCCCCTTATACAAATCCCAGAGCCGCCACTGCTATGTTATTGCTTCTGCCTATTCCAGGCCTTATTCTCTCCATTCCTAGACCTGCACTACCTATGTTATTACTTCCAAGATGTGTTTTACCTATTCTGACTTTTCTAGTTGTGACTGTGTGCTAGTTCACAACATCTAACATTGTAAGCACAATACATACGACACATGAACACATTTGAAAGACCAATATAATAATTATGTGACTATGTGAAAATGCACATTGTGTGCAGAACACATTTGACTCTCATCCTCCTTTCAGTGTTTGAGGATATCAATGACATGGTGATGTGGTACTGGGGGATACATACTAGAGGATACTAATTGGAGGATCCCTTTTGGAGGATATTTATTGGAGGATATCTATCGGAGGATAGTTATGGGTCCTAACACCTGTACTGCTCTTGGTTTCTAGACCACCCAAAGCCTTCATAGTTCTAAGAACACTACTGTTCACATGTCCACAGTCTATCTGTCCTATGATCGGCTGCCACTTTCTTCACCCAATACTTTAGTCTTCTACCACCCTATTAGCCTTAATAGTATATAAAGTACACAAATGACATCATGGTGTGGTGTATGTACTGCATACAGTAGTGTTGTAAGGTATGTTTGCATGGTTTGGGGTATATAGTATAGGTATATCAAGGAAGGTTGATGGGGAAGTTGAGTTTTCTTGAAAGTTTTTCCTGTGAAATGGTTGACACCATACAAATGTTGACGATTATTAATGTCCACTGTACATTCCGACATTACATTTTTGGGGTCAGGATATGCCAGGTTTCTTGTACTGGACTGACAGGGATAGACTATGGATAAATAAGTAGTAGTGTTCTTAGACCTATGAAAGCTCTGGTTGGTCTGAAAGTCAAGGGCAGAACAGGTGTTAGCAGCCATAACTATCCTCAGATAGATCTTCTCTGATAAGTATCATCCAAAAGGTATCCTCCAGTAGGTATCCTCAAGAACTACATCACCATGTCATTGGTATCCTCAAACACTTAAAGGAGGATATGAGTCAAATGTGTTATGCACAGATTGTGCATTTTCACATAGTCACATATTGGTCTTTCAAACATATGTTCATGTGCCGTATGCATTGTACTTACAATGTTAGATGTTGTGAACTAGCACACAACCACATCTAGAAAAGTCAGAATAGGTAAAACACATCTTGGAAGTAATAACATAGGTAGTGCAGGTCAAGGAGTGGAGAGAATAAGGCCTGGAGTAGGCACAAACAATAACATACATACATAGGTAGAAGCAGAGGAATCCAAACTACGAATATAGTTGTTGGGGGGCTGTTGTTGGGCTGTTTGTGGTAATTCCAGGAAGAAACCGAGAATTTTCGTAAAATTTATTTATTTATTGTTTAATGACACTTTCGACAGCCAGGGTCACCTCGTGTTGAACAGTTTTACAGGTGGAGGAAGCTGGAGTTCCCAGAGAAGACCACTGAGAAATGGCAAGCAACAGTCAGATTCCTCAACGTACTAACTCACACAAGCAGGGTTAGCATTTGTAGAAGGCAGGTGCACCATCGACATGCAGTATGGCTTGCTTAGTGCACAAAGCCACCATGCCCCCAAATGAGCAATCAAGATTAAATGCTTTGCTCAAGGACACAATGCAGTTACTTCTGGCAGGGATTGAACACGTGGACCTCTTGGTTTGAAGTTAAATGCCATAACCACTGAGCCACTGCATGCCCTTGGGTAAAATCTGACCCAGCAAAAGTTTTGAAGCGTATTAGCCATGTAATTTATACTTGTACTAAATTGTACATGTGGTCTGGTATTTTCACATTTTTGTTTGCAAACAGTTTTGGTGTCTGCTGTACCTTAAAAATCAAAATTATGTTCCCTGAACATTAACATTTATATTATTAAGTCACATGAAATGAATGTGTGTGTGGGGGATGTCTCTTAGATTTCAGTTAACCCTTTACCTAACACAGTATTTTTAAAAAATAAATAAAATTTCACATTTTTCGAAAACAAATTTCATAATTTTTCAACAAAACTATACAAATATGGATATCATTAGAACCAGCTCGACGACCTGGTTCTAATGATCTCCATATTTGTATGGTTTTACTGAGAAACTTCCAAGATATTTTAGGCTGTGGTAGGCTTATTCTGGTTAATTTTCGGGCCACTATGTTAGGTAAAGGGTTAACCAAAATAATGAGTGCTTATTATTTATTTATTTATTGGTGTTTAAGGTCACATATAATGAGTGCTTATACAATGTGCAGGGGTCATAGCCTGGTGATTTACTGATCAGTATTTGAAATTTGGAGAACAGTATTGTGAGCAGAAAAAAATGGTTGTTTCTATTGTTTCATTTGTAAAATTCAAACCATGGCAACTTCAGGTTTACAAAACATACTTTCAATGTTAAATTTATTAACTTTTTACGTCAAGTCTCCTGGTTTAGAGCACAACATTGTTTGTCTGTGCGGCGTAACAAAGATCATTATGGAGAACCATGGATGTTGTCAACTGTGATTTTCTGTCATGCATTTTAACGGCACACAAGTGTTGTGTTGGGACTGTGTTGTGCCTCAACCAATCAGGTTGGCATGTTGGCTATTGCCACTGTGCTGTGTCTTGTGGCATCAGGTATATAAGCCACTGTGTCACATGAGCCTATGCATTATTTCTTCCGGGAAAGCACTTACGATACTGTAAACAAAAACAATAATCTTCTTCAAACAGTAATTAAAGCCATTAAAGGTGCTTACCATAACCATATTACAAAATGAAATGACTACACAGAGGCAGACGACGACTCAATATGGGTTTAACATAAGTGGGGAACCTGAGAAAACTTTTATTGAATAAGTTGTTGTGTTGTTGTTGTTGCCGTTACCAGGCATTGAGAACCACTGGGTGGGAACCACTGGGTGACCAGTGGACAACCAGTCTAAATTATTGGCAGATACCAAGCTAATAATAATAATAATAACACTTCGGACGGCCGCTGATTTGTCGCGGTTCTCGTATGAGAAGGCCTTGGTTACCCATGTTCTACCAACTGCCTCCCCCTATTCCCGCGCTTCTTCTCTCCTCCCAACACTCGGAGACGAACTGCTTGATGACATCCCTTGCCCCATTCTTCCCAATCTCTCCGATTAGTATATTAACCCTCTCCTTAGAGTCGCCCCCAACCACATGTCCTTCATACTCCCATCCCACTTCTCCATTATACTCCCCATGAATCTTGTTCTTTTAGACTGGTATTTTGGGCATTCTATAAGAAAGTGTTCCAGGGTCTCCACCATGCCCACGTTACACATCTGGCACTCCTTTTCACTGTTTTTCCCAATTTTTCCCCTCAGCTCCAGGGACCGCGACCTCAGTTTGAACAACAGTGACCCCCCAAAGGTGCCATCAAGGTACTCTTCAAAACCAGGCTTCTCTTTATCGCGCAGGCCACCCAAAGATCTCTTTGATTTGACCCCCTCTCACCAATTACGGTTACAATCCTCCATGACCCTTTCTCTGACGATCTTTTTGCCCTGGTTTGACCCCAACGTCAAGGTCCGAGATCTCCATTGAGTACTTTTCTACTAGCTCCCTCACTTGGACCATCCACCCCGTCTTGATATTTGAGTTGAAAGTTCTCAGGAACATTACTTTACACCATCGGCTATTGGGGAGATTTACCACATAATTAAGATAACCGAGTTTCAATAGGTCTATCCTGTCCTTGATCCTCATCCACCCAAGCTCGCCCCTGATTGCTTCTAGTGCTGCGGCATTACTCGAGCCTGTTATCCATCGGCCTGCATCGTTCTGCAGGATTTCCAAGCTCTTAACAGCTGTCTGGTTTAGGGGTACAACTTCCGTACCGTATGTTATACTTGGCAGACCCACCATTTCCCAAATGGTTTTCCCCACAAAAACCTTATTGAAACTGTTTCTCCCTATAAGTTTAATTTGGTTAAGGATTCGCTTCCCCTTCAGAATCAATTTATTTGTGTGGTTTCGGTAGATGCCTCTCCACCTTCGAGTGGGGTCCACATTGCGGCCCACGGGTATAACTTTGCTCTTGCTTTCATTAAGTTCGAGTCTCCATTTGCTCCCATATTTCCCAACAATTCCCAGCATCTTCTCTAACCCCTCTTCGCTTTCTGACACTAGCACCATATCGTCTGCAAAAAATAGCCCTGGGATCTTCAAGTCACCAACTGCAACCCCCTCGTCGCTATGCAGGAGTTCATCTCCTAAACCTTTGATGTACAATGCAAAAAGAATTGGTGAAAGGATACACCCCTGTTTTAGGCCAATCTCCATAGGCACACGTTTTGTTGTAATGTTACCCAGGCTAAGTTCACTCTGTACATCTTTATATAATGCTTTCATAATCCCAACAAACTCGCCCCCCAAGCCCAGAGCCTCCAGCTTGCGCCACATACCCTCCCTCCATACTCTATCGTATGCCTTTTTAACATCCAAAAAGGCCATGAACATCTTTTTCTTTTTTGCTTTCGCAGATTCTATCATTTGGGATAGCGTGAAAAGATGGTCAGTGACTCTCCTTCCCTTCCTGAAGCCATTCTGGATTTCTCCCAAAAAACCCTTCTCCTCAATCACCTCCTCTAATCTCCCATACAGGACTTTACAAAAGACATTTCCAATGTTGCTGCTGACAGAGATCCCTCGATAGTTATCCAAGACGTCTTTTTCCCCCTTTTTGTGAATAAATGTCACTTTACTTTCCCTCCACTCCTTTGGGACCTCTTGTTTTTCTATGGCTAAATTGAATAGGGCAGTTTGGCTTTCCAACAGTTCCTCTCCCCCTTTTTTGATAAACTCGTTAGGAACTTCGTCCACCCCTCCCGCTTTTCCATTCCTCAATTTTGAGATCACCCTTCGCACCTCCTCAGTTTTGATTTCGCTGCACACGAAGTCCGAGAGATTTTCCTCGACCTGGTTCGGACACTCCGGTGGGTTCCCCATGCCCCATTGCTTATCGTTTACCTTTTCCCAGTGATTGACTAGTTCTAATGCGATTTGATCTCGCTCTTTTGTAGCTCTGCCATCTACTTTAATGCTCTGTTGGTTATTCCCTTTGTTAAGTTTGTTCACCCATTTCCAAAATACGCTCGACCTCGACCCCCCTGTCGTTCTTATCGTCCTAATAAGACTGCTATTTCGCACTCTCCGGTTGTCATCTTTAATCTTGTTTACTTTATTTCGTGCTTGTTGGTATTCTTCCTTTGCTACCATGGCCTCATTGCTTTCCACCCCCTTAAGTTTTCTACTTCTCCTGTATGCAGCACATTTAGCTTTTCTAACCTTTATGGCCCTTTTCAGTTCTTCGTTCACTCTGTACCCAAGTTCCCGTGTTGGCACCCTAATCTTTCCTACACTTTCCTTCCCTGCCTCCACTAGGCTCACAACTATGGCGTCGGCCATCTTCTGGACAATACCCCCCTTGTGTACGGCTGCAAGCTTTGGTTTCAGTTTTTCTTCGAACTTCGCCCAGTCGGCATCCTTTTTGAGTTCCCAAATCTCCTTGAAGCTTCCATTCCTTTTCTCTAGATTTTTGGCCCTCATTGTCACTGTAATCAAGTTGTGATCACTATCCAACTCCATTTTGCCCTCATCATCCACTTCTACCCTTATCACCTCCCTCCATAAATTCATATCTGTGAGAATGTAGTCAATTATTGATTTTCTGTCGTTTCTCTCCCAGGTCCATTTCCCCTTACATCAAGCGTCCCTGTTCAGAATCTTCAGACCGAGCTCATTTGTGAAGTTCAACAGCTTCCTTCCATTCCTGTTGACTTTCTTGTCCCCACCCTCTATGCCTTCTTCCTTGTCACCTATGTGTCCATTAAAGTCGCCCATCAGAATTATACCGAGCCCCCTGTTTTCTAGTTCAGTGACATTGGACCTTAGTGTTGAGTATATCGAGTCATTCCACTCGGGTTTACTTCCCTCTACCGCACAGTACACAATCCTAAGGGCAATACTTTTGTTTCTCAGACTGATCTTTACCCATCCAATTTCTTTTGACACATCAGCCAAGGTGATGATATCTTCCAGATATGTAATCAGCGACGGTTTTAAATCCTCTTTAATGTACATGCCTACCCCTCCCCCCTTTTTCTGGCCTTCCGTTCGCCCTACACCTATCCACACACACCCGCTTACTTGGTCTACCCGTTCCTCGTGTCTTACCCACGTCTCGCTTAAGCCCATGACATCAAACTCCTCTGCCTCGATCAATGTAGCAATTTCACTTACTTTCTGGTGGAGACCCTGGATGTTGCTATAACCCACTTTCAGGGTACCAAGGTTCATTGGCTTCTGCCTACTGGGCCCATTGTTTTCTGGTGCTAGTCTTGGTAAACTTATTCTGTTCCCTCACTCTTGTTCACCCCACCTATGTCCACTCTAGTTATACTTGCCTCTGACCTCCCACCCCGCTCCTCTCCAAAAAAGGCTCTGCTACCCATAGAATTTTATCCCCTAGTACCCGTTTCCCCGCCCTGCTAAGATGCAGCCCGTCACGCCCGTACATGCTCCCATTGCCCCAAAACGTGTCCCAATGATCGATAAAGGGAATTCCCAGATCAACACAGTAGTCCTCTAACTCTTCATTTAGCGCCAAAATCCTTGAGTTCCATTCGTCCCCAGCTCCAAGGACAGGAAGGACCCCGGATACGACTACCCTTGCATTCCTACTTAGCAGTTTGCCGACTAAGCCACTAAACGACTCTACCAAACTTACTAACCTTCTCTACCTGATATTGTTGGTCCCCACATGGACCACCACTACTGGTTCCGGTCCTGACCCTGCCACAATGCCATCTACCCGGTCCCTGAGATCCTCCACCTTCGCCCCCGGAAAGCACAAGACTGTTCGATTGGAACTATCAGGACCACAAACTACATTGTCAATCCCACGTACAATGCTGCTCCCCGCTACAACTAATTTTCTTCTTCTGGCCCCAGTTCCTATATCATCTGCACCTCCTCTCGTTTTGCAAGCTCCTGGCCCCCTCTTTCTCTTCACCGCCCTCCTTACCCCGACTGGCCTATCATCAGCAACAACCATCTTACCCCCCACACTTTCCCCCTCACTCTCGTCCCCAGGGGTATCAGAGTCTAAAACACTAAACCTGTTTTCTAAACACCGCCTAGCAACCTTGGCAGCCTTACGCCGACTCTGGCTTCCGGACTCGACGCAACCCTGACCTGACGCCACCTTCCGAATTTTCCTACTAGAACCCCCCTCCTCAGTTACACCCCCCACATCAAGCATTATTCCCCCACGTTTCCTGCTTCCCAGTTTCCTCCTTGAGTCCACAACGACCTTCCACCCACCTTCCACCTCACCATCGTAGGTAACCTTCAACGGGGTAACTCCAGAAACACCGGCCCTCCCCAACCTCCCTCTCAGCTCTGCAATCTCCCGCTCGAATCCAACACACTTCTCTAACAACTGTAAAATATCCCTGCAATTTGCACATACCCCACTACTCTCCATTGACAGACCACCACCATACCTCATATTACACTGTCTGCATGCCTCCGGATCCTCACTCTCCCCCACCTGCACCCCTCGACTCACCTCCCTCAGACCTCCCTTAACACCCATACTTACCTCCATCTGAACACCCGTCGTACACTTACCATTCATGATTACAAATAATATACAGAATCCAATGACCAAAAATGACAAAAACACCAGGGCAACAAACACACACGAATCAAAGGTAACTAAGGTAAACAAACGGCAAAATTGGCAAAACCTCTCAACTAAATCTCCTTATTACACCCTACGATCCTCCCCAAACACACTTGCAAAACTAACTATATAAAAACTTCCCTGAAATAAAAAATAATATTAAAAAGATACTTATAAACAGTTCCGAGCAGAAAATTTTCTTCTTCTTCTCTTCGTGAGTAGTAGCTAGAAGAACCATTGTGGTAGAAAACTCGAAAGAGGATTATATAATTGACGAATCAGTACTATGGTTAGGTTTAATCAATGGGCTTCATTTTAACAAACTTGTAGATTTCTATTTTTAGCTCCTGGGGTTCTCATGGGGACATGGGAAATTTGTTTTTTGCATGAGTCAGTATTTATGACTCAATAATACCACATACCAAATTTGGTTCAAATTGGACCATTGGTTCAGAAAATAGAAATTTGGGGGGGGGGGGGGGGGACCAAAAATCTTGCCCCTCACATTACAAAGGCAAATATTGCTCTACGAAGTTTGTTTGAACAAATTTGATTCTACACCTCAAAAGCAGGGTTTGCAAAGTACCGTCAGTTCTGCTGTTGTCAAGACTGGTACCATACTGGGGTTCAGAACTGAGAACCGGGTCAGTACCGGTACGGAGAATTGCACATCTAATATTCCTATAGTGCAAGCGGAAAGTCAATCACAGTTGATTTGTGTAAACTCTAATCAGTAAAAAAGAGAGAACAGTGATTTTGGGGGTCAAATTCAATTAATAAATGCATGTTATTTAGGCTGAAAAACTGAAAATCTATCTATTACTATTGACCTAACTGCCAGGCTGCCACAAATGCCGATCATGGATTGTCATTACAAATTGCACTGTTCTCAGTTCAAAGTTCTAACTTCTAAGAGTGTGTCATTAGACAGTTCATACACCCACACATTTCCAGACAAACTGTATCAAAGATAGTCTAGTCTTTGAAGTTCCAACGTTATGGAAACATTCAATTAACTCTTTACTGCCCATGTAGATTCCGTCATGTTACTCGTGTATCTCATTCACATATGATAACTATGAGTATCGGAACCATTGGTTCTGAAGGATGGGAATCAGTACTGATCAGAAGGCCGATTACCGCCGGTATCGGTATTGGTTCCAGTACCGATTGCAAACCCTGCTCAAAAGGAAGCTACATACCAAATATCAAGTCATTGTACCCACTGGTTCATGAGAAGATTTAAAAAAATATTTGGAGGATTTTCCCCCACCCCCTCCCTATGGGGCTGGGCAAGTTGATTTGAAAAAAAAAAATGCGATGTCAGAACAAGCAATCACCTCAAATTTAACTAAAATTGGTTCAACAGGTTAGGAGGGAGCAGGTGCAAACACCATGTTCATGGACGACAGACGACAGATGATAGTCGACAGACAACAGACTTTGAGTGATCACTATAGCTGATCCTGACTTTCAGTCAGGTGAGCTAACAACTGTTCCTGTCACCATTGATTTGTATAATAACAAAAGCTGGTTTGATTTTCTGGCTTGAAAGCTTTGGTTCTGAAAGTTCATTTTCCATTTAACATGTGAAAATATTAAACATGAGGCCCCTGTGAGCATTCACCTGACACTGACAACTATCAACCGAGGGTCCTGATTTGAACAAACTTGCATCTGCCCCATTAAGAAAACAATATACCAAATATCGCTTACCATAACCATATACCAAATATCAAAACATTCTGACTGGTGGATCTGAAATTTCTATTTTTTTTTTTTAAATATTCCTCATATTGAACTAAGTTATAATTCGGGCTCCCATAGGGAGCCCAAATATAAACGCAGGGACTTGGTTTGAACAAACTTGAATCTCACCACCCTAAGGATGCTGTATTCCAAATCTCAAAAGATTCTGACTACTGAATCTGAAGAAAAATGTTTTTAAAAAATATTCCTCATGTTGAACTAAGTTATAATTCAGGCTCCCACAAGGAGCCCAAATATTAACTCAGGGAATTGGCTTTAACAAATCTGAATCTCACCTCCCTAATGATACAGTATACCAAATATCAAAACATTCTGACTGCTGGATCTGAACAAGAAGATTTTTAAAGAAAATTCCTCATATTGAACTAAGTTATAATTTGGGCTCCCACAAGGAGCCCAAATACGAACCCAGAGACGTGGCTTGAACAAACTTGAATCCCATCCCCTAAGGATGTGACATACCAAATATCAAAAGATTCTGACTGGTGGATCTGAAGAAGAAGATTTTTAAAGAATATTCCTCATACTGCACTAATTTAAACATTTGAGCTCCTATAGAGAGCTCAAATATGGACCCAGGAATTTGCTTTCAACAAACATGTGAAACAATCTTCCAAAGATGTTATATGTGAAATATAAGCTTTTGGAGCAGTGGTTTGGGAGAAGAAGAGTCTTAAATGTTTTCCCCATTACCCACAGTGTTAAAAAATGTTGACTCAGCATTTTTTCAAAGTCCCAAAAAAGTACCCTATGATAAAAGTGATAGCAATTTTTGGACTATTCCATTCTGTTTGTTCAAAGGAAGCTTCACACCATATAAGAATTCTCAGTGCCGTGTAGTTTTGGAGATATGGGCGTTTGAAATTCTTTCTATTTTTAGCTCCTGTGGTTCTCACAGGGCATTTTGAAAAGATTTTTGGGCATAAATCAAGTACTTATGACCCATTAATACTTCAAGTCAAATTTAGTTCAAATCGGCCTCTCGGTTTGGAAAATAGAAATTTTGGGCGGGGAATAAATTCTTGCCCCTCCCGTAATGATGACAAATATTGTCCCTTGTGGGGTTATCTTAAGTTTTCAATTTGTGCATTCCTGTACAGTTTGGGCTTAACATTCATGCTGGAATCAGAATTGATTCATGTAAATGATTCTCACAAAGAAAACAACAAGAATCAACTTTGATTCTTGCAAAATGTTTGATTCTCATCACAGATTCTGAAATTGTCCTTGAAGGCATGGAGAATTCTCCTCATCTTTTGCTTGCTCATAATATGGTAACACTGTGCCTTAGCAGTGGTGCCTAGTGAAGTCTTGGCTGCTTGACAGATTTCACTAGAAACTACCACTGCCAAGGTCATGTAACTACTACCAGCAAGACCACCAAAATCCTGTATGTGGGAACACTGTTCTACATGGCCATACAAGACAAGAAACTCTCAAAGTCCAACTAACACCTTTGCTGCTGCGCAAGTTTTTAATACTGTGTGCTGAGCCATATATTGGGAAAAAATGGTAGAAAACGATAAGAACTGAACCAGAGGCTCAAGTGAGCCTAAACGCTCACCTCGCTCAAGTTGTCAAAAGAGATGAGTGTATCAGTAAGTTATTTATTTATGTATTTATGTTTAAGGTCACATATTTATGCACAATGGCTAATCATGACCGTGACAGTTTTACGGATGGAGGAAGCCGGAGTACCCGGAGAGAACCACCAAGCAACGATGAGCAACTGCCAGCTCCCCAACATTGTAACCCCCGCACTGCAGCACAGGCAGGGTTAGATTGGTTGAAGACATGCGTACCATCGACATGCAGTACACCTTAGTACACGGCGTCATCGTGCCCCCACGCGGACAATGGAGATGAAGTGTCTTGCCCAAGGACACAACGCGGTTGCCGCAGGTGGGAGTCAAACCATATCAGTAAGTAATCAACAGCAAGAGCAATTTTTTGATTTGCTATGACACAACCAAAGTCAGCTTTTTTGGCCATTCATTTCTGCTGGACATAGGAAATCTTCCTAGCAAGCTCTGTTCTGTGAAGTATTAAAAAACAACTGAAAAAAATTTTTGTTTTGTTTTCAACCACTGTGGTTCTCTCATTCTCCCCCTCCTCCCCCCCAAAAACAAGATAAATAAAAAATTTCCGACATAAATGAAATACTTATGACCCAGTTATATACAACATGACAAATTTGGTTCCCCATAAGATCTGAAAATAGAAATTTTAAGTGTGGCCCAAATCTGGGAACCCAAATTTTGGCTTACTGAGTTTCTTGAAAAAAGTGAATCTGCATCACTAAAGTAAGTTCCAAACAAGAAATCTAAGCATTATTGCAAGTGTCTTATAAAAAGAGGATTTTTAAAGCATATTAGGCTTATGGAACATTAACCCCCACCCAAGGGATCTAGTAATTTTGTGGGGAAAAATCAGAAGAGTAACTTCCACCTGCCTGAAGAGGAGATGACAGCAGCTTCATTTGAACAAAGGAGAAAAGGTTTATTCCATAGATGGTCTGTACCATAAATGAATGAATTTGGCCCAGTGGTTTTAAAGAATAAGAAAGATTTCAAATTAGAGACACAAAATTTTACTGCCACCAGTAAATTCAAGTCTGTATGAAATTGGTTACAAAAAACAAAACAGAAAGAGATTTATGGAGGCTTATTTTTGGGTGTAAAATATTTTTAAAGAAATAAGAAATAGGTTTTTGTTAACGGTATTACATGAAATAAAATCTTTAGAACCCACATTGAAGTCTTGAGAGGGTTAAATTAAAGAAATTCGTACAGGAATCAGAATTTTTTTCCAAGAAACCAGAAAAAACATATATGTGCACAGCATTGAAAAGGTTTTTTCAAGGCATGAATAAAATCTTTGAAACCTACATTGAAGTCTTGAGAGGGTTAAATTAAAGACATCCATACAGGAAGCAGATAAATGTTTCCAAGAATCCAGAAAAAAACATATTATGTGCACAGCATTGAAAGGGCTCAACATAAAATAAAATCTTTGGAAAACACACTGAAGTCATGAAGGGATTAAATTAAAGATATTAATACAGAAATCAGATCAATTTTTTTCCAAGGAACCAGAAAAAACATATGTGTACAAAATTGAAAGGGTTCAACGTGAAATAAAATCTTTGAAAAACACACTGAAGTCATGAGAGGGCTAAATTAAAGATATTCATACAGGAATCAGATCAATTTTTTTCCAAGGAAACAGAAAAAACATATGTGGTCAGCATTAAAAAGGTTTGATTAAGGCATCAATATAAAATCTTTGAAACCCACATTGAGGTCTTGAGAGGGTAAAATTAAAGACAGTCATACAGGAATCAGATAAATGTTGACAGGAAACCAGAAAAAACATATCTGTGCACAAAATTGAATGGGTTCAACATAAATAAAATCTTTGGAAAACACACTGAAGTCATGAGAGGGTTAAATTAAAGAAATTCATACTGGAATCAGATCCATTTTTTCCAAGGAACCAGGAAAAACATATGTGCACAGCATTGAAAGGGTTTGATCAGGGAATCAGAAATTTCATATTCTGATCAGAATAACATGATTAGGAAATGTGTCTGACAGCTAAATGTTGAGATAAGAGCAATAACTTTATTCTAGCGTGAGTGTAATAGATATTCCTCCAGGATAAATTACTGCAAAAATGCTGATTCATCATTTTTTCAATACCCTCTATCGGGCACGCTGATAGAACCAGTGGCAGGGATTTTTCGGCTTCAGTGGTCCAAACCTTTTTTATTATTTGGTTATTTATTTTTAGCTCTTGGCAAACATTATTTTTGTTTCTTTCATTTGGGTTCAATACAATGTACGAGTTTTTTTTCGCATTCAACTTTAGCTGGTTAGAAGAGCACCATTCAAATAGTTTTTCAATTTCATCATTAAAGTACATTGTTATGGGATTATTATGGGACCCTGAATAGTGTGCAGTAGTGTCATCAGCAAATGATAAAATGTTGAGTAAGGTTGAGTTGCTAATATTGTTGATATAAAGAAGGAAAAGCACCGGTTCTAGAATTGAACCCTGCAGAACACCACAGCAATGGCTGGCAAGGTCTGATTTATGTTCTCCATACATAACATACTGCGATCTATTAGACAAGTAGCTTCTGAACCATCTGTTAGTGAGACCACGTATGCCATACTTTTCCAGTTTGCCTAATAATATTTCATGATTATAATCATGTCAAATGCTTTAGATAGGTCCAGGAACAATGCCAAGGTACTGTTCTTGTCCAGTTTATTATTTTCTATTCCGGTGCTTTTTAGGAGCTGGAGAACTGGGTGAAATGTACTATGAGGCTTTCGGAATCCATATTGGTGAGGGTATAAAATATTAAACCTGTTTAGGAAGTTTACAAGTCTTGTCTCCATGAGCTTTTCTGTTATTTTTGAGAATACTGGTAGTATACTGATACTGTAATTAGTAAAACTATGCTCGTCACCTGCTTTAAAAATGGGTATCACCTTAGCAGTTTTCATCCCATCCAGTACTATGCCAGTAATGAAGGAAGTATCAATAATATGTGCGAGAGGGTGAACTACTTCATTTATTGTTTGTTTTAGAAGACGTGTGGTGATGTCGTTACAATCTTTCAACAATTTAGGCTTCATTTTATTTATCATGTGTCGAACTTCTGTTGGGTTAGTAGGAGTTATATAAAAATTGTTATGTTGTTGTTCATATAGTTCAAGTAAGACTTACTTGATTTCGGAATCTTTTCGGATATTGTTTTCCCGATGTTGACGAAGAAAATATTGAATTCTTTTGCTATGTCACGGGCCTTGTTTATTTCCATATCATCGTGAATGAAAAATGAGGGTAAGTTAGCTTCACATTTTCCCTTATTGATGGCTTTGTTTAAAATTTGCCATGTTTTTCGCGTGTTAGTTTTGTTTTCGTCTAGGATATCCCTGTAATAGATAGATTTGCATTGTTTTTTAACCTTATAGAAAATCCTGCTATAGTTTTTATAGTTTTGTATATTCTGTTCAGTGGGCACTTTCAGTTTTTTGTGGTAGAATTTTTGTTTATTGTTAGAAGATATGACAAGTCCCCTGGTCATCCAAGATTGTTTTTTGCTAAATTTTTTGTTCTGGCGGACACGTTTGAGGGGGAATGCTTTTTCATAGGCTTCTAAGTAGATGGTTAGGAAGGTTTCATAAGATGTGTTAGGACAATTAGCTTGCAATACTGGGGAAAAATCACTTTGTGATAGCAGAATTTTGAATTCTTCAATACTCTCAAAAGCTTGGCGAATCACTCAATTTCGATGCCTCTTCAATATAAAAAAAACACCAAAGAGCAGCTGGGGCGGCAAGTAATGAAAAAAGTTGGGGTGATGCTGTGGGCGTCAGCATAGATAGCAATTGGCAATCTCCCCAAACTGCCTAGGACCCCCCCCCCCCCCCCCCCCAGAAGCCACCATACCACTTTGGGCACCCCCAACCTAAGAGCAGCAGAGGGGGCAAATGCACCACTTTTGGGACTCAGGGGGGTGACCTACAACCCTGACGGCTCCCTCTGCAGTGGGTGAATATACTTTTTTGTGGACCCGGGGGCGGGGGGGGGCAGCCCACCACCCTCGCCTACCTGGGGAGCCATCATACCACTTGGGGCACCAGCGTAGATTCGTTTTCTACCCCAACACCACGTAGATAAAGAATGGGCCACCCCTAACAGCAGCAGGGATGTCCCACACCCTCGCCGGCCCAGGCCTCTCATAGACATAAGCGCCCTTCTGGTGGTGAAGCCTATTAGACATACCCGTGACAATGGATATACCCAATCAGGTGCACAATGCAGATAGGTAATAACACATGTCAGTGGCTTACTTTGAGCTCTACAGAGCTCTGTGGCCGGCGCTGTATGGGAGAGTACTGTGGGGTACATCTGGTCAAACTGCGAAATGGATCGTGTACAAAACCATGCCATGTTTGTGCCATGGGGGTAACAAACCAATTATCGCTCAGCCTGAGGTGTGGTTATAAGAACGAACATATGAAGTTACTGGACCGAGAGCAGAGGGCCACAGCAAAGGAATTTACCCGGCTGGCGACCACTGAAATTTCCATTTAGAGATATGGTGACAAGAGGCATCGTGATTCAGCATGGTAAGTATGGACAAATACATCGACCAGCTGCTGGCCGAAATGCAAACATCGGAGCCAGTTCAGAGTGTTGTCCAGAATATCCTGGATGAACCCATTCCAGAAGCAACAAAGAGATGATTGCTGAGGCCTCTGCTTCCGGATGCTGCATGACACCACCCCCCCCCCCCCTCCACCTCAAAAGGTGCGTGAGAGAAAAAGGAAGGCAACTGTTGAGGAGTTTGACGGGCGACAATTCAACTTAGATATCGAAGTCCTCACCTGGTGAGGCTGCCAGATAATGAGCTATGGGTCGAGCTTCTGAACGACGCCAAAGATGAGTTTGAAGTTGATGGTGCCACCGTGGTTTTCTCTACATGGAGGATAGAAGCCGAGGACCCCCTTGACATCGGCAACATTGAGACTGCCGATGGTATGCATGCAAGGGCTGGCTGACTGGCCATGGATGCCTGCATGACAAATGAGATTGCAGCACAATTGCAAGCAGCCCTTCCAGAGGGCACATTCACCCTGAAAATCAAGTTCCTGTGAGAGCATGACAAAGGAGACTGGGTCATCGAAGATAAGTTCGACCCTGTCCATGCCTAGAGGAAGAAGGGGCGAGTATCATTGAGATCTCTCAAGAAACTAAGCTGGTCGCGCTGACCGGGATCAACCAGGTGTTCTACCAGAATGCTTACCCTGTCACCACAGTCGTTTACAGGCTCTACCCTCTCAGAGACCCAAACCCTGCCAACTTGGCCCCAATGCATGACGGTGATCTCACCAGGCGACAGAAAATCGAGGAGTGGGAAAAGAGGGTTCATGTAACTGGTGCAACGATTGAGGATGTGACAAAGCTGGAGAGTATTCTTCAGCATGCGATCATTCTTAGAGACATTGCTGGTGAGGACATTTACAACAGCGGCAAGCACCAAAGACGAGGCAACAAAAGTTATGGAAAGGTAGAGCTCATCATTCACAACAGCCATGCCTGGTCCAACGACCTGCACTTCCCCCAGTCCAGGCAGGTCCAGATATATGAGGGTGATGTCTGGGAAGCCATCAGACAGGCCACCCAAAATGAGCCAATCACTGTCTGGCTACTCGGAGGTCAGGATAGACAGCTCAGCATTGACCAGTTTGTTCTACAAGATGGCCATACTTACAGAACTCAGGAAACTCACGAGAGACTCCAAGCAGCCTTCGCTCATCTAGGAGATGAGTCTCTTGCTGACAGGGCTTCGGAGTGAATCACGCAGCCAGCATCGTCGCAAAGGAAAGGAATGGTTGGAAGCCAACCCCAGACTCTTTCCTGAATGACATCCAACAAGCATGCATGGAGCACGGCCTCGGCGGTCTCTGGAACTCCATGACCGACGACACAAGAGAGGTCATCTCCATCGACATGAAGGCGTACTACCCAGCCAGCTTCCAGGGGAGAGGCGAGGCCAAACCCTATTTCGAGAGATTCGGACACCCCACCCACCGGATGACAAGAGTGGACAACAACGGGGGCCTCCCTAAAGACATCATCACAGGCTTCGCCGAGGTCCAGGAGTGGGAGTTCAAACAAGGGGTTCAACCCGCCATCCCGGCCTGGTTTGGGAAGCATTTCGCCGAGCAGGACTCGCTCCCAAACCTCTACTCGCCTTCCTCATGGAGTCAGGTCTCCTCACCCATCTAAGGGTCTGTGAAGCCATCATTGCATGGCCTTCGGCCAAGCAAGCCGAGGTCTGGCTTCCAGAGGACCGAGACCAGGGCTGCAGCATCATTGGGAAGTTCACTCAGGGCACAAAGCCGATGGTAAACGATTGACTCGCCGCCTTGTCACAGATCGGGTGAACTAGATTATCTTGTGAGAGACACTCGCCAAAGAGGCACCCTGGTTGGTGCACCCCAAATGGTGCACTCTGGGCCAAATCCTCACATATTATGATGGTTCACAGCCCCAGTATGCCCACTTAAGGGCCTCTATGCTAGCCTATGCCCATATTAACCTCCTTAGTATGTTGCAGCTTTTCGATGAAAAAGAGGTGGTTTGAGTGGCAACACACAGCATATACATGAAAAAATTTGCGCTCCACAAACTCGAGGGGGGTGAGGTGTATATGGCTCCCAGACTGTGCGACTGCAGAGAGGGGTTGTCTGCAAGCTGCCTCACTAGAGAGCCTTTCTCCCACCAGTACCCCCAGCTCAGTGGCGTGACAAGGGTGAGCAGCTGTACATGCCACAGGAACAACTGCTCTGAGGTACACTGACCCACCATCGACTGAGTTACCTCAACAGTGGAGGTGGTAGCAGCAAGACAATGAGAGCGATCAAGCTCTTCAGGGTGAGAGACCCACTTGTCTTTACCCCAACTCACCGCCTTGCCAAAGAGATGTGAGGTAGGGGAGTCAAGGCACAGACCTACCATAGCTTCTTCCAGTAGAGGGGATAAAAAGAGTGGATGCCAGATCGTATGGGCCAAAAGTTCATCTCTCGTGTCATTATCTGGGATGAGGTCTGCACTGTGCCCTGGCCTATCCTAGAAATGTTCTTGGACTGGCTGGACCAACGTGGGGTTCAGGTTATCTGCTGTTGTGATCAAGGCCAGCCACCACCAATCGCAGGTGAGATGCCTGTGACTGGTTATGTCAAGCAGCGGATTATTACGAAGAGGTCAAGGCAGACCACCGGGCAAAAGATGATGCACTCAAGGCCCTGAAAAGGCACATCTGCCTCGAGACTGACAAAGTCCAGTGTCAGGAGATGCGGAAGGCTCTCCCCAGTTGTCTCGGATGGGAGCGCTTCATGGAGAAATGGAGGCCAGGTGACCAGATCCTCACTAGCCGGCAGAAGGTCCACGACTGGGCACAAGAGCTGTTGCTCCAAAGCCACAAGGAGTACTTTCCAGACACCCCGGTTCCGCTGCTATACCACCCCAAGGACAGCCGAAAACAGAACATTATGGTTCCCATTCCGGGCACAGACTGCGAAGAAGAGCTCGTCCTCAATGACATTGTTGAAGTCACCATTGAGGCCACTGAACAGGCTATCAAGACCGATGTTTGGCACCTCGGATATACCCTCACAGTCCACTCAAGCCAGGGTCTAACTAGTCACGACCCACAGAAGGTTTGGATCATAGACGACCTCCTACAATGGTCCAACCTCGCCTACCTCGCCATTTCCCACATGGAGTATATGCAGCAGCTCGAATGGGTGACTCATCCACCAGATGAGGGTACTGAGGACAGGCAGCCCACAGAGCAGCAGCTCTGCAAAAACATCGCGAGGAAGCTTGTCGACCACAAGCACGAGGATCAGGTCAAAGGACTCCCAGGGTTCAATCTCAAGGTCGACTACATCCTGTCGCTCAAGGAGGACCAACAGAACCACTGTGCGACATGCAACATCGAGATGCTGAGGGCCTACCAGCCCAAAGATACACAGCAGTTCAGTGTCAATCGGCTGGACAACAGCAGGGGGGACAGCTGGGGGAACGTGTGATTGACCTGTTTAGAGTGTAACTGTAAAAGAGGAGTTGCAGCAGTGCCAGAGGCACATCTGCCTCCAGGCTGACCTAGTGTCTAGTCCGAAGGATTACTCCATCGCGAGGCAGCTGGGTGTCGGGAGGTACCACAAGCAGCTCTTCCCGGACGAAGCCACAGGCTGGTCCATCCAACAAATAGTAGAGGACAGGTTTGCCAGGCATGGTGACCAAGCATCCAAGCCGGTACACTTGAAGCGACCACACAGGGTCAGTTGCGCAATGGTGACCCCGTCCAGCTCGCCTGCCTGGTAGATATAGCGAACACCCACATTGGAGGGGAGCTTCTGCTCCTTGAGGCCAACAGGGTGGCCAGAAACCACATTCACTTGACCTCTCACCTGACGGTAACCTTATCTCCTGGGCGAATTGGTGCCCGAACAGTCGCTCTGCCAGGGTACGGTTGAACCGCTCCACAATTCCCTGGTCCCAGTGGACGTCCACGCCGGGCTTCTGTCCTGTGTTTCTCCAGCAGCTGATTCACCGCGCACATGAACTCGCACCTGGGATCGACCTGAAAGAGCTTGGGCCACCACAGTGGTCCGCGCTTGTATATCTTTTCTAGGGTGGCCGCGACCTCTTTGGTCTCTTGTGGCCAGGGGCTCTGCCTCTTTATAGCGGGAGGCTACATCAACGACTGTGAGTGCATACTTGTAGGTTTTGCGGGCCACCTGGTAGGTGTGGCAGAAAGAGCAGGTTGGCCTGGTGGACCTCATTCGGCATCCACACATCGAACTTGGGTCGTGGTATGTGTGTGCTTCGCACTGCTGGAAGGTATATCTGCCAGATGGCCTGCTTCTTAAGCCATGCCCGAGCCAAATCTTCAGACCTTGGCCATGGAAGCAAGGTTTTTGATGGCCATGAGTCCCTTCCAGTACCCCTTGGGGCTGTAGTAGATTGAAGCCAACTTTGTTGTAAGCTTGCTGTCCATTCTTGGGGTATTCCAGCACCCTTTGGACCTCTAAAAGCCATATTAGAGGAGTCTTATAATGATAATATACAATTATGTACATGACACTATCTGACGTTCAAACTGTGGACCTACCAAGGGCGCTCCCTGTCGGAGAGCAATTTGAGAGTGCCCTTGCTGAAGTAACCTACTACCCTCTTTGGTACAACATTAGCTCGGGGCTAGGCAACAATTATATTCGCATCATGGTAGAGAAAAATGACTTAGTTGAGTGGAAGATAAAGATGCCAGATGGCTATTACAATGTATGCGAACTAAATGATGAGGTGTTTAGTCAGGTTGGGGCTATGCTGGATCTTCACGAACCTTCCGGTCGTCTGCGATGGGGGATGAGTTACCTGAACTTGCGACCCAACGTGAGCTCTACGTTCATCTGTCAGAAGTCAGCATCATGGACAATGTTTACAATTGGCTACCCAGAACGCTACTCAGAACAGTACCTGTAGCATATGAAAAATGTGCCAGTGACAGAACAGTAGCTTTCTCTCATTTGCAATACAAAAGGCTTGTCCCAGGCCCTATAGGCAATGTTACAGTCCACATTTTAGATGGCAGGGGTGGCCCTATTGAATTGCAGCACCTATCCGTAACATTACATATTCGAAATATACTTGTTGCATAGCAACAGCTGCAACAAGTGTAAAGACATGGTGAAAAGCGGAGGAGCAGGAGCACAAGATGCATTGCCTTGCACGACCCTTCAGCTGGCTGATCTTGAGGATATGCAGGGCTTTGGAGAACCAGAGGTGATGGATAAATTGTATGTATCTCAGCTCTCCGAGGGGCTATACAAGAGAAAAGAGCTGCCCGTTGTTGTTCCCATTCTGGAGAAACAACCGCAACAACCTACATTAACCGAGCTGCGTGGTTTGAACCTGGAAGGCTCAGCCCCATGGAGGAGCTACAAACTTATCCAGAATGACTCCAGTCAGTGGTCTCTGTATAGGCACCCTGTTCACGGTGGGTGGTAACTTGACTTCAGGGTCATCCAACCTCACATCCTACTGGGGCATGGCCACAGGTTCCATAAACTCCAAAACAGTGGCCATGTGTTGGCTTCTTATATCCCGAAAGGTGGTGCTGCTATTTATGTTCACGAAAGCAATGTTGGGTATGTGTTGGGGGGGGGGGGGGGGAAAGGTGTGTTGATGAAGCTCTTTTACTTACTCCTGGCAAAGGTACTACCACAATTGCACAGATAGTCCTGGGTACACCACCCAACGACTTCGTACCAGTGCTAAATGGGCTTGCCCTAAAATGGGGTCGCCGGCATATTGGCAGAGAACTTGTCATCATTATTCTTGGCAAAGATGTGTTGCTCTCATTAAGTGGTGTCAAGTACAAGGTCACAGGTGCTAAGTTTCCAACCAACACATTCAATACCCTACATCTTGGCCCAGTTAAGCTCAAGCGCCTGCGGTTTACCCGACAGGTACTGGCGGACGACTATTTAAAGGTATTAGAACATGGTCTATAATACCAATAAGAATGGGCTTGTATCCAGAACTCAATACTAGCGACGTGAATACT
Source organism: Pictodentalium vernedei (assembly GCA_031216915.1). Taxonomy (NCBI): domain Eukaryota; kingdom Metazoa; phylum Mollusca; class Scaphopoda; order Dentaliida; family Dentaliidae; genus Pictodentalium; species Pictodentalium vernedei. Next base: position 601,500,580 of record CM062297.1, read on the forward strand.
TTCTGCATCCTGGAGATTGGTGATGTAAGAGCCTGTCTCATGACCGAACGAGACCGGTTCTCTGGGCAAGAAATACCAGCGAGGGGTCAATATCGCAGACGGCATCGAAACATTTCTGTCCGCAACCGGTGCAGGGATCGACGTTGGTGGAATTGGGCTGTTGCCAAACATAGCTGCAATTGCTGTGGTTATAGCTCTACAAGCTGCAGCGGGGGCCTGTGGATTGGCAGGTGTCTTCGGGAAGTTTGTAAGCTGAAGGCTCACAAAGAAGGCAGAAAAGCACAACACCATTGCCACCTTAGCGGAGGCCAAGCTTTCGAGCATCGCAGATCTGTATTCAAAGGCTGTTGCCGATGGACAGATATCCGAAGAGGAATTCAGTCGTGTACTTGCAGAGGAAGAGAAATTCAACCAAATCCGGCTTGATATCCACAAGGTATCTCGCCGAGAGATCCCGCAGGGCACAAAAAACGAGATGCTGCTGCTGATATGCCAAGAACTTGCCAGGCAGAGACAGGGACCCCCTGCGCCTGCTGTTGTTCCTTCGGAATGGGAACAACATGAATGGCTGAGACCAGAGCCCACCACACCCATCGATCTGTAGTTGCTATGCAACTCTCATGGGCTTTTAGGATTAATTTACAGCATAGCTAGGCGGCCTTCCATTCCGAAAGAACAGACCAACTTCCGTCACCCCAAACAAAACATTTTTTTACACGCGTAGCGAATCACTGGACAAGTTTGTAGCTAACAAGCCTGAACACACCCTGCCCTAGTATGATGAAGGCGATCTCACGGTCCTTCTGCCCGGCTGATGGTGTGTAAAAGTCTTCTTGTTGCGATTCTAGACCAAGACTGTTTAAACTGTTCCCAGTTACCTGGGCATACTCGCGAATCACAGCATCGACATCCTGGAATGTGCGCAAGGCATGGTGTTGGCGATGTAGTTCTTCGTTGATCCAATCGAGTTCTGTTTGCTTACAGGACCATGCAGCCTGGGCGGCCTGAAGCTTTTCTACGGCTTTGTCATGTCATACACATTCCGCACCAGCATCGTTATCCCGAAACTTGGAGAAGAGGTAGTTGCTGCCAGAGAAGGCCACTGCATTAACAAGGGCTCCCCCAACTAACACTGCGATCGAGGCCATCTTGTTCTTTCATAATATCTGCTGGAATGATTCCTTGTTATAATTAGCATGTCCTTGGTTGCCATCGCCAGCCCACGTCAAGGACTACCATCCCGACGTCATAGCCAGTGAAGACAAGTTTAGGGGTGACTCCCTTCATTGCCATCTTACTTAAGCGGGCATACCCTATTGCGAGGGTGGAGACCACGGCACTGTGATAGGCAGCATTGGCCAGCATCTTTCCATCAGCTGAAGACATTATATATATATATACATATACTACTCTAGAAAGAATGGTTCTGAGGATACCTTTAAATGCTTGTTCGGAGGTACCGCGCTGCAGATAACTGGAGTTGGGGGTCCCAAAGATGGTGTCATTAGACTGGCAGACTTATTGTTGTTCCTGTTCCTTTGGAAACTACGGAACTGGAACTATAATGCCAAGCAAGCCAATCCAACCATCCCAGTAATCCATGGGGACCAGTTATGTTTGTGATGCATTGCATTCGAGACCCCTTGCTGCTGTCCATGTTGTTCCTGTTCCGAAGGAACAATGGGTCCATCAGCCCCCTGGTACTGCATTATTTACGACCATTCTCTGGAGATTGGCCTTCTCTTCTTGCAACCGGACCAAGGCTTTTTGTTGTTTTGCATTCCGGGTGAATGTCGCTGTTTCGAAGGAACAACACAGGAACAACCGATGACTCAGTGGTTGGCGCAGCTGTCACTCTCTCCAGCTGTTACTGTTCCTTTGGAACATCCGAAGGAACAACAGTAACTATCGGCAGGTTTGGTTCTGTCATCGATGACATCATCTTGATTTGTTAAAGGGCAGGTGTGTCCAAATTGACACTGTTTAGCAGTGGTTAGCAGTGCTAAGTACATGCCATAGCGATGATATAACTTGCACGTGGTACTGCTTAGCACATGCCCAACAAATGGATCTGCCTCAAGATCAGCAACCAACTTTAGTTCATACTCTGGGGGTATGGGAAGAAACATGTTGACCGCCCCTGCATAGACTTGTAGTGCGGCCGCCCCCAGAGTTTTTGTCATTGCTGCGCCATGCCGTGCCTCATATCGGGCACAGAGTTTATTGATTTCCTCGTCGTCCATGGCATCGATCTGGTCAATTGTGAGGTTTCTCCATATATACTGCTTAGCCTGCCCACTGGAAGCTAATGCAGCTAGCCTTTTGCGTTTGGCCCCATCGATCTGTTTTTCCTTCGGATGTTCCAGTTCCGAAGGAACAACAGGCACAGCAGGATCCACTGCCATCTTGCCTTGGTCTTGCCCACTTCTGATGCGGCGCCTTGCTCTTCCAGCAGTTGGTCAATGACATCATCACAATACATGATCTGTATACATGTACATATACGCCATTTGAGTCTGATATAGCACATAACAATGTGCAATGCCGCCCACCCCAGTACACTTATATGTAGTGCTTGGGTCACTAGAATAGCTGCTTCCAACATAATATAGGTCTGTTACCACAACACTTTATAAGTGGTTGGTTGGTCTGTTTTTAACACTAGCCGGGCATGCTTGCTCTCCGCCAATGCCTGGCGAACTGCTACACGTTCCTCACGGCTTCCAATCACATCATTCTCTCGTCGACAGTCCTTGAAGCTGTCTCTGTCCTTACAGTGGAACAGGCAAGCCCAGCAGGTCTGCTCGCGAGATCCTTTAAGACAGAGTTATACTTCTGAGTCAAAACCCAAACGCTCTGCTGCGCATGACGACTCGAGAAGGCTAGCTCAGACAGCATGTCTTTCTTTTGTGTCAAAGCTTTCATAGCCGAGCAATCGTCGATAATGAACAAGGTTGGCTCCCCCTGGAACATCTGATAGAAGACCCGCAGATACGAGTGGAGGTGTTCACCAGAATTTGCTATGTACACACTGGGGTCATCCTTGAAATCCATGGACGGTCGTGGTATGTTTTGTTGTATTTGATTGTGGGACAGATAAGGGCCCTCCAGCAGGTCCAGAGTGAAAAGTGTCTTGTCACAGCCTGTTTGATCACAAATAATGGCTGCATGGGGCTCCATTAGGAAAAGGTCATTAATAAAGTGTGTTGGTGAACCGGCTATCTTCAATGTTAAGCTGCGCATCCATGAGAACGTTCAACACACCACTTGCCTCTGCTATCTTTGTGATCTGGATAGTGATACCTTCACTGGCATTTTCTACATGCCGGCCACTGCCGTGTAGCTCGCAATCATCCGTGGTCCGCAGGTCAAGCCATAGTGCATACTTGTTGGTCAAGTACTCTCCCAGTGTGACATCAGCCAGAGATAGCTCTTTTGCGCCCAGAGCCACCTGGAGATCTCTTTTGCTGCTGGGGCAAGCTCCAAATTGCCGAGTGGCTTCGTTCCATTTCTGGTAGGCACGCAATCCCTGGGAGTACAGCTGGTTGGGCACCCCTTCGATGATAACCTCAACTTTGGTGATCTTGCGGTTATAAAAGACCTCGGGCTTCCAACCAAAAGCTGCACCAGCTGTAGCAGGGTCCTCGAACAGCAGCAGGATCCCTTTCATGCTCTGTGCGGCAACACTGAGGTTGATGTTCCATAGAGAGTCGGTCTTGTCTTTGGTAATTTTGTGGTGGCAAAGGACACGGTCATATAGGATGGCAAGATGACCAGCACCCTGGCTGCGGACAATGCGAGCAAGTTCAGATTGGGTGACAATTTCATATTCCAGGCTGATATTATCAATGGTGTAACTGGCAGTGGCATCGCCTGTGGTCAGGATCATTCGACTTTAATCATTGAATGTCAGCTCGTACTTGAGCCGATCCCCAAGTGCACCCTGGTAGAAAGGCATAAGAGCCTCAAGGAGTTCAAAGTTCAGCGGGATACAGAACATATTGCCATAGGCATCAGCAATAGCCTTGTCTACATCAACAGTGTCAACCTTGTCTTCTGCGCCGACCGTCAGCTTAGTAGCATTTCTTCTCGTGGAGGTATCAATGCCATGGTAGTGCACATTTTTGCAGTCGGAGGCTGTCTTCCAAAGGTCAAGGTAGCAGTGGTACACGTCTGCATTTGTCAACCGATATCACCTCTTTCCCGCTGATCTTGATTGCCATTTTCTTGAAGATGGTTCGGCCAAGATTCTGAATGACTGACCTGTTATCATCTGTTGAGTTCAGGGTGACTGCAAAGGCTAGGCGCACTGTACCCTTTATGATAAGGTCGAGGGACCCGAGGTTTGGGAACCGGATATTGAGTTGTTGGTTTGGGCCAATCGTACTAGGATTGTGCATGATCACAACCGACTGCCGAACTCCCTTTACCTCTAGAGGCTCTCGTAGTCTGCGGTATTGGTTAAGCTTGCGTTCGTATTAGTTTGAAGACATGTTCAATATAATGAACATGTCTCGGATCAGTCTTCAATATTTTGGCAGACTTTGGCCTCGACGGGTTCGCAAGACGACAGACGATGATGATGCAACAGGTTCCGGACCCCTTTGGATGTTCCAAAGGAACAGAAACAAGAGACGGGCGTTAAAATACCTTCATTGCAGCATGAGCTCTTGGAGGAGGCTGTCAATGGCTACTACCAGAATCTGTCTGAGAAAGGGATGGTGCCCTATCTACGTGACTATTCCAAGACTGAGCTCGACAAAAATGGGCAGCTGAGGCTGAAGGCCGATCCAAATATCAACATTGTTAGTAAATCAGGAGCACCCCATGCTCTCTCAACAATTGCTGGAAAGCGTGGCGGTGGTGAGATCATCTGGAATGAGCTGGGGTTTATGGACGGGACTCGAGGGGGCAAGACGCTTAAGCCAAAGGCGCTTGAAACACAGAGGGTCAATGACATTGCTATGAAGCAGTTGGGTAAAGTGGCTGCTAGGATCGGATCGGATCGGATCGGATCGGATTGGATACTATAGAAATGCAAGACTTGGGATGGGTGGCTAATGCTGCGTCAAAGTCCACTCAAAACATGGTGGAAGGTCTTACCGAGGAGGAAGAAACTGCACTTAAAACCTTACATGACCCTCCACTTGATACCATGGGATTGGAGTACAGCATCAGAGAGCTCCGTGGACTCGACAGGGCAATGCAGACCACCTGAGGTGAGTTAACCAACAACCTGGCCAGACTGTCCGAGCTGATTGAACACATCGCTTTGGAAAAAAGAAAGCTCGATGAAGCTCAAGATGATCAGTTTAGTAGGTGCCGGGTAGCAGTACGCTTGCGCAACTTGAAAGATGAACGAGCTTCCCACCTGGAGGTGGCTGCAATGTACAGAGAGGCTCTCCAATCTCAAATCAACCGAATCAGAGAGACGATCAATCGGATCCTCAATGAGGACACAACGCTCTCTGAGCGCATTTGCACCCTCTTCCGGAAACAGGGGATTATGATCGCATCTACCCTCACAGCGATTGGGATGGCAATCTCAACCTTAGTACTTGCGCTGACCAGCAGGAGTGGAAGTACCCCCACTCCCGCTCCGCCACCATCTGATAAGGGTGGCCTCAAAGAGTGGGTGAAAAAGCACCTACAGGCTCTTGGGTGCATCCTGGCCAAGCTAGCTGGGAAGGCGGCGGTGGCTGCGCTACCTGGAATTATAGGCTCCATTGTTTCATGGCTGCTCAAGCTACTCACCAAAACTGTAGGCTGGCTGGTCGAAAACCTGTGGGCCATGGTCCTTGCTGTCGGGGGTCTACTTCTTGTGATGACTCGTCAGTGGCTATCATTGAAGAAACCAAAGCGTGAGTAAGCCAACTGTAACTCCACCCACAATAACGCTGGTTTTCCCTTCATCATGCTGGTGTGCTGCCGCAGCTCCTGATGCTACCAACTCGGCATCAGAGGCAGCTCTGCTACGGGCTCCCACTTCCACAGTAGGTGCATCAATAGCCGTCAGGCCGGCGGGTGGCTTGACCAGTCCCGTCTCCCCTGTAGACATGATGGGTGGGGGTCGGTGCAGTGTTTATATTTGTATTTAGTCCCAGGGTCTGGGTGGTTGTGGCAATAACGATCTTGTTGTTATAACCCATGAGGCCGTGTGAAAGCCCACCTAGTTCCATATCAGAAGGCACCAAGTAGAGGCCTCGACCGAATACATAGTCTGTTTTTGACTTGGTGTGAGACAACACGTCTTGATAGCATTTAATTCCACTCTCCAGGTCCACTGGGCGGGCAATGGCATCTTCCACATTCGCCTCAAACTGTTTTTGAACGTCGAACGCTGTACCCATTCAGAGAACTGATGAACGGGTCCGAGCCTGGGACCCGATTATTGCCAAGACGTATGTCCTAATGGACTCATTGATTCTTTCGACCCCCCCTGCCCTTGTAAACCCGTTTGACTCATCAACTATAAACGTAGTAAAATCTGCATGCTCTTGTCTGATAAAGTCTGCATGAGTATGCCCGTGCCCTGAGCATTCAGTGAATGTGACCGTATAGTCGTATCTTTGACTTGGCGGGTGTAATGTCAGGGGATAGCTGTAGTATGCTATGACTTGGTATAAAGTGCCTAACCCATCATTATAATCTCCCTTTTCTCTCCAATCTGTATCAGGTGACACACTGAATACATTTGATAGTCTTTCAAAAGCATGTATGTCATATGAGTTATTGTATCTAGACCATGCATGGTCCTGGGGTAGGGCAACTTTCACTTCGGCTAAAATCCACCATGTCTGGTAGTAGAAATGAAATAGCCAGAAACCTCTAGCGAAAAAGTCTGTGGTTTGGTTCAGGTGGTCAGCAGATGAGAACCCCCCACCCTGTCGTCGCACACCATACAGCGAAGTTCACCTGGTTTTGCCAGAAGGTCATGGGCGTACTCCGCCATTGCTTAATGACTGCTCCAGAATTTATATCTGGGTGTTTATACTTTGAGAAGATGTCCAAATGATTGGTTTCAAAACTCTTGGTCTCTATGCTATGTGGTGGGGTTAAAGCCACAAGAATTTCGTTGATATCACTTAGTTTTTTTATACTTGTAGAATCCGGCAGCCTTGCATCTGGCACAGGCATCATCATGGAAGGCTTTTGGGTGATCAGCCATTGTTAACATTATACACATAGTTTCAGTGCGTTCAATTGTTCGAATGAGATCGTTTGTACAATATGAGTAATATGTGTCATCTGTGATAGCTTTGATGATGAATAATAGTTTGTGCGCCGTTCATGCAGGAATGCCGGATATTGTTGAGTACTGTTATATCTTGTAACGGTCAACTCAGTGTAAGCTGAACTAAATCGTCTCTACACCTTTCATGCAGGAACGCTGCATGCGCTTATTCTCCTTGCTGCCCAATGGGTGGGCTCACCTAATGGTCCAGAAAGCCTATCGTGTGGGAGCCGCCTAGAGGTCTGGGCCGGCAAGGGTGTGGGCAGTCTCTGCTGCTGTTTTGGGTGGTCCATTCTTTATCTACGTGGTGTTGGGGTAGAAAGTGAATCTACGCTGGTGTCCCAAGTGGTATGATGGCCCCCGGGTCGGTGAGAGTGGTGGGCCACCCCCAGGGTCCACAAAAAAGTCTATTCACCCCTGCTGCTCTTAGGTACCCAGTGCTGAGGGAGCCAGCGGGGGTGATGGGTAGCCCCCTGGAGTCCCAAAAGTGGTGCATTTGCCCCCTCCCCCCCCCCCTGCTCTTAGGTTGGGAAGGGGTGCCCAAACTGGTATGATGGATTCCTGGGGGAGGGGTCTAGGCAGTTTGGGGAGATTGCCAATTGCTATCTATGCCGACGCATCACCCCAAATTTTTTCGTTACTCGCCACCCCTGCTGCTCAAAGTGATCTGAAACATCAGATATGATTACTCCGGAATGGGCTGTTTGTGACAAACTATTATCAAAGATATGATCTAGCAATTCTTTTCATAACAAAGCTTGGCGAATCACTCAATTTAGGTGCCTCTTCAATATAAAAAAACACCAAAGTGATCTGAAACATCAGATATGAGTATTCCGGAATGGGCTGTTTGTGAAAAACAATTAGCAAAGATATGACCTATCAAGGTGGCAAAATGACTGGTTTCTCTAGTTGGCTTTGTGATATAAGGTAAGAATCCCTGGCTGAACATCTGATCGACATAGTCTTCTGTCTTGGGGCAGGTACTGGTTTTTAGAAGGTCTAGAGATTAAGATCACCCATAATATAAACTTTTTTATTTTCGGCATTTAGAACATCAGTTAATTCATTTAGTTTCGAGAGGAATAGATTAATATCGGCTTTTCGTGGTGTACTGGGTCTATAAATGACACCAATAATTTTGGAATTGTGTTTATCTTTAATTTTAATAAACAGAGATTCAAAAACATGAGGAATAAATACAGTTATATCGCTTCTAACTAAGATATTCCTTCTTTAATGTATAGGCCTACTCATCTTCGACCATCGTCATTCTCGGGCCTCATTTCATTGACAATTGGATGATAGCCATCCATGTTATACGATGTGTTTGGGGGAATTTGGAATATTTTGGTAAGTCCAACAATATAAAAAAAATTGTCTTCTGATTGCAAACTGCATATCATATTTTTTAAATGAGTCCCAGTGAGCTTTTAGACTTTGGCAGTTGATGTGGAATATGAGAATCCTACTTTTATTTTACAGATTGTCGATCGGAAGTCACTGGGCGAGAAGTACCCGCAGTCGTTTACATGATGTTTGAATGGGGATTCGTCATTGTCAGGCAAAGAACAAACTTTATTATTGTAGAGCCGCACAAAATCGTACTCTGCATTTATCTGTACCTTGTCAAGTGTAATACTACCAACCATCAATCATTAAAAATCAATCATAATCTCCAGCCTGGCAGCCAGCAATCACTTAATGCTTCCTATATAAACAAGAGGCCGCCTGAGGTGCTCACCTGACAAAAGTTGTTTAAAGAAGGATTTAATTAGCATCTATGGATAGTAAACACTAGAGGACTGAAGTCATGTAACTATTCAAAACTCTGTTGTTCAGTGAGATGATTTTTTCTGGTATTGAGATGCTACCTTACAATCAGGATTCTGACCATTGGATCTGAAGAAGCAGGATTTCAAAAATTATTCCTTGTATTGGACTAAGTTAACGAGCCCAAATATTAACCCAGGCACTTGATTTTTAAAACTTCCCCTAAGGATAGTGTATACCATATGTCAAAAGATTTTGATCAAGGGTTCGTGAGAAGATTTTTAAAGAATACTCCTCATACTGAACCAAGTTAAAATTTAGGCTCTAACATGGCACCCAAATACTAATCATGGGACTTACTTTGAACACATTTTAACCTGAGCTCCCTAAGGATGTAGTATACCAAACATAAAAAGTTCCTGACTGGTGGATCTGAAGAAGAAGATTTTTAAAGATTATTCCCCATATTGCACTAAGTTAAAATTCGGGCTCCCATAGACAGCCAAATTATTAACTGATAGGCTTAATTTGAACAAACTTGAATCGGATTACCGTAAGGATTCTGTATGCCATATATCAAAAGATTCTGACTAGTGGTTCTGGAGAAAAAGAGTTCAAAGATTACTCCTCATACTGGACTAAACAAGAGCTCACGTATTGCTGAAGCAATACAATGTCCCCTACCGGACTAATGAGCATTAATAATTATACAAATGTAAAAACCTAGATGTGATCAGCATGAATTCCGTTGGAAGAGTTTCCAAAAAAAGTCCGGAAAACTGATATTTTGGTACTTTTCCATATTTCCAAGGGCCATAACTCACACAAGAATAATGCAATCAGCATGAAACTCAAACTTGATCTGTAAGTCATCGTTCTATAGTAGGTTACCAAGAGTGAAATCATAAGGATGAAGCATTTCCAAAAAAAAGTCCAGAAAACTAAAGAGTGACTGACAGATGGACAGAGTGCAAATGAAACTTGATCTGTAAGTCATCGTTCTATAGTAGGTTACCAAAAATGAAATCATTCCATTGAAGCGTTTCCAAAAATAGTCCAGAAAACTTATATTTTGGCGCTTTTCCATATTTCCAAGGACTACAACTCACACAAAAATAATGCAATCAGCATGAAACTCAAACTTGATCTGTCATTCATCGTTCTATAGTAGGTTACCAAAAAAAATAATATCATCCCGTTGAAGCGTTTCCCAAAAAAGTCCGGAAAACTGATATTTTGGCGCATTTCCATATTTCCAATGGCCATAACTCACACAAGAATAATGCAATCAGCATGAAACTCAAACTTGATCTGTAAGTCATCGTTCTATAGTAGTTTACCAAAAATGAAATCATTCCGTTGAAACGTTTCCAAAAAAAGTCCGGAAAACTGATATTTTGGCGCTTTTCCATATTTCCAAGGGCCATAACTCACACAAGAATAATGCAATCAGCATGAAACTCAAACTTGATCTGTAAGTCATCGTTCTATAGTAGGTTACTAAAAATGAAATCATTCGGTTGAAGCATTTCCAAAAAAAGTCCTTAAAACTAAAGTGTGACTGACATTTTCCATATTTGCAAGGGCCATAACTCACACAAGAATAACGCAATCAGCATGAAACTCAAACTTGATCTGTAAGTCATCGTTCTATAGTAGGTTACCAAAAATGAAATCATTCGGTTGAAGCATTTCCAAAAAAAGTCCAGAAAACTAAAGTGTGACTGACAGACTGACAGACTGATGGATGGACAGAGTGCAAACCTATAGTCCCCTCCGCCGATGCCGGTTGGGGACTAATTAAAAATTGGGTTCCAATAGGAAGCCCAAATATTAACACAGGGACTTGGTTTGAACAAATTAAGATTTGACCTCTCTGAGGATGCTGCATACCAAATACCACAAGATTCTGACAGGTGGGTCTGAAGAAGATTTTTAAAGATTATTTCTCATATTGAACCAAATTAAAAATTGGGCTCCAATAGGGAGCCAAAACGCTGATTGTGGGACTTGATTGGAACACACTTTAATCTGACCTCCCTAAGGATCCTATATACCAACAAGAGGTGGGGGGGGGGGGGGGGGGGGGATCCATCCCCATTAGCTCATCAATGCATGGCATGCAATAAACTTGGCTTATTACAAATCTGCAAAAAATGACCAGTCATGTACATGTATAGCAAAAGAGGTCAAGTCCACACTGACAAAAAAGTCTAAAATGTCAAGCCAAGGGTTAATTCATCTTATATTGATGCATTTAACACATAAATGAAATATAAAAGACTCACCATACTGATGCATTTAACACATAAATGAAATATAAAAGACTCGGCATACCGGTGGTAGCCTCCACTCATGTATGTACATGTACAGCAAAAAAAGGTCAGGAATTTTCCAAGTCCACACTGGCAAAAAAGTCTAACATTGCATTAAAAGAGTCCAAAATCTCCAAAAAATGTCCGGCCAAGGGTTAATGTTCTCTTATATTCATGGATTTAACACATATATGAAATATAAAAGCCACAACATACTGGTGGTAGCCTCCACTCATATACAGCAAAACAGGTCAGAATAAGTCCACACTGACAAAAAAGTCTAACATTGCATTAAAAAAGTCCAAAATCTCCGAAAAATGTCTGGCCAAGGGTTAATGTCATCTTATACTGATGCATTTAACACATATATGAAATATGAAAGACACAGCATACCGGTAGTAGCCTCCACTCATATACAGCAAAACAGGTCAGAAAATTTCTAAGTCCACACTGACAAAAAAGTCTAACATTGCAAAAACACTAACAATCAATAAAATATCACTGGTAAAGGGTCTGTGGGTAATTATAAGCTATAGAAACACAGTATGAGGTGCATAGCAACAGGGCTGAAAGTCAAAGTGGACTAGTACATGTACAATAACTTTAACACAAGTGTTGATAGCGATGCTGCCGACGCGCCTCGGGTCATGACATAATTTAGTTATTTATTGGTGTTTAAGGTCACATATACTTATGCACAATGGCTAATCGTGACCGTGACAGTTTTACAGGTGGAGGAAGCTGGAGTACCCGGAAAGAACCACCGAGCAACGACGAGCAGCTGTCAGCTCTCCAACATCGTAACTCTGAACTCTACACCGCAGCACAGGCAGGGTTAGATTGGTTGAAGACATGCGCACCATCGATGTGAAGTACGCCTCAGTACACAGCGTCATCGTGCCCCCACGTAGGCAATCGGGGTGAAGTGTCTTGCCCAAGGACACAACGCGGTTGCCGCAGGTGGGATTCGAACCGAGGACCTCTCGGCTTGCAGCCTGCAACTCTACCAACTGAGCCACCACGCCCCCGGTCATGACATAAGCTCACACAACTTCGTTGGTGAGCTAAAAATTAAAAGATTCTGACAGGTGGATCTGAAGGAGAAGATTTTAAAATATTATTCCCCATATTGCACTAAGTTAAAATTCAGACTCGCATACAGAGTCGAATTATTAACCGATGGGCTTGGTTTGAACAAACTTGAACCTGATCCCTGTAAGGATTTTGTACACCATATATCAAAAGATTGAGGATAGTGGTTCTGCAAAAAAATTGTTTTAAAGATTATTCCTCATATTGACTGAGTTAAAGTTCAGGTTCCAATAGGAAGCCCAAATATTAACATAGGGACTTGGTTTTAACAAACATAGATCAGACTACCCTAAGGATGCTGTATAGCAAATATTAAAAGAATGGTGAAGAAGAAGAAGATTTTAAAGACTTCTTCTTATTGCACTAAGTCAAAATTTGGGCCCCAATAGGGAGCCCAAATATTGACTAGGAGACTTGATTCGAACAAACGTGAATCTGACCCCTGTAGGTATCACTGAACTAAATATTTGAATTTGAAATACCCGGATTGAAGTGATGCAATCTCCAAAAATAAACAGCCTTGGGAAAATAAAATGTTTCAATAAACGTTTGAAGCATTCTATTGACATCTTGCATCATTGATGAATATTGCAGATAAAAAAGAGGGTGATTTGATGAATTTTGGACCTAAAAAATACAATTTACATTTGGTGTGTTTTTGTAGGGAATTCCCTGAAAAATATGTGCGCGTGACCGGTACTTCCCTTGCTGTCAATTTTTCTCTCTTATTTGTTGCATGACACACTGTTTTGGGGTCAGAAAAAGTTGTCTGAAGGGCTATACTTGACAAAGATATTTGAATGCCAAAATTAAAGTGATGCAATCATATTTTTTCTGCCTGAACGTTATAATGGTCGCCTATGGGAAAATATATAGTTCTGTGATACCTATAGGAAATATGTTTTTTTGCTTCCAAATCAGATTCAGTTATTATTTTGGGGATTATTTCACAATTAAATGTTCACTGGGGGACCACACATCCTAGAGAACTGTTTTATTGTTTTGAAAAGTTGCATTTTTGTCACAGTCAGCAACAAAGGCTATATATTGCCAAAACTAAGGCTGTTAATGCAAGCAAATTCACATCTTGACCAAGTGTATTCCCCAGAAGCACACTATAACCTCTGGCTGCTGCTAACTAACTAACAGCCTACCTTACCCCATTAACACATTTATTTAAACCATGGTTCTCCTTCATAGTACTAGGGGCAGGGTGATTCCAACATTCAACTCCCCTCCCAAAACACCATTCAAACACACAGCCAAACAACCTATACTGCACTTCTATTCACTGGTATTCAGAAGTTTTGTTTTTCTCTACCATATTATGCTCTTTAAAATGTCAGAAAGCAAGTCCTTCATTGAAAGAGTATTTTGGAACACAAAGTTGGGGAGGGGAGGATGCTACAGTGGAAGAATAACATAATAAATATGTGACAAATGACAGATGTGAATGAGTGACATTTGTGCATAGCTACCATTATAGTAGTCTGGTACTAGTGCTGGCATAGTTCCCATGATACAGCACATATTTACAGTGACAGTTGTGAAATATTGCTCTCTCATTGAACCAAGTCCCCCTTCCATACACACTTAACCCTTCTGCTGGTGATAAACATTTGGAAAGACTGTACAACATATTTTTAGAGGATGAAGTTAATATCATAACTTTCAGTTTTTATAATATACTTTGAGACTGCAGCTCTCATGGTCCACTGAGTTATTTTTCTATTTGACTATCTTTTCCTGGCTACCCCACTATATTTTTCATTGAATGTCATTCAGTACTCTAATGTAGACTTCCTAAATGTGTGACTGAAATTCTATCTGTCTGTCTGTGTCCTGTCTTTCTATCTGCCTGTCTCTTCATCAGACAAGTTGTTTCTTTGTTTTTCATTTATCTGTGTCTGAATTTTCAATAATTGGCAGCTGACTATCTTTCACCCCTCCCCTCCCCTCCCCCCACCCCACCCCATCCACACACACACACACAAATACATTGAACATCAAAGACCACTAGATTCTTGTTGCAAATCCCAGATTCATCCTCTCTGGAAACATATTTTCTACAATTTCACTCTTTTTGTCAGAATGGATGTCTGTGGGAATTGAAACAAAAGTTGTGAAAGTGCACTGATGGGTACTTGCAGCACAAGCATAGCACTACTGAATCAATATGTGATGGTTTTAGGCATTTGACATTGTTATGAGTTACCACAGTAGCAGGTACTGGTCTTTCGTTTGGAAAAAAAACACTGTTTTATGTTTTGTCAGTGCCATACCAATGAATCTAGGTGCTTAAACTGAGAAAACTGATGCTTTCTTTCACAAACATTGCAAAATATTCATTAAACACAAGGTGAAATGTCTTCAGAAGCCAGAATGCGATTTAAAATTATCACTAAAGGGAATTTAATATCACAGGGAGTTTGTTTTGGGTCAATATCAATTAATTTCTGAATTATGTCATAGATTTTGATGAAAAGGAGCATACTGGGGGGTCCTATTCAGGGCTATATTTTACCACATGAGTAGGTAGAAGAAAATTTTACATCAGCTCTTAGGATAAAATGGCAGAGTCCTTTTATATAGGTGAATAATATAGCTGCAGCCCCAATTTTTGAAACAAAATTGACATTCATATTGTTTTGTGGGGGTTGGGGCACTGTTTTGCTTGCAGTATGGTTAAATGAGACAGATTTTTCCCAAAATATTGTGTGCTGATGCAGATTTTAGTTTTATTTTGGGATCAAGGTAGTGTTTAAAGAAAGCTATAAATTCTCATCCCTCTCAGCTAATTTATTAGGTAACAGGCTAGAAAAATCTTTTGGAGACAATACCAGTATTTAAGCTCATTTGACACAGTTTGGACACTTTTCCTTAAAAGAGCACATTTCCCCATGTTTTTGACTCAGTAGAAGCCAAAAGTTGGATTCTAACGCAGAAATGACTTTTTAATTCATGAAAGTGGTAAAATGACTATCTGATAGGTTTGGGGATGATTATAGGTATCACTGAACTAAATATTTGAATTAGAAATACCCACCTTGAAATGTTGCACTCGGAAGTGATGCAATCTCTAAAAATAAACAGCCTTGAGAAAATAAATTGTTTCAATAAATGTTTGAAGCATTCTATTGACATCTTGCATTATTGATGAATATTGCAGATAAAAAGGAGGGTGATTTGATGACTTTTGGACCTAAAAAATACAATTTACATTTGTTTTGTTTTTGTAGGCAATTCCCTGCAAAATATGTGCATGTGACCGGTACTTCCATTGCTGTCAATTTTTCTCTCTTATTTGTTGCATGACCCCCTGCTTTGGGGTCAGAAAAAGTTGTCTGAAGGGCTATACTTGACAAAGATATTTGAATGCCAAATTTAAAGTGATGCGATCATATTTTTTTACTGCCTGAATGGTCGCCTATGGGAAAATATTTAGTTCCGTGATACCTGTAACAATGTTGTACACAAGGTATTAAAAGATTCTGACTGGTGAATATATTCTTTAAAGAGCATGTCTCATATTGCACCAAGTTAAAAATGAGTCCAAATGTAAATTGAGGGGCTTAATTTTAACAAACTGGTATCTGATCTCCCCCCCCCCCTCCCCCCCCCCCCCCCCCCAACATGGATGCTGTGTACCAAATATCAAAAGCTTCTTATCAATGGTTCTGGAGAAGATTTTTTAATTTTTGCAAATATGTTGACCCAGCATTTTTGCAATTCCCTCTATAGTGCACTATGACAGAACCAATGGCAATTTTTGTAACCATTCCATTCTACTGTTCCCAAGGATGCTGCATACCAAGTTTGGAAAATATGGGCATTTGAATATATTTCTATTTTTAGCTTCTGGTGTTTCCACAGGGATACAGGACATTTTTTTGCATGAATCAAGTACTTAAGGTGGCTCAGTAGGTAGAGGTGCAGGCTGCAAGCTGAGAGGTCCTCGGTTTGAATCCCACCTGCGGCAACCTCGTTATGTCCTTGGGCAAGACACTTCACCCCCTTTGCCCACATGGGGCCATGGTGGCGTTGTGTACTAAGGTATACTGCATGTTGATGGTGCACTTGTTTTCAACCAATGCTAACCCTGCTTGTGTGGAGTTAGTATGTTGGGGAGCTGACAGTTGCTTGCCATTGCTCGGTGGTTCTCTCTGGGTACTCTGGCTTCCTTCACCCGCAAAACTGTCGTGGTCATGATTAGCCATTGTGCAGAAATATGTGACCTTAAACACCAATAAATAAATAATCAAGTACTTATGACTAAATTAATACCACATACCAAATTTGGTTCAAATCAGCTCATCAGTTCAAAAAACAGAAATTGTGGGTGGGGTAAAAAATCTTGCCCCTCCCATTACAGAGGCAAATATTGCCTCACAAACTTCATAAGAACAAATTTGCTTCTACATCTCAAAAGAAAGGTCAGGATCAAATATCAAATCATTGTAACCACTGGGCATGTACATTTGAACAAAAACAAACTGTGATGTCAGAACAAAAAATCACCTCAAATTTAACTGGAATTGGATGAGCAGTTTAGGAGGAGATGGTAAAAACACCATGTCCATGGGCGATGGACTACAGACGACGGAAGGTGAGTGATCACTCTAGCTCACCCTGACTTTCAGTCAGGTAAGCTGAGAAACAGGCTGATTCGTTTTCTATGATCTATGACTGATGCAAGAGTTAAAAACTTATTTTTGCATTGGGTACAGAGTAAAACAAGAGCAACGCGAAGCATGGCATATGCCCCCAACGGTGTCATAAAATGGTAGATAGTCTCTTTGGGGCATAACCAAAATTGAAAGGAAGTTTCCTCTCGACACCAAAAATGCATCACAAAACAAGAGGCCCCCGGGGGCCTAAGGTCGCTCACCTGACATGGTAGCCTAAATATCAACCCAGAGAATTGATTTCAACAATTTGCATCTGCTCCTCCTAAGAAAAGCTTATACCAAATATCCAAAGATTCTGACCAGTGGATCTAAAAAAAAAAAAAGAAGATTTTTCAAGAATATTCCTCATATTGAACTAAGTTATAATTCGGGCTCCCACAGGGAGCCCATATATGAACCCAGGGACTTGGCTTTAACAAATTTGAATCTCACCCCACTAAGGATGCTGCACACCAAATATCAAAACATTCTGACTGCTGGATCTGAAGAAGAAGATTTTTAAAGAAAATTCCTCATTTTGAACTAAGTTACAATTCGAACTCCCACAGTGAGCCCAAATATGGACCTAGGGGCATGGCTTGAACAAACTTGAATCTTACCCCCCTAAGAATGCTGCATAAAAAATATCAAAAGCATTCATCTGCTGGATCTGAAGAAGATTTTTAAAGAAAATTCCTCAAATTGACTAAGTTATAATTTGGCCCAAATATGGACCCAGAGACTTGGCTTTAACAAACTTGAATCTCTGCCCCACACCCCCCTAAGGATGCTACACACCACATATCAAAACATTCGGACTGCTGGATCTGAAGAAGAAGATTTTTTAAGGAAATTCCTCATTTCGAACTAAGTTACAAATCAAGCTCCCACAGTGAGCCCAAATATGGACCTAGGGACATGGCTTGAACAAACTTGAATCTCACCCCCTTAAGTTATTGCCCAGAAATGAGTGTGAAGACATTTTTCAATCATCCCCTAAGTTAAACAACGGAGAATAACTCTGTAAATGTTTATACAAAGATATTAATTCTGATGTAGGGTCCGTTCCCCCGTGTTGAGGTTATTTAAATCAAACATATGATGACAGAACTAGAGCTGCAAATATGTTGGACGGACACATTTGTCAAGCATCCCCTTAGTTAACAAGGGCAAATAACTCTGTAAATCTTTATGTGAAGATATTAATTCTGTTGTAGGATCTATTCTCTCATACTGAGGTATAAGCACGGCAAAAGTTATTTGAATCCAACCAATAATGACAGTGCTACAGCGGCAAATATGTTGAACAGACACATTTGTGTTACGAACATACATAACGTATGTAACATACGAACTTACAAACGTACGAACGAACAGACGCAGCTCTCTACAAGATACCCCCTCTGACCAGATCGGTCGGGGGAATAACAAATAAATTAACACTGAATATACATGTATATGAGATTGATGATTTATTGAAAGGATGGATTACAAATGAACATGACTTCATATGTAAACAAATATGAGTCTACTGCCAGTCACCAAAATAAAATTGCATTATTAGTTAACAAAGTCAAATGCAAAGATATTCAGGCATGAAAGTGTCTCTGAAACAAATCACTGTTCTATATACAATACGCATCAAGCACCACATTTACAGAAGTGGTTGCTCATAACAGGCAGAAACTGTTACTTTGACTTAAAAAAGGTGGTCGATGGTCATGTTTGAGAGGTGGTCACTAATGACAGTGTAAATATAGAGTGAAAGTGATCGTTCATTGAAAGTGTGGTTTTTAATGGCAGTGGCTGCCCAAGGAAGGTTTTACTGTGAATCATCCTCTCTGACTGACTGGTTTATCAAACATTTTTCATCTCTTTATCTTACTCGTCTAGCAGAAGACACTAGGAAGAGCAAACAAGAAGCTGTAGGGTGGTGGGGGGGGGGGGGAGGGCTGAGGTGCTTACCTGACAAAGTGGTTTAAAGAAGGATTTAATCAGCATCTATGGCTTGTTAACATTCAAGAGAAATGAAGTCATTTAATTATTTAGAACGCTGTGGTCGATGTCAGATGATTTTTTCTAGTACTGGGATATCACCACAGAAATGATACTATTTCCAACAATGCAAAACTAAAGAGACCAAATATCAACCTAGGGACTTAACTTGAGCATACTTGAATCTGATCCATTTCCACATTGACCCCCAGAATGCTGTATATCAAATATTAATAGATTCTGAATAGTGGATCTGAAAAAGGAGATTTTTAAATATTATACATGCCCTTCCTTTGGAGAAGCTGCTATTACATGGACAGAACAGTGCAATTTATTTTCTTTACTAATTCTTGGATAATTTGTCTTAGGGTAGCATGGCAGTTGATAGTAAAAAATATTATGGAAGCAATTGCTGAATGGGGGTGAGATTTCCCCATTCCCACCTTCAGACTCATCGAGGATGATTTTTCTCCCCCCACACAAGGATTACGTCATTATAGATAATTGGCAGTCACGTGCTGACATACCCAATTTATCATGTCGTAGTACTTTCGAAAATCGAACAATTTCATCGGAAAGATCGTACAGAAGTTAGGTATATACCATAGGTATATACTAAAAAATTGATTTGTAACACTGTCCGTTAAGGGGTTAATGAATTTGCGTGTGTCAAACTCTAATGTAAAGGGCATTGTGAGATTATTGATCAATCGATAAATTCACGCAGTGATATTATTAAATCTACAGAGAAACATGGGGTTGAAGCAAATCAACATTGTTGATTTTGAATGGTACGTGGATAACATGAGGGAAATAGTGAAGCCATTTTGTTTATTTACAATTGTGCAGGCGATGAAGAAATAGTTCCGGCGACCTAATAAAATATGCAAATGAGTATGTCACATGGGGTGGGTGGGACAGAAATATCCCACCCTGCTGTGTAACCCGGGACACACGTATGTTTCATGTATGGTGGGGGGAGAAAATTATATCAAGTGTATGAATTAGATCTACAAGATCTAAGATGTATAACCTGGACAAGAACTGTATTCAAGAATCCAAGTGTTATTGCATGCGACCTTGACCTTGATATGACAATGGGTCAAGGTTAAAACACAATGTTAGGTTATGGGTAACAATTGTGTGAAGGATGAACAAGATCTATCACATAGATTCAGTTGCACAGACCAGACAAATAACTTACAGCAATATCAAATATCAAAGTCTTTCTGTCTGTAACCTTGACCTTGATAATACCTTGGATCAAAGTCAAGACATACCTTCCAGTCATGAGCAATAATTGTACCAAATATGAAGAAGATCTGTCAATCATACCAAACTATATGAACTGAACAAAAGTGATAGTGAAATGTCAAAGTTTTTCCAACTGTCACCTTAACATAGGACCTGTGACCTTGACTTTGAGTGGACATACCATATTATAATTTGTGACACACTGTCTTTTGATAATACATATTGTTTTAAAATGTTGTAAAAAAATATTCAGTAGTTAAGAAGTAAAAGCCCGGACAAACAAAATAGATTCATTTATACAGACCAGACAAGGGCTTTATAACAATATCAAAGTTTTGCTGTCTTAAGCCTTGACCTTGATGATATGACCTTGGATCAAAGTCGTGACACACCTTTGAGTCATGAGCAATAATTGTACCAAGTATGAATAGGAGCTGTCAATCATACCAAGTTATATGTACTTGACAAAAGTAATGGTAAAATGTCAAAGTTTTTCTAACCGTAACCTTAACATAGGGCCTGTGGCCTTGACCTTGAGGGCCACATATCATATTATAATTTGTGATGCACTGTCTTTTGATAATACATATTGTTATACAGTTTTGTCAAAAAATATTCAGAAGTTAATAAGTTATGGCCTAGATAAACAAAATGTTGATGACAGACAGTAGATGGATGGTCAACAAACAAATCCTTACCAGAAAAGCTCCACTGACGCTTGTCAGGTGGCACTAACAATTGCTTGAAAGACTTGTTTTCTTTCTCCTTGGTTACAGAAAGGAGAATAAAATGAAAGTGTTAATGACTCTGCAACTCAACTTCACCAAGAAGGGACTGAACTAAATAACTAAATGTTGGATGTGCTAGAGAAAGTGTTGACAATTTAACAGCAAAATCTTAGATGGCTGCTCGCGGCCATTTTATTTAAACAAAATTTAAAAAAAAACATAATGGCTCCCTGTGGGGTGTATGTGCTAAAGAAATTATTGACAATTTATATGCCAAATCCAAGATGGATGGTGGAGGCCACCTTTTTAAAAACAATTAGAAAAAAGTTGATAGCTCCCATCCAGACATCACACCAAAGTTACATATGAAAAGTGAAAAAGATCAGGTGAGGGATGCAGCCTGTAGGGTGTGCTAATGGAATTGTTGACAATTTATATGCCAAATCCAAAATGGCCACTGGTGGCCATGTTTTTCAACAAAATTCAGAAAAATTTGATAGCCCTTATCTAGACATCACACCAAAACTACATATAGAATTTGAAAAAGATCAGGTGAGAGGTGTGGCCTGTAGGGTGTACTAATGGAATTGTTAACAATTTTTATGCCAAATCCAAAATGGCCACTGGTGGTCATGTTTTGCAACAAAATTCAGAAAAATTTTATAGCCCCCATTTAGACATTACACCAAAACTACATATAAAATTTGAAAAGGATCGGGTGAGAGGTGCGGCCTGTAGGGTGTACTAATGGAATTGTTGACAATTTATATGCCAAATCCAAGATGGCCACTGGCCACCATGTTTTTCAACAAAATTCAGAAAAATTTGATATCTCTTATCTGAACATTATCCCAAAGTGACATATGAAATTTGAAACTAATCAGGTAAGAGATGCAGCCTGTAGGTATGCTAAAGGAATGGACAATAGATCACAACCCATCTCAATAGCTCATATATTTGACGTCCAGTTGAACTAAAAAGTGGCAATTTTCTCTTTCTTATCAACTATCCATAAAGTGCAACCTACTTTTTAAAGGTGGAAAAAGTATGCCAGAGTAAGAACTTGGACAAAGGGAAATGGTGAATAGGTGTTGTAAACTTTAAGTTCCAACCATTAAATACACAGAGGGATCCAGTAAGAGATGAGCATCAGAAAACAAATGGTCATACTCAGCTCTGCCAACTTATTCTGGGTTTAATTATCCAAACATTCAGAGCAGTTTCAATTCTTGCAACTAACAACAGTTGAATATGAGTAAATTAATTTTTGATCTTAGAACAATGCTTTGTAAGTTATTGTCAAGTTCATTGCAAATAGTGAGAAACATGACTTGATTTAAACAAACTTGACCCCATAAGCATGCTGTATATCAAATATCAGAAGATTAATCCCATAAGCAACCCAAATAGGAACCCAGTGACTTGCTTTGAACAAACTTGAATCTGAATTTTCGCCAATTGCACTTAGTCAATTTATTTATTGGTGTTTAAGGTCACATATTTTCACACAATGGCTAATCATGACCGTCACATGGAGATAAAGTCAAGTATAGCCAATCGTCGGTACACAGTTTGCCCATTTTAGAGGACTTCCAACCCAAGCATTGTTGACTGGGTTTTATTTTACAGTAAAACAGCGCATGTTTACCATAGTAAATAATCTTTGCTTCATTTTCCAGGGTTCCCATGGTAGCACTAAGCTACAATTTTGAGCTCCCATAGGGAGCCCAAATATAAAGCCAGGGACTTGATTTCATTCAGACCTTCCTTAGGATTACTGTATACCAAATATCAGAAGATTCTTATTGGCAGTTCTAGAAAATATTTTTTTAAAGTTTTGCAGAGTCACATGGGATTATCACATCAAATTTGGTCAATTTTGGTCCAGTAATTTCTGAGGAGAAGTCAAAAATGTAAAGTTCGGGCGGGATGGATGACAATGGGCAATGGCAGATGGAAAGTGATCACTAAAGCTCCTACCTGGATAATAAAATCCATCTTTCTCATCTCTTGCTACCACTGTTTGACCCCTCAGTAGATCCAGAACTTTCCTAACTTTCTTCTTTGAAGTAGGAGGTGGACCCTCTGTTTTTGAACCCTTGTTTCTCATAACCTCACCTAAACCCTTAAAAAGAACAAAAAAACACATTCACCAGTAATTATCATATGGAATATTATGTAGGTGTTGAAATATAAACTTTTATATACTTTGGAAAAATATTTTAATCTCTATGTAAAAGCTCTGTGACTAAAATAATCCTTCCCACCCAACATGTCTGAATGTTATCATCTTTTAAAAGATTATTTACAGCAAGACAGTGAGAGTTTATTTTGTATTTATGGGGAATATTTATTTATTTATTGGTATTTAAGATCACTGTCAGCATCTACTGCTATATCATGACTGCAACATAGGTATGAAGTCAAGGTTAGCCAATTTTTTATATCTATGCTCAGTAAATCAGTAATTTGACATTGAGGTCAAAGGTCAATGTCAATACAAAAATCATATGACTAGGTCAAAAGATTTTTTAAAAAGTCAATAATGTGACCTTGAGGTCAAAGGTCAAGGTCATATGTGGATCATGATGGTATGTGAAGATTAAAAAAAAAGTCAATAATGTGACATTGAGGTCAAAGGTCATATGTGGATCATGAGGATACATGACACATCATCTTCTGATGATACACTCGCATGTCAAATATCATAAGCCAAGGTGAAAAGGTAAATAAGTTCTTGCCTGGACAAGCTCACTTGCCAAAAATTCAGTAATTTGACCTTGAGATCAAAGGTCAATGTCATATGTGGGTCATGATGGTACGCGACACATCAGCTCATGGAGATACACCCACATGCCTAATATCATAAGCCAAGGTGAAAAGGTACATAACTTCTTGCCCGGACAAGCTTACTTGCCAAAAATCAGTAATTTGTACTTGAGGTCAAAGGTCAAGGTCATATGTGGGTCATGATAGTACGTGACACATTGTCTCATGGTGATACACCCACATGCCAAATATCATAAGCCTAGGTCAAAAGATAAAAAAAATTATAATTTGACCTTGAGGTCAAAGATCATGGTCATATGTGGGTCATGATAGTATGTGACACATTGTCCCATGGTGATACACCCACATGCCAAATATCATAAGCTGAGGTGAAAAGGTAAATAAGTTCTGGCCTGGACAAGCTTACTTGCCAAAAAATCAGTAATTTGACATGGAGGTCAAGATCATATGTGGGTCATGATGGTACACGACACATTGTCTCATGATGATACACCCACATGCTAAATATCATAAGCCTAGGTCAAAAGATAAAAAAGTTCTGACCCGGACATGGTTGTATGAGAACAACAACAACAACAACAACTAGAAGGAGAAGGAGAAGAATTCAGGGTAAAACAATATGTCTCCCTTCAGTCAAGGGGAGACATTATAAGTTATTCTTTTTGATGACAGGGGACATGGTCTCACGTTCCCTGCACGAAATTTATATTCAACCGAGGCATCAGCCGAGGTTGAATATATGTAAATGCAGGGAACGTGAGATCATGTCCCCTGTCAACAAACAGAATAATGAAAATGTCCCGTTCTTACACAAGTAAAATTGAATTGGAAAAAAAAATCTTTATTCAATGTTTACGTACGCAATCAACGGGGCGAGATGCTCTCGATTCGTTTCAGTTTATGTTACAGTAAATTAATGCAAAGAGACCTTATAATCTAATCGGTTTCATAAATAATTACCCATGTTTACACAACTAATCTTTTTGTAGGTAATAACGGTACATTTGTGTGTATTTTACTTCAGTTAAATGTATTTGTCTCAGTTGATTTCAAGTGAAAAAAAACATTGCGATGAACCGTTGCTCATGGCATCGAGATGCTATTCTTGACAGTGGACATAAGAATTGCTGACAGTAGACATATGCACGTGCCCGGCGACATAAAATAAAATCAACGACGCATTGACCAATCACTGCAAGGTATTGCGGTTAGTATCAGGACATAATTACATATTCTTGGAGCCTTTCATCAGAAAGCAGTATTTTACCAGAATCTTTAAGTGGCACCACTTGTACCACCTGGTGACAAAAATACAAACTAAACCTATTTTTGTCATCTCTATACCATGCTTAAGAAGTATGGTAAGTTTCAAAGTTATAGCTCATAAAAACAGATGTAGGGACGTATGTACATACAGACGGAGATCATCATTATATATGCGGGGATAATTATGCAAAATGCCTGGATGAACAAATTTGGGATTTTTTAGAACTGGGGTTAAAAGATAAAGATTGACTTTCAATTCAATGGAAAAATTATTTACAAATAATGGGTTGTCCTATGGGCAAAAAATTCAGTCCTAAATTTGCAAGAATTTATGAAGTGAAATGGGAGGAAAATACCTTAAGCAAATGTGCAAAGCATCCTCCCATATATCTCAGATATTTAGTTGTTATTTTTATCATTTGGGAACATTCAAAAGAAGATTTCAATGAATCTTTTAAAATTTGAAACAATCATGATCCAAACATCAAATTGAAAGCTATTACTATCAGTTAAAATTCTGTTGATTTTCTCGATGTGACTGTGTTTAAAGGCAAACAATTCCAGGCATCCGGTCATTTAGATTATAAGGTGTATGTTAAACCAACTGATTCACATCAATTGTTATATACAAAATCATTTCATCCACCACATACATTTAAAGGTATCATCAAATCACAGCTCATTTTCAAAAATGCGGGGATAATTTGGCAAAATGCCCTGATGAACCAATTTTGGATCTTTTAAAACTGAGGTTAAAAGGTAATGAATGACTGTCAATTCAATGGAAAAATTATTTACAAACTAGAGAATTGTAATTTGTTGGACAAATTACGGGCTTTCCCAACTTTTCAATGTGAAAAGGCAAACTCTATTGTACACAAAACTATCGATCAGTTTTAAAAACAGAAAATTTAGTGGAAATCAAAGTTTTTGTGATGCTACTAGTTTTTATGCAGCCAAAACAGATATTTGAGATACAGCAGCAAAACATGTAACACAAAATTTGCTCTTCAATAATTACAGAATATTTTCATAGAAAGCAAAACAAGCGATGTCCTTTCTGCTTTGAAAAAAATAAGTACAGATGAATTATGGGCGTACGGGCCGGGGTTTCATAGAGGACTGTGCCCCAACCCACTCCTGAGTCAGGAAGGAGCCGATTTTTCAGCCAATATGCCAGAAAATTTTGGACAATTTAGTTGCCAGAAATGACCACAAAACATTTTGGTTTTCCACACAAAATGTTGTTTTCCTATCTCACCACTTAGAAGTTGCAAGTAAACTGACCATTATACTGTACAAGTTGATTCAGTGGAACCATATCCATGTTAATATTATTCATTTATAATCACACAAGTACATATAAAGAGTTCTATTACTACATATTACGGGAGCGCGGTGGCTCAGAAGTGTAGGGATGATTGTTGCAATCCAAGAAGTCCTCGGTTCAAATCCCTTCTGTAGCAACCACATTGTGTCCTTGAGCAAGACACTTCATCCCAATTTAGTTTCCCACGTGGGGGGAGGGGGTGATGGCGATGTGTACTAAGGGTACTTTGAGGGTGCACTTGTCTTCAACCAATGCTAACCCTCCTTTTGTGGAGTTAGTATGTCGGGGAGTCTGAGTCGCTTGCCATTGCTCGGTGGTTCTCTCCAGGTACTCAATGGGGGGTGGGGGTGGTGGGAGACACCCCCTCCCATACCCGCATTTGGCATTTCAACTTTTTCGGGCTAAAAGGGTTTACCCCCCCCCCCCCCCCCCCCCCCCACCCTCCTGAAAAATAGCCCTGTACGCCTATGCAATGAATACCTGGACTTGAATAAATACCTATATTATGGTCATGATATAGCTGTAGATGCTGAAAGTGACCTTAAATATCAATAATTAATTTATTCTCTATCATTCTATCTGTTTGTGAATGTGTGGGATTTGTCAACAAACGAGGGTAAGCTTCCTACTCCATGATTTCACAATTTTTCCAACATATCTGTTTCAGATACAATGAAATACATGTAATATGAGTTACTGTCACACACAAATTAGTTGTTTATTTGATATGGTTTAAACCATCTAGAAAGCTAGTATACACAGTGATGGGTACAGTTCAAGTCAAAATGAGTTGATTAAAGGGATGTTGAACAGCTTGTTAATATTTCTTGCATTACATTACTACTTTGCTATTTATTGACAGAAGGATTTCACAGAGGGTATCCCTGACGGTATTTATTTATTGGTGTTTATGGTCACATACTTATCCACAATGGCTAATCGAGACCGTGACAGTTTTACGGGTGGGGGAAGTCGGAGGACCCAGAGAGAACCACCGAGCATCGACGAGCAACTGTCAGCTCAACATTCTAATTATGTTCAAGCTCCGCTGAAGCAGGGTACCAGCGGTTGAAGACATGTGCATCATTGACATGCAGAACGCCTTAGTACATGGCATCATCGTGCCCATGTTGGCAACCGCAATAAAGTGCCTTGCCAAAGGACATTACGTGGGTCGTCCCAGACAGGGATCAAACTCGGAACCTCTATCATAGAAGTCAAACAGTCTATCATTGAGAAAATGTGCTTTCTTTCCTGGAGGTATTCATATTTGTATGGCCAAAGTGGTGTTGGATAACACGGAACACCAAAACATATAACACAAAATTTGTTCCCCATTGATTTTTGAAAGCAGTTATGGAAAGCTGAAAGAGCTCTTTCCTTTTTGTTTTTGGACAAGTGAGTATTCACTCAGTCATTTTTTGCAGACAGTGCTATTTTTAAGTGACCAAAGCACGTTTCATTAAGTCCCAGAACATAACTAAAGCCGGATTTATTGATTAAACATCTCTGCATATAGCAAAGCAAAGTGTCTCAAATTAACCCATTCCAAAATGATAGTAGAGAGTAACCAAAGTTGGATAATTTGGGTATTTCCAAATGGTACACTTATTCTCACTCTCATTGTGCTTGAGGGTTAAATCTGAGATTGAAAAGATATATCAATCTTACCCAGGGAAGGTGAGTACAGAAAAGTACGAAATTAATCAGAAAATGAATTTTGTCTGACTGTACTAATATTTGTACGAGCAAAACTTATTTATTTATTTATTTATTAGGGTTTAACGACACATTAACAGCCAAGGTCATATTATGTCGGTGACAATTGTATGGGTGGCGCAAGCCGGAGTACCCAGAGAGAACCACCGAGCAATGACGAGCAGCTGCAAGCTCCCCAACATAGTGTCTCCGCACTGTAGCACAGGCAGGGTTAGATTGGTTGAAGACATGCCCACCATCGACGTGCAGTATGCCTTAGTACACGGCATCCAGACCAGTGAAGGCAGATGCACGAAATCTTCAGAAGTTGTTCTACTATCCCTGCTCGACAGAACAGTATCTTTGTCGACTGGCGTGAGCGCATGGGAACAACGTGGATCGCGTGGAAACTGCGGGGACGATTCGTCCCTACTCTATTCCCAAATGCAATGCCGTTTCCATTCACTATTTACCTATCACTGGTCGAGTTTGGCAATATTTCTGTCTATTTGATGAACTGTCCAGCTTTAAATATTCACACATTCATATGGGACCGAAAGTTTTGAGTTTTACTGCTTATTTTAGACCGTCCCGGCAGAAACTGACAACTCGATCCGGTGGAGAAAAAGCTGTCATCTGGCTAGTTTAACATTCAAATTGAACAGTTACAATGTCGGATATACCCCAATTATGTCCCGACCATGCAAGGCAGCAACTTGAAATTCTCAGAATGTTTTCTACTGTCCCTGCCCGACAGTTTAGTATCTTTGTCAAGTGCCGCGCGTGGAAATACTGTGGATCAGGTGGAAAGCGAGGGCACGATTCGTCCCTACTTTATTCTCAATTCCACGACTTTTTCCATTCATTATTTACCTGTCACCGGCTGAGTTAGGCATTATATCTGTCTATTTGATGAACTTTTCAACCTTAACTATTTACGGCTTCATGTAGCACCACCGAAAGGCCACTGCACGGTTACCAATATATTCTGGGATTGATTTTACGAAAATAACAATTATTCCGACTATATCCACATGGGAACTCCTAAATATTCCAACGGTTAAACTATTGATAATAACGTATAAAACAGAAGTTGTCATGCTATGCTTGCTGCATGCAGGCATAGAAAACATTCAGCGCTCAATGAATTAGGAATGGAGTAAATTGTCATTTAAACCTACGGAATTCTGAAAAAATGAGAGTTTTTTTTCGACGGCACCAATTTTTATGCATTTGAGACAGGGATGGAGTTAAACTTTACAGCAACCTTATAACAAAAAATATTCTTGGAATTGAACTGTGAATCCGAATTTTGAAAGCATTTTCGGATATTCTATTCCAAACTACCATTCAGTGATTTTATGAAAATATCAATTATTCCGACCGTACCCATATGGGCAGTCTCGAATCTGCCAACGGTTAAACTTTTAATAATGACATATAAAACAAAAGTTGTCATACTACGACTGCTGCATACAGCTCTAGAAAACGTTCAGCGCTCAATCAATTAGGAAGGGAGTAAATCGTCACTTAAACTTACCAAATTCTGAAAAACGATTGGTTTTTTTAGACTGCACCTATCTTTATGCAAACAGAACGAGCATAGGGTTAAACTTTACAACCAAACTTACAACAGCAAATATGCTAGGTAGGCACTTGTAAATACGAACATGTAAATCATTTTTTGATATTCCTTTCGAAAATGGAAGAAAAGTGAGCTCCAAATTAGCCAATTTTATGAAGAATTTTAGGGCACTCAAATTCAAGGCCAGAAAACTAGGTGAAGGTTAAATCTTTGAATAAAATATATAACAGCAAAATTGTTTTTGGCTGAAGGCCCAATCCTCTCATGGAAAAGGTTCTGAGACAATATGGCTCCAGTGCTGAGAAAGTGCATGTAAACGTTGGCGAAAATAACAATTATTCCGACAGTACCCTTATGGGAAGTCTCAAATCTGCCAAGGGTTAAACTTTTAATAATAACATATAGAACAAAATTTGTCATACTTTCACTGCTGCAAGCAGCTATAGAAAAAATTCAGAGCTCAAGCAATTAAAAATGGAGTAAATCGCCACCTAAAGTTACCAAATTCTGAAAAATTGGAGTTTTTTGGAAGGTACCTATTTTTTCATGCAACCAGAATGGGATAGGGTTAAACTTTACAACCAAACTTACAACAGCAAATATGCTCGGTAGTCAATTGTGAATACGTACATGAAAAGTTTTTGAAATTAACCCTTTCCAAAATGATAGAAAAAAGCAACCAAAGATGGTTAATTTTGGCATTTTCAAACGGTACTCTTATTCTCGCCCTCATTGTGCTTGAGGGTTAAATCTGAGATTAAGAAGTAAACAGTAACTTTCTTCCACAATCATTGTTGCATCTAGCCATATCGAAATAATTGTTACAACTACTTTGTAATTAGAGAAATTTGCCCTTGAAGTGGGCGAAAATAACAATTATTCTGACAGTACCCTTATGGGAAGTCTCAAATCTGCTAAGGGTTAAACTTTTAATAATAACATATAGAACAAAATTTGTCATACTTTGACTGATGCAAGCAGCTACAGAAAACATTCAGAGCTCAAGTAACTAAAAATGGAGTAAATCGCCACCTAAACTTACCAAATTCTGAAAAAATTGGAGTTTTTTTGGACGGTGCCTACTTTTATGCAACCAGAATGGGATAGGGTTAAACTTTACAACCAAACTTACAACAGCAAATATGCTCGGTAGTCAATTGTGAATACGTACATGAAAAGTGTTTGAAATTAACCCCTTTCCAAAATGATGGAAAAAGCAACCAAAGTTGGCTAATTTTGGCATTTTCAAACGGTATTCTTATCCTTGCCCTCATTGTGCTTGAGGGTTAAATCTGAGATTAAAAAGTAAACAGTAACTTTATTCCGCAATAATTGTTGCATCTATCTAAACCAAAATAATTGTTACAACAACCTTGTTATTAGAGAAATTTGCCCTTGAAGTTGGTCAATTTTGAAGAAAAAATCTATATTCATGTCATTTTTGGCCAGTGGGGGTTAATATTGAAAGATTTGAGTGGTGATTATGGTGTATCATATTATGCTGTAAATGTGTGGAAAATTGGAGCGAAATAACTGTAAACAATTTTGAGACATTCGAAAAATGGTGAAATTTTGAAGGTTTTGGCAGAATATTTTGAAAATATGCATTTTCACAGATATGCTGACACCGCATTTCACTAGATTTTATGGCATTACATAAGTGTGCCAAATTTGGTCAAAATCGTACAACTTGTTTTCAAGCAGTTCAACAGACAAAATTCAGGGAGGAAAAAAAATAAATAAATAAATAAAATAGAGAAGAAAAACTTTGAAAAAGAAGAATAACAATAGTCTTTCCCAAACTGGGTTTGGGAAAGCCTAATAATGGGTTGTCCTATGGGCAAAAGATTCAGTCCTAAATTTGCAAGAATTTATGTAGCAGAATGGGAGACAAGTACCTTAAGCAAATGTGCAAAGCATCCTCCCATATATCTCAGATACGAAACTCCGTCCATAGTGATTCATCCAATATCATTTACCTTATCACTTGTAAACACTGTAGGAAAGAGTATGTAGGTCAAACTCAAAATCCTATTGGACACAAACAGGATATAAAACATAATCTTGAATGCACCAGCAGCACAATATTTTAACCTTCCTGGCCATTCTTTGGACAATTTTGAAATCCATCCAATTGAAGAACCACCAATTAAAGAAACATTTAGTAGAAACATATGAATTTCGAAAAAAAAACAAGCAGCTTTTTGGATCAATATGCTTCAAACCCTCTGGCCATATGAACATATCAGAGGGAGAATGTGAAAGGTGGTTCATCATTCTTTCCCTTTAACAAATAACAGAATGAATGTCGAAACAGCAAAACATGAATTCAATTTAACAAACTTTAATTAAAGAAATCTTTAAATATTTGACCTGTCATCGCTTTTGAAAAAAACAAAAGCTGGAATAACATCCTTGTAAGAACTAGACTAGAGCCCATCAATGAATACCACCAATTACAGCCAGTCAATTTAACCAGTTCCTAAGCTCAACTCTTAAGTTTAAAACAAATTTATGTAATTTGTTTGGTCAGGTTTGAAACCCATCATGGTTCAATATATATATATATATTTAAGAAAACAATATTTTGGTGGCATATTACAAGAGAAAAACATTTCAGTAAGACATGTCTGTGCCCGTGCATATTTTTTGTACCTTAAAGAAAAAAATACAGGCAGTCATCTACCTATTCTTCAAATGGCTCAAAAAAGACAGAAGCATCAGGGAAAGGGAGTTGCCCAGTCTGGTAGGGGCCAGGAACACTTGTTCCAGGCCTATTCAAGGCTTTGTTTCAGGTGCTTTAGTGTTTGCATCACATTGGGCTCTTAGAGCACCATTTGGCAAATCGGGATTTACCGAAACAGTTGGAGAAGAAAGTGGATGAGTTAGGTGGCCTGCTCTTCCCACCCCACACATGTTTTCTGTTTTTTGACCGATTAGTGTGGGATGGGCCAACCAAACGTTAAATGCTTTAATTGAGCATTATAAGATAAATTTAAACCAGTTGAAGTCTAAGATAACTTTGGCTATGCGACCACCTCCTGGACTCGAAAAAATAGATTTCAACAGTGCTTTGCGCGTGCCTTGATCTGGGCTAAAAAAAACTTTAAAAATAAGTTGACAGATAAGACGATTTTGGCCTATGAGTTTTATATTTTGGAACTTCGCCCAGCGTCTGGTGTAAGGAACAATACAGGAGGGAGCAAGCAAACTCCAGCCCATGTTGTCCCTCTACCCCAAAGCGAAGAGCATAATAAGAAAAGATCTAGGCAAAATACTTCTCCCTCTTCTTTTCCTTCCTCTTATCCTGCCTTCTCTCAGAGTAAGCGCCTTAATTTGCAAACATCTCCGGTCCATATTGTGACTGAAGATGCTCGCAAATTGAGTAACACTGTCTCGCCTCGTCTTGTTCCTCTACCTCCTACTCCTTGTCAGCCTTTCTTCTCCGGTTCTCCTAGTGCTCTCACTAGAACTCCTGCTTCCTCTGCTTCTCCTTCTGTTTCCTCTCCTGCTTCTGTTTCTTCTCCTGCCTCTAGTGTGGTTCAACCAGGTATATTGTACTCAGAGAAAGACAAATCACCGAGCCGCAACTCAGGACACTCATTTGATTCTAAATTCTCCCAGTTTCGGCATAAAAGCAGAGTTAATTTTGACAAAAAGAACTGGCACCTCCCCTATGTTTGTAAAAACATCCTTATGATTGGTAGTGCAAATTTAGGACGCATTGATCAAAATCCCCATCCAGACATCCAGGTGGAGTGTTACCCCGGCGCCAAGTTCAATCATTTTCACTCTATTTTTAAAGGGCACAAGGGCCAGTCCAGTCCCCAAAATATGTTATTAAATATTGGCATGAATTCTCGAAGTGATAATTCTGATCTCGTAGTTAAGCAGTTGCGGAATATGCTTAGCAATATGAGGGGTCAAGTTCAGATCAGCAAAAATTTATTTCGCTGAACTAAACTTTTCGCAAAAACTCCCTCAGGCTGAGAGGAGAACCTTGAGCATCATCAACGAAACCATTCGGAAAGTGAAGGACGTTAATGTGATACCAAAAATTGATGACGCGAAGTTTGATGCTGCTCAGCATTTAATACATTGGACCAGGAGAACTGCCAATATTATGTACGATCACTGGTTGAACCATCTACATTTAAACTAAGTAAAGGCAAAGGTAACAACCGCCTATCAGATGTGGGATTAGGAACTAATGTGGTTAACCTGTCTGGCACCAATGACCTAACAACCCAAGAGAAGTCTCTTTTAGATCACGGTTTAACATTTGTACCTGCACTGAAGCTTAAAACTGGTAATCAAACAAATATACCATCATATAACTGTAATTTTCTTGGGCAAATGAAATTAGCAGACCGCTTTAGAAACTCCAGCGGTTGGACACTTCCTTTTACAGAATCATCTGGTTGGTCACCTCCAGATAGTCAAGTAGATCCCAAAATTATTGAGGCTAGCAAACAAATCCTCCAATAGGTGTTCACCATGAACATACTCTCCAATAAAGACAATTTAACAGCTGGTGAACGGAGAGCCCTCATGAAACTTTGAAAAAAATAAGAAATTAGTAATTAAACCAGCAGACAAAGGTGGGTCGGGAGTCGTTCCATCTTGGGATAATTATATAAAGGAAGCAATGAGAGAACGCAGCAATACTAAACATTATAAGAAAATAGATTCACTTATTTGGCCAAGTCATGTCGAAAAATTCAATAAGATCTTAAAATTTCTCCTCGACGAAGGTCACATAACCAAACAAAAGGTCCCAAGGGGTCTGAGGGCGCTCACCTGACATGGTAGTCTAAATATCAAACCAGCGACTTGACTTGAATAAGCTGCATACGCCCCTACTAAGAAAAGCATATACCAACTAGATGAAGCGATTGTGCCCACACAATACACAGGATTTTCCTTTTATTTTCAGTTCCTGCACTTTTACGTCCCAAAATTGAGATAAACGCATAAAAAACAGATTTTTTTCCCAAACAAAATATTTTCAGCCTAAAATTTTTTAAAACGCATAAAAAAACAAAAAACTATTAATTTCCAGATTTTGGTCCCGGACCCCAAAATTTCAGTGTAAAAAAAATGAAAGAGTCAATGACTCTGTAGCTCAACTTGGATATGACAGGAATTAGTACTTGCTGTGACCAAGACAACTGAATAATGAATATGACAGGAAATAGTATTTGTTTTGGCCCAGTCAACAATAATAAAAGAATTACAAGGTGACTGTAATGGACTACAGATTAAGACCAATCATTGTAGATTATTATTTTTGTGTGGAAATTTTCAGTCTCAAACAAAATATTTTCAGACTAAAATTTTTTCTTCTTCTTCTTAAAATTGACCAAAATGCATCAAAAAACAAAAAACTAATTTCCGGATTTTGGTCCAAAATTTTCGAAGTCCCACCCGGACCCCAAATTTTCAGTGTAAAAAAAAATTTTTTTTTTTGTCTTAAAATTGACCAAAACGCATAAAAAACCAAAAAATAATTTCCGGATTTTGGTCCAAAATTTTCTAAGTCCCACCCGGACCCCTAATTTGCATAATTTATTCACGAGAAAAACTCTGTATTATATGTAATGTATCCCATGGTACTAAACATTCATACAAAAATTTATTCAAATCAGATCTTTCATTTGGAAGTTCTGCGCAAAAATCTGATTGCACTTAATTTTGAACAAAATGGCTGCTAGCGGCCATCTTGAATTTCAGACTGGACCCAAAAACACTCCTTCTCGTCCCACAGTGATAACAAAGGTACCCAAGAAGTTTCGTGAAGATCGGTTCATAAATACGGCCTCTAGCCTGATACGTATTGGGATTTGCACTCACAGTGCTGAAAGTAACACTAAATAAATCAAAGTTAGCCTAATTTGCATAATTTACTCACAAGAAAAAAACCTGTAATATATGTAATGTATCCCATGGTACTAAACATTCATACAAAAAATTATTCAAATCAGAGCTTTCATATGGAAGTTCTGTGCAAAAATCTGATTGCCCCTAATTTTGTACAAAATGGCTGCCAGCGGCCATCTTGAATTTCCGACCAGACCCCAAAACAATCGTTCTCGTCTCACAGTGATAAGAAAGGTACCCATGATGTTTCGTAAAGATCGGTTCATAAATACGGCCTCTAGCCCGAGCCGTATAGGGATTTGCACTTACAGTGCTGAAAGTAACACTAAATAAATCAAAGTTAGTCTAATTTGCAAAATATAAGCACGAGAAAAAAACCCATATGATATGTAATGTATCTCCTGGAACTAAACATTCATACGAAAAATTATTCAAATCAGAGCTTTCATATGGAAGTTCTGTACAAAAAAAAAATTTCTGCATCGTCGGTACAAAATGGCTGCTGGCAGCCATCTTGAATTTCGGACTGCACCCAAAAACACTTGTTCTCATCCCACGGTCATAACAAAGGTACCCAAGAAGTTTCGTAAAGATTGGTTCATAAATACGGCTTCTAGCCCGAGCCATAGCAGCTTGGCACTTTCAGCTCTGGAAGTAACACTAAATAAATCAAAGTCAGTCTAATTTGCATAATTTACGCACGAGAAAAAAACCCGTATTATATGTGATGTATCCCATGGTACTAAACATTTATACAAAACTTTATTCAAATCAGAACTTTCATACAGAAGTTCTGTACAAAAAACTGATTTTTGCATCATCGGTACAAAATGGCCGCTGGCAGCCACCTTGAATTTTAGACCACACCTAAAAACACTCGTTCCCGTCCCAGGGTCATATCAAAGGTACACAAGAAGTTTCGTAAAGATCGGTTCATAAATACGACCTCTAGCCCGAGCCATAGCCAATTGTTGACGTACGGACAGACGGACGGACGGACGAACAGATGGACGACGGGCCATGACAATAGCTCAAATTTGACTTCGTCAAAGTTGAGCTAAAAATAGTTTTTTCTTAAAATTGACCAAAACGCATAAAAAATTTGGGCATAAATTAAGTACTTATGACCCTATAAGCCCTCATATCAAATTTGGTTCAAATCTGCCTCTCGGTTTGGAAAATATAAATTTTGGGAGTGGCAAAAATTCTTGCCCCTCCCATAACGAAGGCAAATAATGCCTGACAAACTTCTCTTGAACAAACTTGATTCTAAACCTCAAAAGAACTCTGTACACCACATATCAAGTCTCTGCTACTGGTGGTTCATTAGAAGAAGATTTCAAAAAAATTTGGCCATTTTTTCCCCACACCTCTGCTCAATATGAACCGAAACCTAATTTGCATAAAAATCAAAATGCCCCTATATAACCACTACTTACATGAAATTTAATTAAAATGTGGCCAGTGGTTTAGGAGAAAGAGGCTCAAACACCACCTTCACACAGGACGGACAACGGACGACAGACGGATGGACAGACGGACGGACGGATGGACAATGGACGAAGAGTGATAAGAAAGGCTCACCCTGACTTTCAGTCAGGTGAGCTTTAAACAATTGAAATATTTAACAACTAAGCTCAGTGCTCAAAAAAGACAATTTTACATCCTACCAAAGATCCACAAGGACCGTTCTTTATGGACGGATGACTTAACTCAACCCGGGAGGCCAATTGTATCAGATTGTAACTCAGAATCTTATGCGATCTCGGAACTAACTGATTATCATCTTAAACCTATAGCAAATAGACATCCGAGCTATCTAAATGAAAGTGTCAATGACACTGTAGCTCAACTTGTCAAGACAAAGACATGTACATAGATAGTATGTGACACAGCAATGACAAACTTCTAGGTAATGACCTGATAACAAAGGTACATATAAAGTATTGTAACGGTCCATACAAAAACACTGACCCTTGCCTGTAACAAATGTATAGGTAAAGTATTGTAAAGGTGGGTGACAGTCAGATGCTAAACTAGAAAAAAACCTTTGAGTCCCAGAGTGGGTCTGACTGAACCCCAAAATATTTTTTCTCATAGCACAGTGATAACAAAGGCACCCCAAAACACACTCGTTCCTGACCCAAGGTGAAAACAAAAGTACCAAGAAGTTTTGTGAAGATCAGTTCATAAATACGAGCTGAAAAGAACTTGTGACAAAAAACAGATTGGACCTAATTTCGGTACAAAATGGCCACTGGCAGCCATCTTGAATTTTGGACCGTACCCAGAAACACTCATTCTCATTCCAAGGTGATAACAAAGGTACCCAAGAAGTTTTGTGAAGATCGGTTCATAAATACAGCCTCTACCCTGAGCCGTATTGACATGTGTGCTTACATTGTGTAAGTAGCACTGAATAAATCAAAGTTCATCTAATTTGCATAATTTCTGCACGAAAAAAAACCCCTTACAATATGTGATGTATTCCATGTTACTAAACATTCATACAAAATTTATTCAAATCAGAACTTTCATACAGAAGTTCTGTACAAAAGACTGATTGCACTAATTTTGGTACAAAATGGCTGCTGGTGGCCATCTTGAATTTCGGACCACACCCCAAAACACTTGCTCTCATCCCACGGTGATAACAAAGGTACCCAAGAAGTTTCGTAAAGATTGGTTCATAAATATGGCCTCTAGTCTGAGCTGTATAGAAGTTGTGTACAAAAAACTGATTAGACCTAATTTCGGTACAAAATGGCCACTGGCAGCCATCTTGAATTTTAGACCGCACCCAGAAACACTTGTTCTCATCCCAAGGTGATAACAAAGGTACCCAAGACATTTCTTGAAGATCAGTTCATAAATACAGACTCTAGTCTGAGCCGTATTGACATGTGTACTTACTGTGTGTAAGTCGCACTGAAAAAATCAAAGTTCATCTAATTTGCATAATTTCTGCACAAGAAAAAAACCCGTATTATATGTGATGTATCCCATGGTACTAAACATTCACACAAAAAATTATTCAAATCAGCGCTTTCATATGGAAGTTCTGTGCAAAAATCTGATTGCACCTAATTTTGTACAAAATGGCTGCCATCGGCCATCTTGAATTTCGGACCCGACCCAAAAACACTTGTTCTCGTCCCACGGTGATACCAAAGGTACCCAAGAAGTTTCGTAAAGATCGATTCATAAATACGGCCTCTAGCCCGAGCCGTATTGGCATTTGCACTTACAGTGCTGAAAGTAACCCCAAAAAACATCAAAATTAGTCTAATTTGCACAATTTACACACGAGAAAAAAACCTGTATTATATGTGATGTATCCCATGGTACTAAACATTCATACAAAAAATTATTCAAATCAGAGCTTTCATATGGAAGTTCTGTACAAATGAAAGTGTCAATGACACTGTAGCTCAACTTGTCAAGACAAAGACATGTACATGTATAGTATGTGACACAGCAATGACAAACATCTAGGTAATGACCTGATAACAAAGGTACATATAAAGTATTGTAACGGTCTGTACATAAATACTGACCGTTGCCTGTAACAAATGTATAGGTAAAGTATTGTAAAGGTGGGTGACAGTCAGATGCTGAACTAGAAAAAATCTTTGAGTCCCAGAGTGGGTCTGACTGAACCCCAAAATATTTGTTCTCATAGCACAGTGATAACAAAGGCACCCCAAAACACACTCGTTCCTGTCCCAAGGTGAAAACAAAAGTACTCAAGAAGTTTTGTGAAGATCAGTTCATAAATACGAGCTGTATAGAACTTGTGACAAAAAACTGATTGGACCTAATTTCGGTACAAAATGGCCACTGGCAACCATCTTGAATTTTGGACCGTACCCAGAAACACTCATTCTCATCCCAAGGAGATAACAAAGGTACCCAAGAAGTTTTGTGAAGATCAGTTCATAAATACAGCCTCTACCCTGAGCCGTATTGACATGTGTGCTTACATTGTGTAAGTAGCACTGAATAAATCAAAGTTCATCTAATTTGCATAATTTCTGCACGAAAAAAAATCCCTTACAATATGTGATGTATTCCATGTTACTAAACATTCATACAAAAATTTATTAAAACCAGAACTTTCATACAGAAGTTCTATACAAAAGACTGATTGCACTAATTTTGGTACAAAATGGCTGCTGGTGGCCATCTTGAATTTCGGACCACACCCAAAAACACTCGCTCTCATCCCACGGTGATAACAAAGGTACCCAAGAAGTTTCGTAAAGATTGGTTCATAAATATGGCCTCTAGTCTGAGCTGTATAGAAGTTGTGTACAAAAAACTGATTAGACCTAATTTCGGTACAAAATGGCCACTGGCAGCCATCTTGAATTTTAGACCGCACCCAGAAACACTCGTTCTCGTCCCAAGGTGATAACAAAGGTACCCAAGACATTTCGTGAAGATCAGTTCATAAATACAGACTCTAGTCTGAGCCGTATTGACATGTGTACTTACTGTGTGTAAGTCGCACTGAAAAAATCAAAGTTCATCTAATTTGCATAATTTCTGCACGAGAAAAAAACCCGTATTATATGTGATGCATCCCATGGTACTAAACATTCACACAAAAAAATTATTCAAATCAGGGCTTTCATATGGAAGTTCTGTGCAAAAATCTGATTGCACCTAATTTTGTACAAAATGGCTGCCATCGTCCATCTTGAATTTCAGACCGGACCCAAAAACACTCGTTCTCGTCCCACGGTGATACCAAAGGTACCCAAGAAGTTTCATAAAGATCGGTTCATAAATACGGCGTCTAGCCCGAGCCGTATTGGCATTTGCACTTACAGTGCTGAAAGTAACCCCCAAAAACATCAAAATTAGTCTAATTTGCACAATTTACGTACGAGAAAAAACCCCGTATTATATGTGATGTATCCCATGGTACTAAACATTCATACAAAAAATTATTCAAATCAGAGCTTTCATATGGAAGTTCTGTACAAAAAACAGATTTCTGCATCGTCGGTACAAAATGGCAGCTGGCAGCCATCTTGAATTTCGGACCACACCCAAAAACACTCGTTCTTGTCCCACGGTCATAACAAAGGTACCCAAGAAGTTTCGTAAAGATCGGTTCATAAATACGGCCTCTAGCCTGAGCCATAGCAGCTTGGCACTTACAGCTCTGAAAGTAACACTAAATAAATCAAAGTCAGTCTAATTTGCATAATTTACGCACGAGAAAAAAACCCGTATTATATGTGATGTATCCCATGGTACTAAACATTTATACAAAACTTTATTCAAATCAGAACTTTCATACAGAAGTTCTGTACAAAAAACTGATTTTTGCATCATCGGTACAAAATGGCCACTGGCAGCCATCTTGAATTTCGGACCACACCTAAAAACACTCGTTCCCGTCCCAGGGTCATAACAAAGGTACACAAGAAGTTTCGTAAAGATCTGTTCATAAATACGACCTCTAGCCCGAGCCATAGCCAATTGTTGACGTACGGACAGACGAACAGATGGCCAGACAGACAGATGGACAGACGGACAGATGGACGGATGGACGGACGGATGGACAGATGGACGACGGACGACGGGCCATGACAATAGCTCAAATTTGACTTCGTCAAAGTTGAGCTAAAAACAGATTTCTGCATCGTCGGTACAAAATGGCGGCTGGCAGCCATCTTGAATTTTGGACCGCACCCAAAAACACTCGTTCTCGTCCCACGTTCATAACAAAGGTACCCAAGAAGTTTCGTAAAGATCGGTTCATAAATACAGCCTCTAGCCTGAGCCGTATCCAATTGTTGACAGACGGACAGACGGACGACGGGCCATGACAAAAGCTCAAATTTGGCTTCACCAAAGTTGAGCTAAAAATACACAGGATTTCCTGTCCAAAATTTCGAAACTGAAAATATTGAAAAATGGAATCCTGGCTACTTTGGATATCGACAGTATGTATACGAACATTGATATTGATAAAGGTGTTAAATTGGTTAAAAATGTATTTGAAAAATATCCGGATGCAAAACACCCGGATGAACAAATTTTGGATCTTTTAGAGCTGAGCTTAAAAGGTAATGACTTTCAATTCAATGGAGAATATTTTCTACAAATAATGGGTTGTTCTATGGGCAAAAGATTTAGTCCTAATTTTGCAAGCATTTATGTAGCGGAATGGGAGGAAAATGCCATAAGCAAATGTGCAAAGCATCCTCTACCAAGTATGAAAGAATTCTGACTGGTGGATCTAAAGAAGGTTTTTAAAGAAATGTCCTCACATTGCACTAATTCTGATTTCTGATTTTGGACTTAATGGTGTTGCTGCTAGCTGGCTATCATCATACCTCAAGAATAGACAGCAGCGTGTATCAATAAACTGTAATCTGTCAAAGACTTCCATCTTGAATGTGGAGTCCCACAGGGCAGTTGCCTTGGTCCTGTTCTGTTTCTATTCTGTATTTCAAAAATGTTCACCATCATTGAATCTCATCTGCCTGACATCCATGGGTATGCTGATGACACACGGGTCTATTTCTCTTTTTGACCATCAATCAAGGATCAAACTAAAGCTCTAGAAACTATTGAATCATGTATTTCGGACATTCGCACATGGATGGTTTCAAACAAATTAATGTTAAACGATGATAAGACTGAATTCCTAATAACTGCTTCACGACAACAACTCACTAAAGTTGACATCAATTCAGTGAAGGTAGGAGATTCCGCCATCAGTGCAAGTAACAGAGTACGTAATCTCGGTGCCTTCTTCGACTCTACCATGTCTATAGACAGACATGTTACAAATATGTGCAATAAGGCTTTCAGAGGTCTATACAAAGTTAAACAGATAAGACAGTTCCTCACCAAAGACTCAACAAAAACCCTAGTCCATGCCTTTGTAACTTCACATTTGGATTATTGTAATGCCTTACTGTTCAACCTTCCACAATATCAGTACTCTCGCCTGCAGATGGTACTAAATGCATCAGCCCGAGTGGTATGTAAGGTATCACGATCTCAACACATCACTCCTGTTCTGAGGGATATGCACTGGCTGCCAGTGAAGTACAGCATAATTTTCAAAACTTTATTATTAGTTTTTAAGACACAAAACAACATGTCACTAGCCTACTTAGAAGAACTCCTTAATACCAAGAATGTGTGTCAATACA
The DNA here is from genome assembly GCA_031216915.1 of Pictodentalium vernedei. Lineage (NCBI taxonomy): Eukaryota > Metazoa > Mollusca > Scaphopoda > Dentaliida > Dentaliidae > Pictodentalium > Pictodentalium vernedei. Next base: position 601,543,368 of record CM062297.1, read on the forward strand.
ACCTGAGGTCCAATGGTAAAATGCTGCTACATGTTCCAAAACATAGGTGTAAGACATTTGGAGATAGGTCATTCTCATTTGCTGGCCCTCACTTGGGGAATAATTTACATGAACACCTAAAAAGACTGTCAAATGTCAACTTTTCGAGAAAGATCTCAAAACATACCTGTTTCAAAAAGCCTATAAGTGATGTTCTGGACTGTAAGATACTGTATATATTCTGTTTGTATATTTGCACGAGCTCAGTAACATGTACAGCACCTTAGAATATGGTTCTATATCTTCTGAAGTATAATTTTGGCACTATATAAATGTGTATATTATAATTATTATTATTAAGTTAAACTTTGGGCCCCATTAGTGAGCCAAAATATTAACCAAGGGACCAGATTTAAACAAACTTGAATCTGACCCACCTAGAGATGTTGTATACCAAATATGAAAGTATTCTGACTGGTGGATCTGAAGTCTTCTTAAACAAGTTGTTCAAAAAAGTATTTTGGATCACATTCAGCTAATCATGGCTCATCAACACTTTAGAGGAATGAAGTCATGAAATTATTATAGGGGTCTTCTTCTTTTTTTTTTTTACATAAACTCACTCTAATTCCTTCAAAACGCATTTTGTAGCAATTTTTTTCCTCTGTTTAATTGACTCCTGGGGTGGGGAGTGGAATTGGTGGTAAAGGTTGTTTTTTTTCAGGAGGGGGGGGGGGGGGGGTGAATAAAATCACTCTTAAATCTTTCAAAATATGTTTTGCAGCCAAACATTTTGTTACATCTAAAATGTTACTTCCCCCCCTCCCCCCCCCCCCCCCCCCCCCCCCCAAATATGAAAATATGAAAAGATTGTGACCACTGGATCTGAAGAAGATTTTTTTGGTATTTTATGGGTGCTATCTGACTTATGCCCCTTGTGGTGTCCCCCATGGGCGTGACAACTTTATTTGAACAAATTTGAATTGACATATGATAGGGAACATGCACACCAGATTTGGTTCAATTTGGTCATGTAGTTTGTGAGGAGAAATCGATAATGTAAAGTTTACACCGGACAGACGACAGGCAGACGACAGACAGAAAGTGATTAGTAAAGTTCCCCTTGAGCTTCGCTCAGGTGAGCTAAAAACTTCTAATTCTTCAGCTACATGGCCAATTCTGGCTCCCATTGGGAGCCCAAATATTAACCCAGGCACTCGATTTGAGCAAACTTGAAACTTGAATCTCACCCCACTTGAGATGTAGTATTTATAATAAATATGAAAGCATTCTGACTGGTGGATCTGAATAAGATTTTTAAAGAAATTTCTTCATATTGCACAAAGTTAAAATTCGGGCTCCCATAGGAGCCCAAATATTAACCCAGACACTCGATTTGAACAAAGTTGAATATGACCCCCATAGAGATGTTGTATACCAAATATGAAAGCATTCTACTGGTGGATCTGAAGAAGAAAATTTTTAAAGAAATTTCCTCATAATGCACAAAGTTAAAATTTTGGCTACCATAGGGAGCCCAAATATTAACCTAGTGACCCATTTGAATCTGACCCCCTTAGAGATGTTGTATACTAAATATGAAAGCATTCTGACTAGAGGATCTGAATAACATTTTTAAAGAAATTTCCTTATATTGCATTAAGTTAAAATTTGGGCTCCTACAGGGATGATGAATGGTTTTAGCACAACAGAGCGTGCAAGGACAATATGCGGTTTGTTAACCCTTGCAACCCCAAACTTTTGCATGGGGTTTAAGCATGTTTTAGTTTTGTTAGGTGACAATGACCTCCACTGAATTAATGTTGCATAATTTATTCAATGTCGTAAGTAAATGTCGCATTGTCCATGTCAATCACAGAAACAACCCCATCCTAGTTCAAACTCCTCCAAAACTGACAATTCCTGTGATGAAGTGCATGTCAATCGCTCCTTCTTTGCACCAGTGGAAAAGCAATTCACATCAAATAAAACAAGCAAATTCAGTGAATTCATGTCTCCCGTTGGGCAGCAGTTTCAAGGACCCACAATTGATGAAAGTGATCTACTACCCAAATTTCATCGAAATCGACTGACTGTAAGGAAAGTTAGAGTCTGGAAACGAAAAACACGGAAGGTGTGCACTTACTGTGTATTAGGAGCAGCACTGAATAAACAAACAGGTTACTTCTATTAAAAGTCTCTTTTCAGTAATTGGTTAATTGATGTTAAAAGTTTACTCATGAAAATGTATGTATTCTTTTTGGTGTTTGTGTTGTGAACTTTGATCATAAATAAATCATAATTGATTGATCAGAATTTTATTATTTTTTCTACAACCGCCTTCACATTATTCAACACACAACTTGGATATCTTTGTGTTAGAATGGAGGCAAATTCCCCTTTGAACATTTATGTGTGCAGCCGTGGACTGTACCATCAAAACTTCATGTAAGATTTTAAATGGCAATACTCATATCATATGAGAACTGTATTCAAAGATCGTACATGAAATGATGAAATAAAAACTGTTCATTCCTATAATCATCATCAATATTTTATAGTAGGTATTGATTACCACATTTAGATTTCCAAAATAATCTACAATATACCTTTTTGAATACCGATACTGGTATTCAATTTCAAATACCGTGCAACACTATAGCTAGATGGATTTTTAAGGAATTTTCTTCATATTGCACTAAGTTCCTCATATTGTACAATGTTAAAATATGAGATCAGGGAGTAAATTTGAACAAATTTGAAACTGTCACCACCACCGCCACCCCCCCCCCCCCACCCCCCACCCTCCCATATGGATGTTGTATACCAAATATCAGAATATTATAACTGGTGGATCTGAAGAAGATTTAAAAAGAATTTTCCTCATATTGCAATAAATTAAAATATGAGCACTGATAAGGAGCCCAAATATGAATCCAGGGACATGATTTGAACAAAATTGAATCTGCCACAATCAGGATGCTGTCTAACAAATATTCAAAGACCATGACCAGCTGAAGAAAAAGAATTTTAAAAAATATTCATTCTACTGAACTAAGTTAAAATTCCAATTTATGTAGGGATCCAGGGACCTGCTTTAAGCAAATTTGAATTTGACAACAATCAAGATCTTGTATGCAGAATATCAAAAAATTCTGACTGGTGGATCTCAAGCAGATGATTTTTTACGAATATTCCTAATATTGCATCAAGTTAAAATTTTAAAATTTGAGCTCCCATAGGGAGCTAAAGTATTAACTCAGGGACTTGATTTGAACAAATTTGAATTTGAGTCTGGTAAAGATGCTACATACCAACTGTCAAAGATTCTGAATACTGGATCTGCAGAAGATTTTTGAAGAATGTTCCTTACATTGCAACAAGTTAAATTTTGGGCTCCCATAGGAAACCCAAATGGAAGAAATGGAACACACTGCCATTCCCAAACTAGAAATGAAACTAGAAGAAAGATGTTCAGCACTGAAAGACCAACTGCTACTTAGTGAAATCCACGATAGGAAGTATAACTTACTGTTTTATGGTATACCTCTTAATCAGGATGAAAATACCTATGATGTGTTGGAAAATTTTTTCAGGGATGATTTAAAAATGGATGGTAAGGATTCTGAGAAAATTACAAGTAATATTGTGAATGCCCATAGACTCCCAAACTCAAAATTCTCCGATTCAAAGTCACCACTTCCACCTAAACCAATTATTGCAAGATTTGGATGTGATCATGACAAGCAGGCTATTCTCCACGCTGCACCCAAATTGAAAGGAACCAGGAAAAATATTCGGACAGATTTACCACCTGTACTCAAATGGGAACGTGGCAGACTTTCAAGTATAGCATACAAACTAAGAACAGAAAAGGGGTTAAAAACAAGGATCCATGTTGCAGGTGTCAGGGTCATCTTAGAAACAAGAGACTCGTTTTCAGCACCATGGAAGGAGTATGAGGGGTAGACTGTTCTGCAGAGTACATAGAGTTTCAATTGTTCAGTTAAATTCTTCCTAAACACAAAACTGACAATGTACAATGATCATCCTTACCAGCCACCCTTTCCTGAGTATTAGAAATCCTACAAATCCTACATGGACCTCACTGGCTCTGCAGCTAAATGTTACAGAGGTTGAGGTGTTAACACAATATGTCAAATCTAAGTGTATATCAACACCACCTATGAGCCCCACCCCAAAGAATGAACTACTTAATCTCAGGTGACAATACCCCAACTTACAGTTGGAGTGTTGTCACCTGAGATCAAGTGGTTAATTCTTTGATTCTAGGATGACCCCCATTTCCTCCTTATATTAATACAATATGTCAAATCCAAGTGTATATCAACACCACCTATGAGCCCCACCCCAAAGAAGGAGCGACTTGATCTCAGGTGACAATGCCCGAACTTAAAGTTGGGGTATTGTCACCTGAGATCAAGTGGTTAATTCTTTGATTCTAGGATGACCCCCATTTCCTCCTTATATTGGGGGTATCAACCATCAACTCTAATGGGATATACATTATCATTGGCCTTATTTAATTAGGCGGCCATTTGCCAAATAACAAATCGATCTGTAAGACGTACGCGTATCTCGATCAATTTTATAATTCCCATTCAACAATTAGGATCAGCGTGACGCTACATTTTACGTTCCCATGACGCGATACACATTGGTACGGCACTTAACGTAACGGAATAAGAATTAGTCAAAAATGAAAGCCGCTTAGAAGGAAGTAAACTTCCGAGCATGACAGAATACAGAATTCAGCACTTCTGTTATGCATTTTTTAGGATGAAAGACGCCGATGGGGATCGAACCACTGCCTTGATGAGAGTGCACTTCTGCGGCACCAATCACCTAGCGAAACTGGACCAGCGCCATAGACCACTCGACTACCGACAAGCCCCAAAAAAGGCATGCTAGCAGATCGAGCATCCATGGAACTGGCACAGTCCACACAAAATTACTCGGTATCCCCCAGAATTAGTTGTTTACAATGAATTATACCATATAATGCAGATGAAATCAGTGAGAATCAATCTCTTTTTCAAATTTCCTGCTTAAGGTACAGAATACAGAATTTGGCACTTCTGTTATGCATTTTTTAGGATGAAAGACTCTGACGCCGATGGGGATCAAACCACTGCCTTGATGAGAGTACACTTCTGCGGCACCAATCGCCTAGCGAAACTGGATCAGCGCCATAGACCACTCGACTACCGACAAGCCCAAAAAAAGGCATGCTAGCAGATCGAGCGTCCATGGAACTGGCACAGTCCACACGAAATTACTAGGGAACCCCCAGAATTAGTTGTTTACAATGAATTATACCATGTAATGCAGATGAAATCAGTGAGAATCAATCTCTTTTTCAAATTTCCTGCTTAAGGTAAAGAATACAGAATTCGGCACTTCTGTTATGCATTTTTTAGGATGAAAGACTCTGACGCTGATGGGGATCGAACCACTGCCTTGATGAGAGTACACTTCTGTGGCACCAATCGCCTAGCGAAACTGGACCAGCGCCATAGACCACTCGACTACCGACAAGCCCCCAAAAAGGCATGCTAGCAGATCGAGCGTCCATGGAACTGGCACAGTCCTCGGATCGCTAGTTGAATGGTGCCGCAGAAGTGTACTATTACGCTTCCATATCTCCGCTCCAATACCCAACCCGCGTCAATCAGACATCAATACCGCTGATGAAAAATAGAATCTTTTTATACCTTCCTTGCGTAGTATTAACCCCCTCCCCCAATCCTGCCCCCTTGCCCAATCCTTCCAGGGTGTGTAAATGTTTTGTCCCCACCCACTATTGCAGCATATATATGCCCCCCACCACTGATCTAAGTGCAGCCCCTCCTATAATGTCTACACTGACAATCATAGGCTAGGGTTCCATACACCCCCCCCTCCCCTGCCCCCATATACACATGATGTACGCATTGACATATACCCAATGATCATAATCTCACAACATATACACGCTATGTTTTAGGTGTAATTGCTCTATACACTAATTTATATCACCCCCCCCCCCCTCCCCCCCCCGGTTCAGCAAGTTTATAAATGAGAATATTTGGAATTATTCTTGTCTATTGAGCCCATTGGGTTCTAGTGTTTGAAGTTTGTTAATCCAAAATGCTTCACGACCCCTCATGTAAGCTGTATTTTGTTGATTAATTTGTTCAGTCCCAATAATCTTAAAATTCTTTATACTATGGTTTTTGGTCAGAAAATGATGTGGTATCGGTTCATGCATAACCTCAAGTTTTATTCTACTCAGATGGTTTTGCATTCTCTCATACAATTTTGTCCCCGTCTCTCCCACATACACAACTTCATTGCACTTGTCGCAGAGAATCCCATATATCACATTCCTGGACATGCAGGTGATTTTTTTGCCTATGTGGTAGGCCGTTCCGTTCTTGTCTGAGAATTGTTTTGTTTGGAGCATAAACCCACAGATTGCATAATTTCTCTCGCATCTATCAGATCCCGTCCCTTGATTGCTGAACATTTTTATTATGCTTGCTATGGACTATGATATCTCCCAAATTTTTCAGTCTTTTGTACGAAATCAGGGGAGGTTTTTCGAATGCCAACTTCATGCGCTTTGAGCGGTGTAAAATGGGCATCTGCTCCCGCATTATTTTCATGATGTCGGGGAAGCGCCGCGAGTAGGTGACCACAAACAGAACTCTTTCGCCGGTTGATTTGTTGGATCGTTTTTCAAGTAACTGTTTACGCTCGATTTGGTCGACCTTTTTAGTTGTTCACTTACAAACTTTTCGTCGTAACCTCTGGCATGCAGGTGTTATTTTATATCATTTTTGTGGCATTCCTATTCAGCATTATCGGAACAAATTCTTTTTACTCTTGAAGCTATTCCATATGGTATCGCTCTTTTAGTGTTGATTGGTTGATCTGACTTTGCCTGCAGGTATTGATGCGTGTCCGTGGGTTTTGTATATAAACCGGTTTTAAGAAATCCGTCTTCAATTTTGACTATCGTATCTAAGAATTCTATCCCATTTTCAGACCACCTTAAATCAACCTGTATTCTTGGGTGTATCGTATTTGCCAAAGAATGATATTGTTTCAGAGACTCCAACCCATGTGTCCATACTCCCCAGATATCATCAACGTACCGTACCTGTTCAAGGGGGTGTAACTTCAATGCTTTTGACAGTTTCTCTTCCCATTCACCCATATATGTGCACGCATAATTCATCCCTAATCGCGAACCAATTGCACCGCCGTCCGTTTGTAAATAATGTCTTCCTTTAAATGAAAAATTGTTATTGTCCAAAACAGTTTCTATTAGTTTAAGACCTGTCTCTGTTGGGAATAATTTTCTTTTACAGTTTTCTAGTGCTTTTTTACATGCTAATATACCTTCATTATGTGGGATGCTTGGATATAGTTTCTTGATGTCCATACAGTACACTATGCTGTTTTCAGGGAGTGGTTGGGGTATACAGTCCAGTCTGTTCAAGAAATGTGTGGTGTGGCGTGTGGAGGTTGGTAATGACTCAATGTGTTGTTTTAATTCAAACTCCATCACTTCTATTGGGTGGTTTATTCCCAAAATTATTGTTCTTAAAGGGGCTTCATTTTTATGCATTTTGGGGTTACCTTTTACTCCACCAGTGGTTTATTCCCGAAATTATTGTTCTTAAAGGGGCTTCATTTTTATGCATTTTGGGGTTACCTTTTACTCTACCAGACTGTGGCTGCTTAGGTATCATGTATGCTAATACTTTTTTGTCTATCAGTTTGTTTTTATCTAGTTTTTTGAGTTGGCTTTTAATCTTGTTTGTTATTTTCTCTGTCAGATTTACAGGTACTTCTTTGTAATGTTGTTTGGTTCCCCAACTCCATCAAGATCTCATTTTCATATTTTCTTGCATCCAAAACAGTTATTCCAGACCCTTTATCAGCTGGTCGCACGACTACTGTATTATCACTTAACAACTCTTTCAGAGCCTTCTCTTCCATTTTTGTTATGTTGTTTCGCACGCGTTTTTTTATGCCCTTCAAAATATCTTCCTGTACTATCTCTAAATAAAGGTCAAGGTGCTTATCTCTATCTTCTTCAGGAGTCCACGGGTTGCACTCTTTAAATTTATCATTAATATATTGCTGTTTATTGTCTAGGAAATACTCACATAGTCGCATTCTGTGCTCCCATTCTTTTATCTCAACGATAAGATTCGCTATATCCAAAGTTCTTTCCGTTGGGACAAACTTGAGACCCCTTTTAAGTAATGTTCTTTGGTGTTTTGTTAGTTTCTAACCGGATAAATTAAACACGTTATTTTGCTGATTTATTTTAGTTTCATTGTGCAGAATTTTACTCTTTATATCTACATAAATGTTATTTTGATCATCGCTGATATTCTTAACTTCTACAGATTCCTCCTTTATGGAAGGTTTCTCAGATTTTTTGTTGGTAATTTGTTTTGAATAACCCAGGGGATTCACAGATTCGTCCTCTTTGGAGGGTTTCTCGGACTTTTTGTCGGTAATTTTTTTTAATAACCCCCGGGATTCAGTTTTGGTTCATCCCTACAGAACATGGAAATATTTTGTGATTGCAAGTATTTGTATTTGATTGTTTTAGGCCCATTTGTCTTTTTCATACTTCCAATCATTTGTGCAACCTGCACTCAAGACCAAGATCGAGTAGTTCATTCATTCCATGGTGATCCCCCCCCCCCCCATCAAGCTACTTTCATCACCTTAGATCAAGTAGTTCATTCCATGGTGACCCCCTCTCCTCCTTATACTTAAAGTATTGACTTTTGAAACTTCTAATGAGATATACATTATCATTGGCAATATCAAATTATATAAAAAAACTATAATAATACCACTGCTCCTGTAGCTAAGTGCTACAGAGCAAGAAGTGTTGATACAGTGTGATACTTCCCAGGGTATAAGACCACCAATTGTGAGCAACCGCCCACCTGCCTTATTGTACAAAACCTACGACCTGTGAGCCCCACCCCATGTGTTACCTGAGATCAAGTAGGTCATTCTAGGGGAGCCCCCCTTCTCCTTCTTACATTTGAAGTATTGACTTCTGAAACTTTTAATGGGACATACATTATCAATGACTTTATCAAATTAGAAAAAAACTATTGTGACACCACTGCCTCTGTAGCTTAGTGCTGCAGATCCAGAGGTGTTAATATAGTGTGACACTTCTCTGTGTACAATATCACCAACTGTGAGCCCCCACCCCATTTATTGTATAAAGCTGACAACCGGTGAGCCCAACCCCTTGTCTCCTGAGTGGTTCATTCTATGGTAACCCCCTCTCCTATTACATTTGAAGTATTAACTTTTGAAACTTCTAATGGAATATACATTATTACTGGCCTTATTAAATTATAAAAAAAACAAAAAACTATAATAATTCCACTGCCACCCCATTTATTGTACAAGGCTGACAACCTGTGAGCCCCACCCCATGTACTACCTGAGACCAAGTAGTCATTTTATGGTGACCCCTCTCCTCTTACATTTGAAGTATTAACTTTTGAAACTTCTTATGGGATATACATTACCATTGCCCTTAATAAATTATATATAGAAAAAACTATAATACTGTCAGTGTATTAATGCATGAAAGTTCCAATTTGATGGACATTATAATTGATTTTATCAAATTATATAAAAACCTAAAATAACAGCACTGTCTCAGTAGCTTCAATGTTACAGAGGCAGTGGTGTTATTTGAGTGTGACAACTTCCAATGTATATCATATTATCACCTTATCAAAGTATTAAAAAACTATTATAACACCACCATTACATACATGTGATTGGTGTATTATTTCCTGAAAGTTCTAACAGGGTAAACATCAGTGATATAAAATCTAGCGATTATCACCCCACCTCCATCACCACCCCTCATCCCGTCAGAGAAGTGCCAAGTGTGATTAGGGTGTATCTGAATTTATTTTATTTGAGCAGGGTTATACAATTAATGAAGACAAAGAAACCAGCCCCCACCCACCAGGAGGGGCAACAAAAATACATCTTAACAAGAGCTCGCATAGCGCTGAAGCGCATTTCCATATTTCCAATGGCCATAACTCACACAAGAATAATGCAATCAGCATAAACTCAAACTTGATCTGTAAGTCATCGTTCTATAGCAGTTTACCAAAAATGAAATCATTCGGTTGAAGCATTTCCAAAAAAAAATCCTGAAAACTAAAGTGTGACCGACAGACTGACTGACAGACTGAGGGATGGACAGAGTGCAAATGAAACTTGATCTGTAAGTCACCGTTCTATAGAAGGTTACCAAAAATGAAATCATTCCGTTCAAGTGTTTCCAAAAAAAAGTCCGGAAAACTTATATTTTGGTGCTTTTCCATATTTCCAAGGGCCATAACTCACACAAGAATAAGGCAATCAGCATGAAACTCAAACTTGATCTGTAAGTCACCGTTCTATAGTAGGTTACCAAAAATGAAATCATTCCGTTGAAGCGTTTCCAAAAAAAGTCTGGAAAACTGATATTTTGGCACTTTTCCATATTTCCAAGGGCCATAACTCACACAGAAATAATGCAATCAGCATAAACTCAAACTTGATCTGTAAGTCATCTTTCTATAGTAGTTTACCAAAAATGAAATCATTCCGTTGAAGTGTTTCCAAAAAAGTCCGGAAAACTGATATTTTGGCACTTTTCGATATTTCAAAGGGCCATAACTCACACAAGAATAATGCAATCAGCATGAAACTCAAACTTGACCTGTAAGTCATCATTCTATAGTAGGTTACCAAAAATAAAATTATATGGTTGAATCATTTAAAAAAAAAGTCCGGAAAACTAAAGTGTCACTGACAGACTGACAGACTGACGGACTGACGGACTGACAGTCTGACGGATGGACAGAGTGCAAACCTATAGTCCCCTCCGGCGATGCCGGTAGGGGACTAATAATAAATCCAGTGTGTCGCTTTTATAGTCAGCGGACATTTATATTCAGGTAATATATCTTCAGGTTGTGTGGGACAAAGAGTTACTTCGCAACACAAGATTATTACTTTCCACACATTATTTATTTATTGATTTATTGTTGTTTAAGGTCACATACTTCTGCACAATGGCTAATCATGACCACAACATGAAGATAAAGTCAAGGTCAGTCAATCATTTATACCCCATGATGCCTATTTTAGAGGACTTGCACCCCAAGCATTAGTGACTGGGTCCTATTTTACCAGTGAAACAGAGCATGTTTACCACAGTAAACAAGCACTGCTTCACTTCCCGGGGTTCCCATGGGGGAGTTTCCACACGTTCCATCGGCATTGAGTGATTCATTTTGGTTTTATCAAGTGTATGCATTATCCCACTGTTATTCTTTTGAGGTCAGGTCATTCAATTTTCCGATATGATTATCTCATCAAAAGGTTGTGAATGTGTGGATTGTTTGTTAGTGGGTGAATCCGTGTTAAAGTTATTCCTTTCTTAAGGGCTATGCGAGATGTCGACTAACAGTGTGTGAAGCTCGTCTCGTAAAGATACTGAAGCAACTGAATGTGTGATTTATTTTTGTTTCACAAAGTGTACGCATTATCCCACTGTTATTTTCTTGAGGTCAACAAATTCAAGTTTCTAACATGATTATCTTAGCAAAAGGTCACCACTGTATGATTATTGGGTAAGCACCAGTCTTCGGAAAGTTCAGAACGGTTGAGTTCTGTACTTTCTGAGGCAGGGCGCTATGTCGTGCGGGGACCGAAGGATTCAGCTTGTCGCTTGACCTTTGTCTTGATTTGAAGGTATGTACATATGTACATGTGTCTGTATATATGGGTATATATGCATATATGTGTATATATATAATATATATATGTACGTATATAAGAGAAAATTATTAAAGTTCAAAACAAATACAACAACATCACTGACTATATTCCTGCTAGTGCTTTCACCGCTCTCTATGCGGATCTTCAGGCATTTTTTCATATGTTCCGGATTATAGTACTTGAAAAAATGCCTGAAGATCCGCATAGAGAGTGGTGAAAGCGCTAGCAGGAATATATTCAGTGATGCACTCGTATTTGTTTTGAATTTTAATAATTTTTTCTTATAACTACCAGCACAAGGATTTGTTTATAAACTTCTGAAGTATGTATATATATATATATGTTTAATGGGCAGGCATAAGACCTCTACCCTGATTACAGTAAACTGGGTACTTGAAAGAGAAAAATACACATTACTCCGTAGAAATCATTATGTTCAATGTACAGGAAGATTCCACCTCTCAATTTCATATTAATTAAGATATGTTATGTGATCACTACTTGCCAATGCTTGGTAGCCAACTTTTATTATATTTACGTAGAAGAATTGTATTTTTGATTTTCGTGAGAGCAATAATTTTTGTCATGTTAGCCAGCCACAAATTATATCCTAATGACATCATATTTAAATATGGCTAATCAAATTACGTTGGATGAGATTGAGCTAGATAGTTGATTTAACTTTGCCTCTAATTTTCATGAAAATGTCGAGGATGATACACATAACAACATCCCGTCTCCATTTGTAGAAACAAATCATAGTTGTAAGTACTATAATCCGGAACATATGAAAGATCTCATCTCGAACAAAGACTCCCAATTTTCGCTTTTTCATATGAACAATCGTAGTTTGACTGCAAATTGGGATGACTTCCACAGTTTGATTTGTGATATCCAGCCCGACAATAACACACTCGGTGTTCTTGGCCTGGCCGAAGTCTTTAGCACATGCAAAAACATAGCTTTTGAACTAGAAGGTTATCATCCACTAATTAGTCATTTGCGACCACCAGACAATGATGGCAGGGGTAGGTGTGTTTATTAAAGATTCGATAATAACCTATAGAGTCCGAGAAGATTTATCGGTATTTATCCCTCATGTTTTCGAATCAGTTTTTATTGAATTAACTTCTAAACATAAGTGTATAATAGGAATTATATATAGGCCAAATACTGCCCCAAAAGCTGATCTGGACATTTTTATTACCGTAATGCACTATTCGAACTCATTGAAACAATAAAGACACAACATAAAAATTTATACTTAATGGGGGATTTCAACATTGATTTACTGGGATTTAATAAACATGCAAAAAACCAACTTACATGTTGATACTATGTTTAGTGAAGGATTCATGCCTGTCATTACGAGGCCAATGCGAGTGACCGAAACTACGGCAACCCTTATTGACCATATCTATTGTAATAACACAGAAGGGGCCATGGCTGGAATTATCTCAACCGATGTAAGTGACCATTTTGCTATGTTTTGTATGCGTCCCCACTCGCGGTTGAAAAGTAATATGGCACCTATTTCAATACGAACATTCAAAAAAGAAAGCATAGATCACTTTAAAAACCTACTCAGTAATTCTGACTTCTCGAATGCGTTATCAGCAACCTGTCCAATTGAAGCTTACGATCATTTTCGGGAAATATTTGATGATGGTTTCAATAAAGCGTTCCCATTGCAAGAAGTGAAAAAATCTAAAAAAAACATCAAACGAGCACCATGGATGACAAATGGGCTTTTGTGTTCATCAAAGGTCAAAAAGAAACTATTTGCAAAAAAACTTAGGAACCCCACAGCCGAGAATATAGCTGAATACAAACGTTATTGTACAGCATTCAACCGCTTGAAGTGTGTTACAAAAGCTGATTATTATAATACAATACTATTGGAAAATAAAAATAACATAAAAAAACCCCTGGGATATCTTACACAAAGCTATCAATAAAAGTGGCCGCATGACTATAATACCGCCACATTTTGTCGAAGGCCAATTTGAATACACGGATCCCAGAGAAATCGCCAATAAATTCAACTCCTTTTTTTGCAAACGTGGGTAAAAAGATAAACTTGAACTCAGCCAACACAGACCACCATTTTTCTAACTACTTAGTTAACCCAAGCTCCCAATCATTCTTTGTAGCCCCAGCTTGCGAGGTCGAACTAATTGCCTGCGCCAGAGGGCTGAAGTCAAAACATAGCAAAGACTACCTCGGTATCTCAACAAAACTTTTGAAAGACGTAATAAGAGAAATCTCCCAACCAATGACACACATAATAAACTTATCGTTTACGAATGGTATCGTACCTCCAAAAATGAAACTTGCCAAAGTCATTCCCCTATTCAAAGCAGGTGAAAAAGAAAAGTTTAATAACTACCGCCCTGTAAGTATACTGCCTGTGTTTTCTAAACTACTAGAGAAACTGATGTATAACCGAGTCTCATCCTTTCTTAATACTAATGGATTCCTATATAATTACCAGTCTGGCTTCTGGAAAAAACATAGTACAGTACATGCAATCTTACACCTTCTTAATACTGCCGCAACGGAGAACGATAAGCAGTCAAAAGATTGCACATTGGCTGTCTTCTTGAACTTCTCCAAAGCTTTTGATACAATCGATCATGGAACATTATTAAGCAAGCTGGAACACTATGGTATTCGGGGTATTGCACATTCATGGTTTCAGGACTATCTTAGAAATAGAAAACAGTTGTACAGTACTCGGATAATATGTCAGATTATGAAAATATTGTCAAGGGGGTACCACAGGGTTCAATACTAGGGCCCCTCCTCTTTCTTATCTATATAAATGACATAAGTAACTCTTGTCTTCTCAGATTCCTTTCCTTCGCAGACGACACAACAGCACATGCTTCGAACAGTAATTTAGATATTTTAACTGACCATGTAAACTCAGAAATTCAAAAACTGAATGAGTGGTGTTCTGCAAATAAATTATCCCTAAATGCTGCAAAAACCAACTTCATGTTCGTACACCCATCCGGAGATTCTCACACTTCAAAAAATAAAACAATAACTATTAACAATACCCCAATCAACGCTATTGGAAATGAATTAGATTTTAATTATGTTAAGTTTTTGGGGATTAGGATGGATGAAAACCTTACTTTCAAACACCACGTTCAAGATGTATGCTGCAAAATATCTAGAGCACTTTTTATAATGAATCGAGCTAAAAGATACCTCTCTCTCAAATCACTAAAAACGCTCTACTTTTCGCTGGTCCAGTCACATTTACTACATGCCATACAGGTATGGGGGCATGTCCCCTCAACAAGAAGAATCCTCACTTTGCAAAAAAGGCAATGCGAATTATAAGCAATAAAAAATTCAATTCACATACCGATCCCCTGTTCAAATTCCATGGAATATTAAAATTCCCGGACCTATATTAATTGCATATTCTTTTGTTTATGTATGACTGGATCAACAACAACTTACCAGAAAGTTTAAAAAACTGTTACACAACATATAAGAATCCATATGGGATGGCCACCAGGCAATGCGGACAACTGTACACATTAAAACCCCGAATGAACTTCACAGCCATGTTACTATTACGTATGTTTCCGAGGGCTTGGAATAATGTTGAACAAAGAGACCAAAACCTTACTAGACCTGCATTCAACAAACGTATGAGGGAAAAATTTCTTAATGGTTATTCATCCCTAATCTCCCGCGGAAACAGACAGTGCCCCGACTGCATAATACTGCATAATAGTGCATAAAAATAAATAGAGCGTGTTTTTACAATTTCACTACACTAAGAGATAACATTTCCAACTGAAAATGAAACTACATGCGGTCAATCTAAAAAATTCTACAGTAAGGATTATTGGGTGATAAATTCAAAATTGTATTCAAAGCTATTGGAAAAACTGGGTTAGTTACCTGTCAATCACAAGCTTGTATCTCACCATACCTTCACATGGAGGGATTATTATTATAATTATTATTATTATTATTATTATTATTATAATCCCATAAACACAAATGTTAGAAGTGGCTGAAGGTTAAATACTGTAGTGCTACCAAGTATTGGCTTGTATTTATTTTGCTATTTTCGTTGATCTGTTCTATTTTTTTATTTTATTTTTTTCCAGCGGGACTGGCTAGAAGAGAGCTATTTAAGCTATGCCAGTTCCGGGCAGTTCCAAAATTAACATGTGCATTATTATTATCTAAAAAGTTTTTGTTGTTCTTCGCTCATATGTACAAACAGTTATTTGCTATGCTCATGTAGATGCTGCTAAATAAAGACAAAGACCCAAATATCAACCCAGGAACTTGATTCAAACAAAGTTGAATCTGACAACTCTAAGGATGCTGTACAAGAAAAAAAGAAAGATTTGCCAGGTGGAGTTTTTAAGAATTTCCCTCAAATTTCACTATGTTAAAATTTGAGCTGCTGTGTTAGTACCCAAATATGAACTCAATAACTTGATTTGAACAAACTTCAATCTGATCACCCCAAGGATAATTAAGTCAAATATTGAAAGGTTCTGACTGGTAATTCTGGAGGAAAAGAATTTTTTTAATTTTTGAAGACTGCTGACTCAGCATTTTTCCATTACGAACAGAATTAAAATAGGAAGTCCCCATATGTTACCATATATGACACAAGTAATTAAAAATTTTTTGGCCTACTCTATTCTACTGTTCCTAAAGATGACTCATACCAAATAACAATTCTCTGTTCCATGCAAATTTGGAAATATGGGCTATTTTGCTCCTGGTGTTCCCATGGTGATGCAAAAATTTGGGGGTGGGGGGGCGGGGGGCGGGTAGGTATGAATCAGGTACTTAGGACTCAAAATTGGCCTAAACTGTTCAGCATATCGAAAAAAAAAAATTACAGTGTACACATCTATCAAAAGCTGAATACATGTACTAAATATGAACTTTTTTCCATCCATCAGATCATGAGACGAAGATTTGTTTTTAAATTTTGGGGCAAATGGGGGTCTGCAAACTGACTTCAACAAAATTGAAATGGCCCAACCCAACAATCAATAACATAAAATGTTATTGGAATCAGCCTGGGGGGGGGGGGGGGGGGGGGATGGCATTGTGGTAACCGGTTCTCATCAGATCACTGAAGTTAAGCAACATTGAGCCTGGTTAGTCCTCGGATGGGTGACCTTCTGAGCGATCAATTTGGATTCCCGTGCTGTGTACCTGGTCAAGCCACTTAACCCCCATTGTCCACATGGGGGCACGATGACGCCATGTGCTAAGGCATGTCTTCAACCAATCTAACCCTGCCTGTGCTGCAGTGCAGAGTTACGATGTTGGGGAGCTGGCAGCTGCACGTTGTTGCACGGTGGTTCTCCGGGTACTCCAGCTTCCTCCACCCATAAAACTGTCACGGTCATGATTAGCCATTGTGCATAAGAATGTGACCTTAAACACCAAAAATAAATAAATAATAATAATCGGAAACAGCCAAGTAGTTTAGAAGGAGAATACTCAAACACCACCTTTATGATGGGCGGCAGATAAACGATAGATGAAGAGCTCAGGTGAGCTAGCAACACCATTGAGCAATATAAATGTCCTGTCAGAACAGGGCTTAATTTAAATACAAATTGTGGCAACCAAAAATTCACCAAGTTTGCATAAAGACAAAATATTACAAAAAGAAATAGAACAAACAAAACAAGAGGCCCCAGGGGGCCTGAGGGCGATCACCTGACATGGTAGCCTAAATATCAACCCACAGAATTGATTTCAACAAGCTGCATCTGCTCCTCCTAAGAAAAGCTTATACCAAATATCCAAAGATTCTGACCAGTGGATCTAAAAAAAAGAAGATTTTTAAAGAATATTCCCCGTATTGAATCCTACAGAGAGCCCATATATGAACCCAGGGGCTTGGTTTTAACAAACTTGAATATCACCCCCCTAAGGATGCTGCACACCAAATATCAAAACATTCTGACTGCTGGATCAGAAGAAGATGATTTTTAAAGAAAATTCCTCTTTTTGAACTAAGTTACAATTCAAGCTCCCACAGTGAGTCCAAATATGGACCTAGGGACATGGCTTGAACAAACTTAAATCTTACCCCCCTAAGGATGCTGCATACCAAATATCAAAACATTTCAACTGCTGGATCTGAAGAAGATTTTTAAAGAAAATTCCTCATTTTGAACAAAGTTATAATTCAGGCTACCAAAGTGAGCCCAAATATGAACCCAGGGACTTGGCTTGAACAAACTTGAATCTCACCCCCCTAAGCATGGTGCATACCCAATATCAAAAGATTCTGCCTTCTGGATCCTGAGAAGAAGATTTTCAAAGAAATTTGCCTGAAATGCACTAAGTTAAAATTTGGGCTCCTATACTGAGTCCAAATATAAACCCAGGGAGCCGATTTGAACAAACTTGAATCAGATCCACCCCACAATGTTGCATACCAAATATCAAAAGATTCTGCCTGCTGGATCTGGTGCATAAGATTTTTTTTAGGAAATTTGCCTGAAATGCACTAAGTTTGAATTCGTGCTTCTATAGTGAGCCCAAATATGAATCCAGAGGGCCGATTTGAACAAACTTGAATCAGATCCACCCCACAATGTTGCATACCAAATATCAAAAGATTCTGCCTGCTGGATCTGGAGAAGAAGATTTTTGAAGAAATTTGCCTGAAATGCACTAAGTTCGAATTCAAGCTTCTATAGTGAGCCCAAATATGAATCTAGGGAGCCGATTTGAACAAACTTGAATCAGATCCACCCCACAATGTTGCATACCAAATATCAAAAGATTCTGCCTGCTGGATCTGGAGAAGAAGATTTTTTAAGAAATTTGCCTGAAATGCACTAATTCCAAATCAGGCTCTTATACTGAGCCCAAATATGAACCCAGGGGGCCGATTTGAACAAACTTGAATCAGATCCACCCTACAATGTTGCATACTGAATATCAAAAGATTCTGCCTGCTGGATCTGGAGAAGAAGAATTTTGAAGAAATTTGCCTGAAATGCACTAAGTTTGAATTTGACCTTCTATAATGAGCCCAAATATGAATCTAGGGAGCCGATTTGAACAAACTTGAAACAGATCCACCCCACAATGTTGCATACCAAATATCAAAAGATTCTGCCAGCTGGATCTGGAGAAGAAGATTTTTTAAATTTGCCTGAAATGCACTAAGTTCGAAATCGGGCTCCTATACTGAGCCCAAATATGAACTCAGGGGGCCGATTTGAACAAACTTGAATCAGATCCACCCTACAATGTTGTATACCAAACGTCAAAAGATTCTGCCCGCTGGATCTGGAGAAGAAGATTTTTGAAGAAATTTGCCTGAAATGCACTAAGTTCGAATTCGACCTTCTATAGTGAGCCCAAATATGAATCTAGGGAGCCAATTTGAACAAACTTGAATCAGATCCCCCCACAATGTTGCATACCAAATATCAAAATATTCTGCCTGCTGGATCTGGAGAAGAAGATTTTTTAAGAAATTTGCCTGAAATGCACTAAGTTTGAAATCGGGCTCCTATACTGAGCCCAAATATGAACCCAGGGGGACGATTTGAACAAACTTGAATCAGATCCACCCTACAATGTTGCATACCAAATATCAAAAGATTCTGCCTGCTGGATCTGGAGAAGAAGATTTTTTTATGTTTTTCCCATTGCCTACAGTGTTAAAAAGTGCTGACTCAGCACTTTTTCAAAGTCCTGAAAAAAGTACCTTGTGATCAAACCGATAGGGATTTTTTTTAACCATTCTATTCTACTGGATAAAAGTAAGCTTTATACAA
This sequence comes from Pictodentalium vernedei, assembly GCA_031216915.1. NCBI lineage: Eukaryota > Metazoa > Mollusca > Scaphopoda > Dentaliida > Dentaliidae > Pictodentalium > Pictodentalium vernedei. Next base: position 601,563,005 of record CM062297.1, read on the forward strand.
AATAAGAATTCTCTGTGCCATGTAGTTTTAGAGATATGGCAGTTTTAAGGTTTTTTCTATTTTTCTGGAACCTATATTCAAACCTGGCCTGTATTACTAGCTGGAAAATACACATATCAACTTTGGTTGAAATCAAATAATCCAAACTGGAGTTATCAGTCGGAAACCAATTGTTCACAGACAGATGGATGGACCGACGGATGGACCGATGAAAGTCATGACTATAGCCCTGACTATAAACAGTCAGGCTAAAAATACATTTTGTACCAAAGAAAAAATATTGCATGAATGGCCCTGGGTGAGGAGGAGGTGGGGTGGGGGTGAGGGGTGGGGGAGAGTGGGGGTGTGTCAGGGGAGTCCATTTTTTTCTACGTGGTCAGTCTAAATGCTTCAGAATGCATTTTGAGCAGAGAAAAAAAAATATACCTAACTGGCACCATGGGGGTGGGGGTGGGGGGTGGGGGTGGGGGGGTGTTTGTCTGGGTTTTTAACCACAAACTTTAAAAAAGCATTTTTGAAGAAAGAAAAAAGAGTGCCTAATTGCCCCCTGGTGGGTGGGGGGGGGGGGGGGGGGGGGGGGGGGTTGTGTCTGGATTTTTAACCACAAACTTTAACCAAAACTGTAAAAAAGCATTTTTGACAAAAGGAAAAAAAGGTAGTGACTGTAAATATTTCAAAATGCATATTGGAGGAAATAAAAAAAAAAAATGCCTAATTTGGGGGAGGGTGGGGGAGGGGGTGTGGTGGTGGTGTTTGTCTGATTTTGTAACCAAAACTGTAAACCAGCATTTTTGACGAAAGAAAAAAAAGGTGCCTAATTGGCCCCCGGAGGGGTGGGGGTGGAGGGATGGGGGGGGGGGGGGGGGGGTTCCACATGTAGTGACTGTTAATAGTTCAAAATGCATATTGGAGAAAAAAAGAAAAAAAAAAGCCTAATTGGGGTGGGGGTGGGGGTGGTGTTTGTCTGGGTTTTTAACCACAAACTTTAAAAAAGCATTTTTGAAGAAAGAAAAAAAGTGCCTAATTGCCCCCTGTTGGGTGGGTGGGGGGGGGGGGGGGGAGGTGTTACGTGTGTTTAAAAAAAGGTTCTGCATGTAGTGACTGTAAATAATTCAAAATTCATATTCGAGGAAAGAAAAAAAAATGCCTAATTGGGGGGGGGGAGGGGGAGGGGGAGGGAGGGGGGGATGGGTGGGGGAGATTTGCGGATAATTTGTGTCTGGATTTTTAACCACGAACTTTAACCAAAACTGTAAAAAAGCATTTTTGACAAAAGAAAATAAAAGGTTGTGACTTACAGTAAATAGTTCAAAATGCATATTGGAGGAAATAAAAAAAAAAAAAAATGCCTAATTTGGGGGAGAGTGAAGGGGGGGGGGGGGGGGGGGGGGGTGTGGCGGTGGTGTTTGTCTGGGTTTTTAACCAAAACTGTAAACCAGCATTTTTCACGAAAGAAAAAAAAAGTGCCTAATTGGCCCCCGGAATGGGGGGGGGGGGGGGGAGGGGGTACATGAGTTTTAAAAAAGGTTCCACATGTAGTGACTGTAAATAGTTCAAAATGCATATTGGAGAAAAAAAAGAAAAAAAAAAAAAAGCCTAATTGGGGGGGGGGGGGGGGGGGGGGGTAGGGGGTGGTGGTGTTTGTCTGGGTTTTTAACCACAAACTTGGAGTCATCCTACCAAGCTACAATGAAATCCCTTCAAAATTTTGGCCTGTGGAATATACTAAAGGTTTTCGGGCTTCGGGCCTCTGTTGCCATCACAGTTGCCCAAAAGGGGACGTTCTCATCTAGACATTTTTTGAAGTCAACCTATCAAGTTACAATGAAATCCCTCCATAAATATGACCTGTAGACTGTGCTAAAGGTTTTCGGGCTTCGGGCCCCTGTTGTGTTCACAGTTGCCCAAAAGGGGATGTTCTCATCTAGACATTATATGAAGTCAACCTGTCAAGTTACAATGAAATCCCTTCATAAATATGACATGTAGACTGTACTAAAGGTTTTCGGGCTTCGGGCTCGGGCAGCCATCATGGTTGAATGATCGCAACCAATAGAGGACATTCTCATCTGGGCATCATGTGGATTGATCCTACAAAGTTACAAGGAAATCCCTTCATAAATATGACCTGTAGACTGTGCTGAAGGTTTTCGGGCTTCAGGCACCTGTAGCCGTCACAGTTGCCCAATCAAGTCCTAAAGGGGACTTTCTCATGTAGACATTATATGAAGTCAACCTATCACGTTACAATGAAATCCCTCCATAAATATTACCTGTAGACTGTGCTAAAGGTTTTCGGGTTTTGGGCTCGGGCAGTCATGACGGTTGATAGATCACGCCCAAATGGGGAAATTCTCATGTAGACATCATACGGAGTCATCGTATCAAGTTACAATGAAATCCGTCCATATTAAACATGACCTGCAGACTGCCCTAAAAGTTTTTGGGTTTCGGGCTTGGGCAGCCATCATTGTTGACAGATCATGCCCAAACGGGGACGTTCTCATCTTGGCATTATAGGCATTATAGAGAGGCATTCTATGAAGTTGCAATGAAATCCCTTCATAAATACGACCTGTAGACTGTGCTAATGGTTTTCGGGTTTGGGGCTTGGGTAGCCATACCGGTTGACCGATCACGACCAAAAGGCGACGTTCTCAAGTAGACATGACCTAAAACCTGCATATGAAATTTTGTGATGATCAGACAAGAACTACCAGGTATAGCCTGTACTTGAAGGTTGAATAAAAAACTTTAACCACAAACTTTAACCAAAACTCCAAATGTCAACTAAACAGGAAAAGACAAAAAAAAAAAAAAAAAACCCACTTGAACCTTCAGGAAAAAACTTTAACCACAAATTTTAACCAAAACTCTAAAAGTTAACAGATGGACAGACGGACGGACAAAAGTCATTACTATAGCCCTCACTATAAACAGTCGGGCTAAACAATATTAAAAAAAACAAGGGTTACGAATAAGTGATTTTTTTTTTTTCACACCAGTAAGGCTCGTCATTATAAAAAAATGTACTGCAAGAAGTGGAAGTTCATCGTGAAATCGTCAGACCAAGCTGTCTTTTTAACTCATATAGACACAGATGGAAAAATGTGATATAGGTTTAACAGTTAACAACACTGTTTGCAAATGACTGGGTCATTTATGTAACATATACACTGAAACAGTACAATTATGCATAGACTGGCATGTCTGTGAGTTCAAAAGCATCAACCATTTATGAACATCTTAATTTTGGAGAGAGAAACATCAAATACAGTCAGCAATGGTTCATGATCATCCCCTGTTAACCAGGATCAGTCATCCACAGAACTGAATCCATGGAGAGATTATCACTAGTTGTCCAAAAATCATTAAGTACTTGATAAACTCACTGACTGAACCTGAACCCTAAAAGCCTCCTGTGTCTAACAATATGGTAAACCAAGGGAGGTCTTAGAGATGGGGGAGTGGTCCAATGTTGCAGTAAACTTGTCTGCATATCATATTCCATGAAGGTTCAGATGTCAAAGAAGTCTGAAAAAGAAAATCGATCACTTGAAGCAAATTTTATTTGACAGAAACAGAAGAAAAACCTCAATTTTACAACGTTTTTTCTCCATAATTCGGGGGGCATAACTCAAACTAGTAGAAGTACAGAAGCAGAAATCAAACTTGACCTGCATTTTATCGCACTTAAGATAGTTCAGAAGTGTGGAAATAATCGGTCACATTCAACAGTTTTTTTCTATTTCAAGAGGCATAATTCTAAACTATTATAAACATGCAAAAATTAACTAATTGAGGGCTAAAACTTTGCTCAGTATGATCAAACTTCAGCATTTTTGACTCCTTCAATACATTATTAAGGAAGTCTCGTATACCAAATATTGATCATATCTGATATATCTTCATTATCACCACTGACAAGCTGAAGATTGAAGATGTGCTAAAAGTAACTAATTAAGGGCCATAACTCTACTCAGTATCATCAAACCGCACTGGTTATTAAATTTGTTCAAGACTTTGTCAAAAAAGTCTTGCATACCAAATATTGACTGAATCAGTTAATATTTGTTGATATTTGTTCAAGTTATCATGCTAATAAGCTGAAAATGTGCAAAAATTAACTAATCAAGGGCCATAACTCTGTTCAGAAAGATCAAACTGCACTGGTTTTCAAACTCATTCAAGATATTGTTAAGAAAGTCTCATATCCTAAATCTGTTAATATTTATTCAAGTTATCGCTCTAGGAGATAGAGGTGGTAGGATATAAAAGTATGACAAAATATGAAAAAATTGCAAAAATGGCTGCTATCTTTAATTTTTTTTCTACAAAATTTGATGTGTATCAAATTTTCATAATGTCTGATTAATGTTAAAAATCTGAAACACCAACATCCAAGCATCTCGGAGATACAGGTGATAACATATAAAAATATGAAAAAATACAAAAAAATTACAACAAAATTGGTCACCATTCAGCCATCTTTAATTTTTTTTTACAACAATTGACATGCATCATATCCTCATAATGTCTGACACCAACATTCAACCATCTCAGAGATACAGGTTGTAACAGTTAAGAAGGACAGACCGACTGACAGACTGGCCATCAGACAGACCAACAGAGTGCAATCCATAAGTCCCCTCAAGGTAACCCATGGGGGAACTAAAAAAACACAGCTATCTCTTAATTTTTTTAGCTCTACAACAAACTAAAATTTCAGTAAAATCTGACGTCATTCAATTTTTGGCCATATGACTCGCCCTATGACATCACCTCAGCATTTGGGTATAACAGTTGAGAATATCGTAGGATGAAAAAATAACCGTGAACAATTTCTAATAACCAGAAAACAGTGTGTGAAGTTTGGTAGCGGTGTCATTTATACATTAATATATGGAACTATGTGAGGGGATTGCAGTCCGTGTCCCACCCTGAGTGCAAAGATTCGAAAAGGTGACCCTGACAACAGAGCAGCATTCTAACCAAATTCTAGTCTCATCCATCATGACCCTTCACACATCAACGTAGTCAGCCATCACAGAGAACTTGGGTCCTAATCCTATCGGTAAGTTGAAACGGGTACTGTGACATGTGAAAAGTCTGCTCCAAGAAAGAGTTATTGTAAGTAATATGGAGATGTCAGCAAGACAGCTAATCCAGCTATGATGTCTCCAAACAATGTACCTACTCACATTCATTATGTATAATGTAAACCATTGCATCGTTATATGTTCATCTCCACAATTTTTGACTGTACATTTTGTTATCATTAATTTGAGTACTGTTTGTGAGATGGTATATTGTTGAATAAATTTCATTTCATCCCAAGATATAGCGTTTTTAATGAAAACTGTTGAAAATGGCTTAAATGATGAAATGATAGTCCCGATGGTATTAACGCCATATCTCAGGAGTAATGCGTACAAAAGTATGACTGGAACTAAAATGACCAGAAATATCACTTGACTTAACCTTTATCCAGGGAAATATAACTGTTGATACTTTGAAAACCCTGTTGTCTCTAACGTCATAGCATTAACTATATAAGATCAATGGAAGTCCAAAATGGCAGCTCACGATTCCAACTATCAATTGACCAGTCTGTGGAATATAACAGTGGTATCATTTTTATTTTTGGAGTTCTGTGAATCGCCAGGAAGAGTACATTTACAGAAATCTAATTTTGAAATGACGTAAAAAGGTCAACAAGAGGGATGTTACATCCCAACGCTCACCTACATTCGCGCTTCATAATGTCGTTCCAATGTAACATGCCTAATATTTAGTTAATATAAATCATTAACTAGGCATCAAATGATTAATGTGGTTTATGTGATGGCTTTGGAAAGTCTATATTTCTGCATTTATTATATATCAATTCAACATAGAATCATTGGATACATCTTTTAGAAATGTTTATGATTAAGAATATGAATCGTGAGGCCAGATATTAAATCATAAATAAGAATTAGGAAAGGCTTTCATAAATCACTGAAATTTTAATTGAAGTACATTCATTGGTTAAAGAGGAGTTGCGGAAAAACATTCGTTCAAGAAAGTGACTATAAGTCCCAACAAAAATACATCACATCAACAACTAAAATAAGCCTTAATGTTACTAGTAACAAGTATGAAAAAGTATTAAATAATAAAAAAAAAAAGTTTAAAAAATTCTTTTTTAAAGAAAGTGAATATAAGTCCCAAAAATCCCCGTCAGATTCCCAAATGTGCATGTAATAAGGGCGCAATGTTACCGCAATGTAGTTGAGTAACCCATGCGTACAATATCAATTGCCTGGAAAGACACATAGAAACAGAACTCACCTTAACACCTCACCTTAACACAAACTTTTAGAACTTAAAATTGAGTAAGTCAGAGAAAAACGTGAACATTGTGACTGAAAAAAAGAAAAGAAATCAGTTAAATTTCTGCATACAGTCGGGTTAATACCTACAGTTGTTATTGAAATGAGAAAATAAACAGTAATGAGAGGTGAAGGCACCACAATCTGCACAAAAGCTGACTTTAACGCAAATTCTTACAACACCTAAACGCTAATTCTTACAACAAGTTTTGGCAGAAAATCAGCCTCAAATTCCTCAAATATGCATGTAATGAGGGCTAAATATTACTGCAATGGAGTTCAGTAACCCAAGTGTAGAATATTAATCGCCTGGAAAGACACATAGAAACACAACTCACCTAAACACAAAGTTTACAAAGTTTTACAACTTAAAATTTACTAAGTCCGAGAAAAACATGAAATTTTGAGTGAAAAAAAAAGAAAACTTCCGTTAAATTTCTGCATGCAGTAGGGTTAATACCTACAGTTGTTATTGAAATATGAAAATCAACAGTAATGAGAAGTTAAAGCAGCACAATCTGCACAAAAGCTGACTTTAACACAAATTCTTACACCAAAACGCAAATTCTTACAACAACTTTTGGCAGAAAAGTTTAGGTGAAATTTGGAAAAAGGTCATAGTATCAGGGTTAAATACTGTTCTGATAGTCCCCTACAACCTACATATGCAATATCAAAGGCCTGAGCCCACTGATCTTTGAGAACTCACCTTAACACCTCACCTTAACACAAACTTTTAGAACTTAAAATTTACTAAGTCCGAGAAAAACCTGGACATTTTGACTGAAAAAAAAAGAAAATTTCCGTTAAATTTCTGCATACAGTCGGGTTAATACCTACAGTTGTTATTGAAATATGAAAATCAACAGTAATGAGAAGTTAAAGCACCACAATCTGCACAAAAGCTGACTTTAACGCAAATTCTTACAACACCTAAACGCTAATTCTTACAACAAGTTTTGGCAGAAAATCAGCCTCAAATTCCTCAAATATGCATGTAATGAGGGTTAAATATTACTGCAATGGAGTTCAGTAACCCAAGTGTAGAATATTAATCGCTTGGAAAGACACATAGAAACACAACTCACCTAAACACAAAGTTTACAAAGTTTTACAACTTAAAATTTACTAAGTCCGAGAAAAACATGAAAATTTTGAGTGAAAAAAAAGAAAATTTTGGTTAAATTTCTGCATACAGTAGGGTTAATACCTACAGTTGTTATTGAAATATGAAAATCAACAGTAATGAGAAGTTAAACCAGCACAATCTGCACAAAAGCTGACTTTAACACAAATTCTTACAACACCTAAACGCAAATTCTTACAACAAATTTTTTGGCAGAAAATTTTAGCTGAAATTTGAAAAAAAGTCGTAGAGTCAGGGTTAAATACTGTTCTAATAGTCCCCTACAACCTACATATGCAATATCAAAGGCCTGAGCCCACTGATGCTTGAGAAATTCACCTTAACATTAAATCTTACAATATTGGACAAGCCGGACGCCGACGCCGATGCTGACGCCCGAGGTTATCACAATAGCTCACCACATCTTACAGATGTAGGTGAGCTAAAAATGTCATTAAATAAAAAAATCCAAAGACTGATTTTCTTTTTTTGACCACTACAACATAATAAAATGTCATGTAAATCAAACTTCAATTTTTCCAATGTTGATGTCTTACCGTCATCTGAACGACAGCCTCAGATGAAATGTTCGTCAGCTGAAAACTGACTGAATGTTTAGATATGGGGTTTTTTGGCGAATATATTTCCAAAATTTTGAGTGTGAGCATTCAACATGCAGGCAGATATTAAAGGTTCATTAAAAAAATGTCAAATTGACATTATTTTTTGGAGAAGGGTTTAAATTTTGAATTGTAACAAATGCAATTAATAGAGCCACCATCAGAGCAAAAGAGAGAGAAATTTTATTTTTATGTATGTATTATTTATACAGAGCTGAGTGTTGTTGAAAAGCAACATTTTCAGCATTTTCAATGAGAAATGTTCTTGAAAAAAGTGACGTAAAAAGGTAAATGAAAGTGTCAATGACACTGTAGCTCAACTTGTGTAAGACATGTACATGCATAGTATGTGACACAGCAATGACACACATCTAGGTAATGACCTGATAACAAAGGTACATACAAAGTATTGTAACGGGCTGTACATAAATGCTGACCATAGCCTGTAACAAATGTATAGGTAAAGTATTGTAAAGGTGGGCAACAGTTAGATGCTAAAGTAGAAAAGAAATCTTCATGGGGTTAATGTTACAATGGGGATCCTTGTATGGCACACCATAAGCCAAATGTTAGCAATTGTTTTGGCCTGTTTGATTCAAACCCTTCTAAGGTTGATTCATACTAATTAATATTTGTCCAGTCCTTCTTAAAATATAGGTATTTGAATTTTTTATCTTTAGCTCATAGGGTTCTCACAGGTGAGGTTTTATTTTTCTCATTGGAAACAGAAAATCAGGTTGTGCTAATAATGTTTACTCTCTCCAAACAACAACAAATATTAACACAGGAACTTGGCATCAACACATTTGAATGTACACATCTTTGGGATGCTGAATTCAAGAAACATTATTTTGTCTGGTGTTCTTGGAAAAGATTTTTAATTATTTCCCTTTTTAAGTCCCAGAGTGGGTCTGACTGAACCCAAAAATATTCGTTCTCACAGCAGTGATAACAAAGGCACCCCAAAACACTCGTTCCTGTCCCAAGGTGATAACAAAGGTACCAAAGAAGTTTCGTGAAGATTGGTTCTTAAATACAGCCTTTGGCCTGAGCCGTATTGACATGTGCACTTACTGTGTATAAGTAGCACTGAATAAATCAAAGTTCATCTAATTTGCATAATTTCTGCACGAGAAAAAAACCTGTATTATATGTGATGTATTCCATGTTACTAAACATTCATTCAAAAATTTATTCAAATCAGAACCTTCATATAGAATTTCTGTACAAAACAAGAGGCCAGACGGGGCTTGAAGCGTTCATCTTGAACAGAACACAATTTAAACAGAGTCCAAGAATGAGTCTACATTAAGCAAGCCATCTCCATAGGCTACACTGTCAATCCTTGAGTCCCTCAGGAGTGACAAAAATAATCTGGGCATCATGCCTTTTCTTCAGTTGATCATAAAGTAAAATGTAGGGCTCCCCTATGAAGCCCCTTGATACAACCTATGTGGATTAATCTTAGTTACACACCTCTAGAGGGTACTGAATACAAAATTTTTAATTCCTCAGCAAAATGGCAAATTCTGGCTCCCATAGAGAGCCCAAATATTAACCCAGACGCTTGATTTGAACACAGTTGAATCTGACTTCCCTAGAGATGTTGTGTACCGAATATGAAAGCATTCTGACTGTTGGATCTGAAGAAGAGAAATTGTAAAGAAATTTCTTTGAAATGCACTAAGTTCAAATTTTGGCTACCATAGCGAGCCCAAATATTAACCTATGGATCCGATTTGGACAAACTTGAATCTGACCCCCCTAGAGATGTTGTATACCAAATGTGAAAGCATTCTGATGAGTGGATCTGAAGAAGATTTTTGAAGAAATTTCCTCATATTGTACTAAGTTAAATTTCATGTTCCCATATGGAGCCCAAATATTAACCTAGGCACTCGAATGAAACAACCTGGAATCTGCCCCCCCCCCCCCCCCCCCCTCCCGAGATGTTGTATACCAAATATAAAAGCATTTTGACTGGTGGATCCGAAGAAGAAGATTTTTAAAGAAATTTCCTCATATTGCACTAAGTAAAAATTTGGGCTATCATAGTGAGCCCGAATATATACCTAGGGATCTGATTTGAACAAACTTGAATCTGACCCCCTTAGAGATGTTACATACCAAATATCAAAGCATTCTGACTGGTGGATCTGAAGGAGAAAATTTTTTTAAATAAATTACCCTCCATATTGAACAAAGATAAAATTTGGGCTTCCGTAGGAAGCCCAAATATTAACCTAGGGACTTGGTTTGAACAATATTGAATCTGACCCTCATAACAATGATGTATACCAAACATTAAAAGATTCTGACTGGTGTTTCTGAAGAAGAAGATTTTTAAAGAATATTCCCCATATTACCCTATGTTAAAACTTCGGGCTCCTGTAGAGAGCCCAAATATGAACTTCTATCTGCCCCCCCTCCCCCCCCCCCCCCCCCCCCTATGAATGCTGTATACTAAATATCAAAAGATTCTGATGATTGGTTCTGGAGAAAAGATTTTTTAAAATTTCTGCAAATATGCTGACTCAGCATTTTTTCGATGCCCATTATAGAACACCCTAACATAATCGATGACAATTTTTTTTTACCATTCAATTCTACTGGTCCTAAGAATACTTCCTACCAAATAACAGCTCTCTGTTCTGTGTGGTTTGGGAAATATGGGCGTTTGAAAATATTTCTATTTTTAGCTTCCAGGGATGCAGGAATTTTTGTTTTTGCATGGGTCAAGTACTTATGACCCAATAATACCAAAAAACAAATTTAGTTCATACCGGACCATCAGTTCAGAAAATAGACATTTTGGGCAGGGCCAAAAATCTTACCCCTCCTATTACAAAGCCAAATATTACTTCACGAAATTCGTTTGAACAAACTTGATTCTACACCTCATATGGAAGCTCCATAGCAAATATCAAGTCATTGTGCACACTGGTTCTTGAGAAGAAGATTTAAAAAATATTTTGGAGCATTTTCCCCCACTCCCTCCCTATGGGGCTGGGCATGTTAAGTTGAACAAAAATGAAATGCCCCTTTGGAACCATCACTCACACAAACTTTCACTTGCATTGGCCCAGTGGCTTTGGAGGAGAAGACCAAAACATGGTGCTGACGGACGACAGACGACGGATGGAGAGCGATGATATTAGCTCAGCCTGACGTTGTCAAGATGAGCTAAAAACTGATTGTACCTAATTTTGGTACAAAATGGCCGCTGGCAGTCATCTTGAATTTCGGACCGCACCCAAAAACACGCATTCTCATCCCAAGGTGATAACAAAGGTACCCAAGAAGTTTTGTGAAGATCTGTTCATAAATACAGCCCCTAGCCCGAGCCGTATTGACATGTTTACTTACTGTGTATAAGTAGCACTGAATAAATCAAAGTCCATCTAATTTGCATAATGTCTGCATGAGAAAAATGAAAGTGTCAATGACACTGTAGCTCAACTTGTTAAGACATGTACATGTATAGTATGTGACACAGCAATGACAAACATCTAGGTAATGACCTGATAACAAAGGTACACATGAAGTATTGTAACGGTCTGTACTTAAATACTGACCGTAGCCTGTAACAAATGTATAGGTAAAGTATTGTAAAGGTGGGTGACAGTCAGATGCTAAACTAGAAAAGAAATCTTTGAGTCCCAGAGTGGGTCTGACTGAAACCCAAAATGTTTGTTCTCATAGCACAGTGATAACAGAGGCACCCCAAAACACACTCATTCCTGTCCCAAGGTGAAAACAAAGGTACCCAAGAAGTTTCGTGAAGATCAGTTCATAAATACGAGCTGTATAGAAGTTGTGACAAAAAACTTATTAGACATAATTTCGGTACAAAATGGCCACTGGCAGCCATCTTGAATTTTGGACCGCACCCAGAAACACTTGTTCTCATCCCACGGTGATAACAAAGGTACCCAAGAAGTTTCATGAAGATCGGTTCATAAATACGGCCTCTAGCCTGAGCCGTATAGAAGTTGTGTACAAAAAACTGATTAGACCTAATTTCGGTACAAAATGGCCACTGGCAGCCATCTTGACTTTTGGACCGCACTCAGAAACACTCGTTCTCGTCCCAAGGTGATAACAAAGGTACCCAAGACGTTTCGTGAAGATCGGTTCATAAATACAGACTCTAGCCCGAGCCGTATTGACATGTGTACTTACTGTGTGTAAGTATCAATGAAAAAATTAAAGTTCATCTAATTTGCATAATTTCTGCAAGAGAAAAAAACCTGTATTATATGTCATGTATCCCATGGTACTAAATATTCACACAAAAAATTATTCAAATCAGCGCTTTCATATGGAAGTTCTGTGCAAAAATCTGATAGCACCTAATTTTATACAAAATGGCTGCCATCGGCCATCTTGAATTTCAGACCGGACCCCAAAACACTCGTTCTTGTGCAACGGTGATACCAAAGGTACCCAAGAAGTTTCGTAAAGATCGGTTCATAAATACGGCCTCTAGCCCGAGCCGTATTGGCATTTGCACTTACAGTGCTGAAAGTAACAATAAATACATCAAAGTTAGTCTAATTTGCATAATTTACGCATGAGAAAAAAACCTGTATTATATGCGATGTATTCCATGGTACTAGACATTCATACAAAAAATTATTCAAATCAGCACTTTCATGTGGAAGTTCTGCGCAAAAATCTGATTGCACCTAATTTAGTACAAAATGGCTGCCAGCGGCCAACTTGAATTTCGGATTGGACCCAAAAACACTCGTTTTTGTCCCACGGTCATAACAAAGGTACCCAAGAAGTTTCATAAAGATCGGTTCATAAATACGGCCTCTAGCCCGAGCCGTATTGAATTGTTGATGGACAGATGGCCAGATGGCCAGACGGACGACTGGCCATGGCATAAGCTCAAATTTGGCTTCGCCAAAGTTGAGCTAAAAATGGCAATGAATCAAAAAAAAAAAAAACACATATATTTTTATTTCTTGAGCTCAAATTTCAAGAAAAACAGCTGACATTGAATTTTTTGTGACGTTGACGTGCATTAAATTTGGCTATAACCATTATTGACAATGTAATTTACTGGGATGGTACCAGATTTATTTTTAGATGTGGTTTTTGGCAGAGATGATATATCCAAAAAGAGATAGGTTTGCAGTCTTTCGATTTTGAAAATCGTAGGGGTGTTATACATCGCTCGCTACTATTTGAAGTGAGGCGCGCTATCCTGTATCCAGCCCCGTCGAGTGATGGCCATGTTGTTGGCAAGAACAATTAACATGCAGATTGCAATGAAGAATGCATCCAGTAATTGACAGCACTGTGCATTCAGTACGGTATTTGGGAACATCCATATTGAACGGCAACATGGAAGCTGGGCGATTTGGTGCTTTCATGGTTTTCATTAACCCTTTACCTAACGCTAGTAGCAGACGACACTCGTAAAAAAATTCTCGTATAACTAAAAATTTTCATTTTTTGCTTCCAAAACATAGGTTGTGCCCCCTCATTGGAACGAGCGCGACGATGGCTGCCATGGAAACCATAATGAATTGGACACTGGTGGCCATCTTGGTTCAGCTTACTGGTCCAAAATCGAAAGAAAGCTTCCTCTAGACACCAACAATGCATACTTGAAAAATACAAATGATTCGAGTCAGCATTTGTTAGTTATTGGATGGAAACCAAATTCAACATGGCCACCATGGTGGCCACACTGAATTGGCAAGCTGGACCAAAATCGAAAGGAAGCTTCTTCCAGACACCAATAATGCATAACCAAAAACTGAAATTGATTCGAGTCAGTATTCATTAGTTATTGGTAGTGTTGGGAGGTTATGAAATTTCTCCACGGTTTCGGTTTCAACCCATTTTTTTTTTAAAAAAAGAGTTGAGTCCGGTTTCGGTTTTGGTTTTTTTTTAGAGAAAAATATTCAAGTATTAAACAACATAAACACTTGGGTTTTTTCCCAAATATTAGTTTTAATAAAAGTTCAAAGTGCAAGTACCTTCCCCTCTCTCTAAAATTATGAGATTATATATAGTGCAGCACATGTACAGTGAACCATTAATCATTAGACAGTCCATCACTAAATTTACCCTCTGTGAACCTCAATCTGAATCAGGGTCTCAAAACTAAACAGAAAGAGGTACCCAGAGGATAAATTGGCCCACTGTATGGGATAGCATCATCAAACCCACCCTCTGGGGACCTCATTCTGCAAATATCAGACTGCTTATTTTCAGGCCTGCCCCCACTGACCCTAAACAATTATGCCGACCCTAAAAAGTTTACAAAGTAAAAGTCGCTCATTTAGGTCATTGTAACCCTAATTTTTATCGGACTTCAACTGTGAATTTGAAACCTATTTTAAGGTTAAAGCTTTCAAAAATACATGTAGAAATAAATATATCAGACAGTATAAATGCGGAGCAAGTAGTAAGTTCCAGTTCAGCAAAGGAAGCCGCATTTGATATATTGATCATTTTATAGATACAGTGTTTTACTGTTAGTCATGAAAATTAATGAATATCGTGTTGCGTTTCGTGTATTGATACTGAAAGGCCCGAATCTTGGACTGCAGTCTTGAAAATGTTATTGGTGCAAGTATAGTGTACAACTGGTTTTTTTTTTAATTCCATTCAAACATATACATAGAAATTACTGACAGTGGCCAGCAGATGCATGGATATTGCATTCAAGTGAAGTGTGTGGTCATTTTGGTAACTCAATGCTTGTTTTATTTTTGTCCAAAGCCAGGTGGCGCTTTCAGTCTTACAGTATGAATGCAGTATTTATGTACTGGAAAATGTAACTATTGTTCGTTATGTGCTGGAAATAAAAGTTCAAAAGTTCAAAAAGTTCAATCTCACACTGAATGGGGTGATTTTTATCATTTCATTCATTTGTCATTCGAAACAAAAAATTTATTTAATACGTAAATACAATTATATTATGGGACCCAAAAAGTTATTAATTAGGCTTTCTGGTCTCTGATTTTTTTCTGTGATTTCTGCCCTTTTTATTTAACACATTACACGAAGTGACAGCATTCAAGATTGGGCAGTTAAATAACCGTGCATGTCCTGACTTGATGGTTATCTCACATCCAGGTCGGTCGGTGTTTTTAAATAACCGAAACCGAGTCGTATTTTCGGTTAATCTCCCAGCACTAGTTATTGGATGGAAACCAAAATCAAGATGGCCACCATGGATGCCATAATGAATTGACCACTGGTGGCCATCTTGGATCAGTTGACTGATCCAAAGTCGAAAGGAATCTTCCTCAAGACACCAACAACGCATAATTAAACAAGAGGCCCCATGGGGCCTAAAGCGCTCACCTTGAACAGAACGCGAAAAAACAGAGTCCAAGAATGAATCTACATTAAGCAATCCATCTCCATAGGATACATTGTCAGTCCTTGAGCACCTCAGGAGTGAAGCCCCTTGCTACAACCTTGCTACAACCAGTGTGCATTAATCTTACTTTCACAACTCTAGAGGGTACTGAATACAAAATTTCTAATTCTTCAGCTACATAGCCATTTTTGGCTCCCATAGCATGCCCAAATATTAACTCAGGCTCTCGATTTGAACAAAGTTGAATCTGACCTCCCTAGAGATGGTGTATACCAAATATGAAGGCATTCTGACTGTTGGATCTGAAGAAGAAAAATTTTAAAGATATTTCTTCATATTGCACTAAGTTAAAATTTGGGCTAGCACAGCGAGCCCAAATATTAACCTACAGACCCGATTTGAACAAACCTGAATCTGACTCCCCCCCCCCCCCCTCCCACAGCGAGGCCAAATATTAACCTACGGACCCGATTTGAACAAACCTGAATCTGAATCTCTCATAACAATGCTGTATACAAAACATTAAAAGATTCTGACTGTTGGTTCTGAAAATTTTTTTAAAGAATATTCCCCATATTGCCGTAAGTTAAGAATTCGGTCTCCTGTATTGAGCCCAAATATGAATCAATGGGCTTTATTTTAACAAACTTGCATCTGCCCCCCCAAAATCTTACCCCTCCCATTACTAAAGCCAAATATTGCTTCACGAACTTTGTTTGAACAAATTTGATTCTACACCTCAACAGGAAGCTCCATAACAAATATCAATTCATTGTACCCACTGGTTCATGAGAAGAAGATTTTAAAAATATTTTGGAGCATCTCCCCAACCCCCTCCCTATGGGGCTGGGCATGTTGAGTTGAACAAAAATGCAATGCCCCTTCGGGACCATCACTCACACAAACTTTCACTTGAACTGGCCAAGTGGTTTTGGAGGAGAAGACCAAAACATGGTGTTGACTGACAACTTTGTCAAGTGAGCTAAAAATAATGAAAGTGTCAATGACACTGTAGCTCAACTTGATTAACTTGAACTTGGTAAGTTATAAGTGAAATGGCAAAATTGAAGATCATTGGTACCAATGTTATTTGATGAAATTTAAACATAACAGCTTTGCGTGTGCACAACTTCAGAGTAATCCATGCATTTTTAAATGTAAAGTGTAAGGCTGGCTAAAGGAAGAATGTTGATACACAAATGCAGTAAGTTCAGAGGTTATTGTAAATGGCAACTTTTTTCACAGAAATGAATGCTAATCACTAGCTCTTACCTAGAGGTCCCGCCTAATGAGCACACCAGGTTCAAAAACAATCCTAAGATAAATTTGCCCTGTAGGCCATGTCAAAGAAGAATGTTGATGCACAAATGCAATAAATTCAAAGATTGTTA
Organism: Pictodentalium vernedei; assembly: GCA_031216915.1. Lineage (NCBI taxonomy): Eukaryota > Metazoa > Mollusca > Scaphopoda > Dentaliida > Dentaliidae > Pictodentalium > Pictodentalium vernedei. Next base: position 601,579,867 of record CM062297.1, read on the forward strand.
CTAACAGCAACAGTTTTTGATGGAAATGAAAAGAAAATTAATAACTCCTATCTTTGTCACCCTGCATAAGCATACAAAGTTTCAAAACAGCCTGATAATGAATGTGCCCTCTGAGGCAAGCCAAAGGAAGATGTTAATGCACAAATGCAATAAGTTTGAAGGTCATTGCTTGTGACTATGTTTTTTTTTTTCTTTTTTATGGAAATTCATAAATATACCCTGCAGAGAGTGCAAAAGGGATAAGTTGCTGCACAAATGCACAAAGTTCAAAGTCTGGTGATAACAACAATAATTTTTTATGGAAATGAAAAAAAATCAATAGCTCACATCTAGTGGTCACCCCAACACACATACCAAGTTTCAAAGTGATCCGATCATAAATGTGCCCTGAAAGGTGTGTCAAAGGGAAATATTGAGGTCTGACTAAACTACGCTCAAAGGTCAGCGGCAACATTTTTTGACAGAAACGGAAGAAAATCGATAGCTCCCATATAGATTTCACCCCACACAAGCACACCAAATTTCCAAGCGATCCAATCATAAATGTGCCCTGCAGGGTGTGTCAAAGGGAAATATTAATGCTTAACTGCACAAAGTTTTTACTAAGCTCATCTAAGGTTGTTGCCAGTGGCAACTATTTTTGATGGAAATGGAAGAAAATCGATAGCTCCCATCTAGAGTCACCCCAAACAAGCATGCCAGGTTACAAAGCAATCCGATCATAAATGAACCCTGTAGGGTGTGCCAAAGTGAAATATTGAGGTCTGACTTAACTGAGTTCTTGGAATGCTGCCAGCAGCAACATTTTTTGACAGAAATGGAAGAAAATCGATAGCTCCCATCTAGAGGTCACCCCAAACAAGCATGCCAGATTTCAAGCAATCCAATCATAAATGTGCCCTGTAGGGTGTGCCAAAGGGAAATATTGAGGTGTGACTTAACTGAGTTCTAAGAACTAAACTAAGTTCATCGAAGGTCGTTGTCAGTGGCAACATTTTTTGACAGAAATGGAAGAAAATCGACCGCTACCATCTAGAGGTCACCCCAAACAAGCATGCCAGGTTTCAAAGCAATCTGATCATAAATGTGCTGTGCTGGATGTGCCAAAGGGATATATTGAGGTCTGACTAAACTAAGTTCTGAAATTGTTGTCAGAGGCAACATTTTTTGACGGAAATAGAAGAAAATCGATAGCTCCCATCTAGACGTCACCCCAAACAAGCACACCAAGTTTCAAAGCGATCAAGTCAAACATGTGCACTGCAGGGTGTGCCAAAGGGAAATATTGATGCATAACTGCACTAAGTTCATCGAAGGTCATTACCAGCGGCAACATTTTTTGATGGAAATGGAATAAAATTGATATCTCCCATTAGAGGTAACCCCAAACAAGCATACCAAGTTTCAAACCGATCTGATCATAAATGTGCCCTGTAGGGTGTGCCAAAGGAATATATTGATGCCTGACTAAACCAAGTTCAATGGTTGCAGCGGCAACATTTTTTGATGGAAATGGAAGAAAATCGATAGCTCCCATCTAGAGGTCACCCCAAACAAGCATACCTTGTTTCAAAGCAAACTGATGATAAATGTGCCCTGTAGGGTGTGCCAAAGGGAAATATTGAGGTCTGATAAAACTAAGTTTAAAGAACGTTGCCAGCGGCAAGAAAATCGATAGCTCCCAACTAGAGGTCACCCCAAACAAGTATACCAAGTTTCAAAGCAATCTGATCATAAATGCGACCTGTGTGGTGTGCCAAAGGAAATTGTGGACATACGTACGTACTGCCCATACGTACGTCGACGGACGAGAAGTGATGGCAATAGCTCAGCTTGACTTTGTCAAGTTGAGCTAAAAATGATTCGAGTTAGCATTCACTAGTTATTGGACAAAAACCAAATTCAATATGGCTGCCATGGTGGCCATATTGAGTTTGTCAGCTCGACCAAAATCGAAAGGAAACATTGTCTGGTCATCGACAAGTTACCCCTAAAATTATGATTTGATCAAATAAGCGGTTCTTCAGTTATTTGATGGAAACCAAAAGTTAATGGACAGATGCCAGATGACGGAAGAAGGATGTCAGGTGGCGGATGACGGAAGAAGAAGGACGTCAGATGACGGATGCCGGACGATGGATGGACATGGTGAAAACATAATGCCCAATAGGTTCTCGGGGGCATAAAAATTAAATTGATTCGAGTCAGCATTCATTAGTTATTCGATGGAAACCAAATTCAATATGGTGGCCATATTGAATTGGTCAGCTGGACCAAAATCAACAGGAAGCATTGTCTAGTCATCCATAAGTGACCCCTAAAATTATAATTTGATCAAATAAGTGGTTCTTTATTTATTGGACAGAAACCAAAAGTTAATGGATGGACGACGGACGGATGGACAGACATGGTGAAAACATAATGCCCTCAAGAGGGTTGGGGGCATAAAAATAAGCATCAATATACACACTACAAAGGTTAATGTCAAAGTCCAAAACAGCACAAGCTAAGAAAATCAAAGTCCAGGAAAAAACAGATTCAAAACAAATGAGTGCAATGCAATGGGTTCATCAATCCCCCACCACCTACGTCCAATAATAACTCACTAAGAATAATTTTGACTCATCTGGTTTATAGTCCCCTTCATGATGTTAACATCGAATAGCTGAAAATTGAATTTGGAAAACAAGTCTTGGATGTTTCTGATTGAAATGTGGCGACAAGAAATGGTAATGCGGTACAATAAAGTCCAACAAGTGTAATAACTCGGAAAAAAAAATAAAAATATGAAGTGGACACAACTGGTTCACTATCCAATTCATAATTATCAACAAAAACCTCTGTATTGAATTTGGGCAAAAAATCGCGACATCGACACCTTAGCTGCGACATGTGGTATTAGAAACGCGTTGGTCACAAAATTCTAAGTTCATCAAGGGCCATAACTCCAAGAAAAATATTTGGAACAACACATGCATTGAACAGTGGCTAGACATCAATAAGATACACTTACATGCCATATATAAAGTCATTCCATCAAGTATTTCAAAAGTTATTGAGTTTTGAAACTCGTTCGTCACAGACAGACCGACAGACAGACCGACAGACAGACACTGCCACTTATAGAGCTGCTAGAAATATTAAATGGTTTTCTTTAAAATGTGATGACAAGAAATGCTAATTTCTTAAATGGTTTTCTTTTGGATGGATGGATGGACGTTCGTTCTTACACGTTCTTACTTGTGAGTTTTTTCCCATGTTAAACCCTAACCCCACAAGGTAAAAAAATTAACCCCACCGTGCAAAAAATAACCCCTCAAGTGGCCACTGTACTAACCCAACCCCACAGATACCACTGACCTTAAATTGTAAACCACACAATGTATCTCTGCTAAGCCTGGACAGGCAGACAGATGGATGGATGGATGGATGGATGGATGGATGGATGGATGGATGGACGGACAGATGGACGGGCGGACGGATGGACGGATGGCAGATGGACGGATGGATGGATGGATGGACGGACGGACGGATGGATGGGTAGATGGATGGATGGATGGATGGATGGGTGGAATTGTGGGAGGGCAGATGGATGGATGGATGGACAGATAGATGCATGGACAGATTCATGCATGGATGGATGGGCAGATGGATGGATGGATGGATGCATGCATGCATGGATAGATGAATGAATGGATGGATGCCCACTCCCACTACATGGTGGAAGATAATAAATGCTTAGTTTATCTATAGAATATCTAGAATACAGGAAAGTAACCAAATGTCTGTTAACTCCTTGCATGCTGCTGGCAGATATTCCCACCTAAGACAGGAGTTCTCTTGCCACTGAAATAAGTATAAATTGGATGTGTTTAGTCAAGTTTTCCACTGTAAATTGCACAGATTCTATAACCAATGGTTTCTTGATTGAAATGATTTTTTCATTAAATCTAGTCATGGCTGCTTCAGAGCAGCCATGACTAGATTTGACGAAAAAGATCTTGAAAATACTCAGCAGGTAAAGAGTTAAATACACCTATTAACTGATTAATTTCCTCTAGCAAAGTGATGCTTCAATTAACAAATTCCCACTACTACTTGGTCTGTACCATTTCTAACAGTGTGTTACATATTTACTTATTGATGTATAAGATAACTTTCAGTATCTATGGCTATATCGTGGCCACAATACATGAATATAAGGTTAAGTTAGTCACTCATTTACACTTACAGTGCCCACTGCAGAGGAATCTCACCCCATGTGTTGGTCACTGGGTCCTATTATATCAGTAAAACAGAACTTGTTAAATGCTGTAATTTGTAAACAGGCACTGCACCACTTCCTGGAGTTTCAGTTAACAAAACAAGGTCCCACAGTTCACAACACAAAAATACTGTACAACAATCCTAATCTGAAAATCTGTTAATCTCTACTCATGTGTGTACTTTTGTATGTACATGTATATGTGAGTTTTATGGTATGTGCTTGTGATTTCATTGTCTGTCATCATTCCAAAAAAAGGAACTATATAAATATTCTACTTACTCTGTCAGGAAATATAGTCACTTCTCCAAAGTAAATCCAAACTTAAAAGTAATAGTATTTTCCTTCAATGGAGAAATATTTTCTCCAAAACGGTTGTGAAGACATACATTCACTTAAATGACCCAGCAATCTAATTTGCATTCCTGTCAATCAGTTATTGAATTTAAGGTGCACTTACAAACTGCTGATTACTTAGTTGTCAATGGCAACTGGACAAGCAACTCAGTGACAAATCTATTGATCTGCAGTGAATTTTACCCTCTCCTCATTTAAATAAATTCTAATTACTCCCCTTGAAAGTTGAAAATTTAAAGGAGAAAAAGTTTGAAGCTTAATTACACAAAGACAACTTAATCCTAAAATGCACAATGCTACTGCCTGCAAAACTGTCAGTTCCCAATATTTTCAACCCTTCCATTAACCCTTTATCCAAGTAACAACCAAAACCGGTTAGCACTATTCTCAAAAGTCACCATTCAATTTTCATTATTTTTTTCTCAAAAACATAGCTTATGCCCCCTCATTGGAACAAGCTCCTTCAGTTCGTTCCAATGAGAGGTCATAAGCTATGTGTTTGACGTAAGAAATCAAAAAATTTAGTTATTCAATAATTTTATTTGCAAGCATCATCTGTCTTATGTGTTAGGTAAAGGGTTAACTGACTGAGTGCAAGAAGCTACCAATATGGCTCTACTGAAAAGTATTGAAAACCACATTAGTGGATTTACACTGTGGCGTTATTTGCTAAGCAGCAGAAAAAAAGTTTTTTTGTTACAATTTATTGGAGTGTCAATAGGCAACCTCCAATGAATCATAATGAAACAATTGATTATTTATGATATAAATCTTCCTAAATTGAGGCTCCCTTTGCTGGTAGCATGGTATCTTTGAAAAAATATACTCATGTTACAAATAACTTTTGAGAAATAATGTAGAACTTTGTCAGACAAGTGAGTCAGGGGCACTAAAATGAGTAAAAAAAAAACAAAACAAACCCAAAACACCAAAAGGAGAATGGTAGAATTTGTAGCTCAGGGCTCACAAATGACCACAGCTTCTCTAATCTGGAATTGGTCTCACAGGTCATGCACTTAACTGGTCTGCATTGTATCACTCAGGTCACACAAAAACCATTGTCACTGATAGCAAATCCTCAGAAGTGTCCCTTTGGCATCCACCAAGATTTAGTGTTAGGCCTATTACTCTACGCTATTTATGTTCTCCCCACGGGTGAGCCATGGCCTTGATATTCATTTTTTCTCTGATGACTTGTAGCTGTATATTAGTCTCAGTATTGACAAAGAATATAATGCATGCAATAAAATTGAATGCTGCATTTCAGACATTAAGGCATGGATAACAGAAAATTTCCTTAACCCTTTCATGTCTACACCAGTCTTAAACCACCAGACACATTTTGTGGAAAAAATGGGATTTTTCAAGAAAATAACATAGCATGTTTTAAAATCATTTACATAATGTTGCACACAAAAAATAAAGATTAGAAATGTTGGTTATGGATATTATACTGTATATGTATTCTTACGATAACCACATCGATAATACCAGATAACCACATTGATAATCAGAATCATTTTCATCACCAAAATCACTATTCTGGCCTTCCTTAACAACGTCATAGTCAGTATCAGATTCATAATTATTCATTTCTCCACCTTCACTATCAACCATAATTGCATCCAAAACTGCAGAAACATCTCCAGTTCTCCAAGTACGATTTCTAGCAGATGTCATCTTTAGCTCAACTTGACGAAATCAAGCTGAGCTATTGCCATCACTTCTCATCCATCGGCACCATATGTACATCTGTCTGTCCATCCATATGTACATCCACAATTTTCTTTGGCACACACAGGTGGCATTTATGATCAGATCACTTTGAAACTTGGTATGCTTGTTTGGGGTGACCTCTAGATGGGAGCTATCGATTTTCTTCCCTTTCTGTCAAAAAATGTTGCCGCTGGCAATTACCTTTGAACTTAGTTTAGTCAAGAAGCAATATTTCCCTTTGGCACACCCTACAGGGCACATTTATGATCAGATTTCTTTGAAACCTGGCATGCTTGATTGGGATGACCTCTAGATGGGAGCTATCATTTTTTGTCCATTTTTGTCAAAAACAACCTTTGAACTCACTGTAGTCAGGCATCAATATATTCCTTTGACATGCCCTACAGGGCACATTTATGGTGGGACCACTTTGAAACTTGGTTTGCTTGTTCGAGGTGACCTCGAGATGGGAGCTATCGATTTTCTTCCATTTCTGTCGAAAAATGTTGCCGCTGGCAATGACCTTTGAACTTAGCTTAGTCAGGCTGCAATATTTCCTTTTGGCACACCCCTACAGGGCACATTTATGATCGGATTGCTTTGAAACCTGGTATGCTTGTTTGGGGTGACCTCAAGATGGGAGCTATCTATTTTCTTCCATTTCCGTCAAAAAATGTTGCCACTGACAATGACCTTCGATGAACTTAGTTTAGTCAGGCAGCAACATTTCCCTTTCGCACACTCTGCAGGGCACATTTACGATCGGATCGCTTTGAAACTTGGTGTGCTTGTTTGGGGTGACCCCTAGATGGGAGCTATCGATTTTCTTCCATTTCCATCAAAAAATTTTGCACTGACCTTTCAACTCAGTTTAGTGAGGCATCAATATTTCCCTTTGGCATACCCTTCAGGGCACATTTATGATTGGATCGCTTTGAAACCTGGTATGCTTGTTTGGGGTGACCTCTAGATGGGAGCTATCGATTTTTGTCCTTTTCCAACAAAAAATATTGCCGCTGGCAACGTTTGAACTTAATTCAGTCAGGCATCAATATATTCCTCTGGCATGCCCTGCAGGGCACATTTATGATAGGATTGCTTTGAAACTTGGTATGCTTGTTTAAGGTGACTTCTAGATGGGAGGTATCAATTTTCTTCCAGTTCCATCAAAAAACATTGCTGTTGGCAATAACCTTCAAACTTAATTCCGTCAGACATCAATATATTCCTTTGGCATGCCCTACTGGGTACATTTATGACCGGATCGCTTTGAAACTTGGTATGCATGTTCGGTGACCTCTAGTTGGGAGCTCTTAATTTGGATTTTCCTGACAGGAAAATCTATTTGTTATTGCATTGATTATTTTTTTTTTTTTATTATTATTATTCTTCTTCTACACTTTTTATTTTCACTATTACTTGAAAACACTCTGAACGATGTTTTTTAAAGTTTCTGTACTCATAAAGGGTCATAAGTCACAAGTCAACGTCACATTCCCATTTTTCTGAAAATGTTTTAGTTAACACTTTATGCCAAAAAACACAAAAATATTCAGCAGCTCATATCTTTGGACTGGAAAGGGCGATTGACTTGAAATTTTCGCAGGCATGTCAGCAAAACACCCCTCTATCAGTATATGGTACAAAAATGCAATGTAGTTAACACCTTTCTGCCAAAACGTTTTTCGAAACGAAAAAAAAATTCAAAATTTGATCATTTTATAACTCAATCTTGGGACAGGGATATGCTGAACCAACTAAAATGGCTTAGAAATGAAGACTGTATCACCGAATTGTAAAAACCATCGAAAAAATTCCGATTCAATTTCCAACAATCCAAAATGGCGGCCGAAAAATTGAATTTATATTTTCAGTTATTTATGCATTTCAGGCCATTTGGAGATGAAAAAAAAAATTTTTTTGCACCAGAAAAACTTTCGGTTTGAAATTTTTGTTACGACCGGGCAACTTTGCCATCACAGTACTCAACAATGGGGATGATTTGAAAGCTTCTAAGTTTAGAAATGTTGAACTCACAGTGTACATGAACAGTTTTCGTCTTTTGGAATTGGAGTTGTTCTTCGTTTGGCTTCTGCAAGCAGTTAAATATGGCTTCGGGACACTGTGACCAAAAATTGAAAAAAATTTTCTTGCGTTTTTTTTACTTTATTATGTCTAGATTCATTAGTTCTCATAAATAAAACTATCTGCATATTGCAGAAGATGTTTTTCCAGCCAAAAATGCCCCAAAATGCCCAAATATGCGGGAGCCGATATCTTTGGACTGGAAGAGGCGATTGACTTGAACTTTTCACAGGAATGACTGTAATACCCTTCTCTATTAATCAAGGGCACAGAATGGTAGTTGGTTAATACCTTTCTGCCAAAACATTTCACAAAACTGACAAAAAATTCAAAATTTGGGCATTTTGGAGCCCAATTTTGAGACACAAATATGCAGAACCATCCAAAATAGCTTAGAAATGAAGACAGTATCACGGAATTGCGAAAACCACCAAAAAAATTTCAATTTGAATTTCCGACAATCCAAAATGGCGGCCGAAAAATTGTATTTTAATTTTTTATGCGTTTCAGGCCATTTGGAGACGAAATTTTTTTTTTTTTTTCCCACCAAAAAAATTTTTGGTTTGGAAATTGGCCATATCTAAAAAACTGCATTTTTATTTGGTATCGAGCTCCCTTAGGACTTGCTGAGTAGAACAGTGAGTAAAACCACCAAGGAAAATCCTGTGTATTGTTCCGAAGGTACAATCACTTCCTCTAGTTTTCTTTAATTTCTATAAAAAATTATTGTCACTAGCACCAGCTTTTGAACTTAGTGCATTTGTGCAGCAACTTATCCCTTTTACACTCTCTGCAGGGCATATTTATGAATTTCTATAAAAAAAAGAAAAAAAAAAACATTGCCACTAGCAATGACCTTCAAACTTAATTCATTAACATCTTCCTTTGGCACGAGGTCGCATTCATTATCGAGTTGTTTTGAAACTTGGTATGCTTATTTAGAGTGACCATGATAGGAGCTTCCGATTATCTTTTCAATACCATCAAAAACTGTTGCTGTTAGCAACAACCTTTGAATTTATTGCATTTGTGCATCAACATTCTTCTTTGACATGACCTACAGGGCACATTTATCGTAGGATTGTTTTTGAACTTGGTGTGCTCATTAGGTAAGACCTGTAGATAAGAGCTGTCGATTAACATTAATTTCTGTAAAAAATAGTTGCTGTTTACAATGATCTCTGAACTTAAAAATGCATGGATTGCTCTGTCATTGTGCACACACAATGCTGTTATGTTGAAGTTTCTCCAAATAACACTGGAAGTGAATGATTTTCAATTTTGCCATTTCACTTATAACTTACAAAGTTCAAGTTTGTCAAGTTGAGCTACAGTGTCATTGACACTTTCATTACTGTTTGGGTGCCAATCACTGCTGTTCTAAAATAGCCCACTATACCACTTCATCGACTGATAAATATTTTTCAGAACTGGTCAAGCATAACACAGTCTTCTGTGGATGAACAGAGATTACACACTGTAGACTGGGAGTACATAGAACAAGCATTGTAACATTGGCGCAGCACGCGCCTGCAAGTCAATAGTGTTACTTCATTATTGGTGAACCATGTGTCAGTGCATCACAAAGAGGTTAAATTGAACCATGATAAGTGATATACATAGGTCTATCAAATCAACTAACGGAAATATCCGAACTGTTCCACAATATTAAAGATACCATGATTGCCTCCATGAGCTGTGTCGTTAATCTAGGTTATTTAATGGATGAAAATCTGACAGCTGAAGAACATATTAAGCACATTTGTTAGGGTTCATTTTTCATCTGCGTAATATCCATAAAATATAACATTCCATTGACACAAAAACATAGTGCAGCTTGTTCATGCCTTGGTTACTCGTTACCTTAACTATTCTAACTCTCTTTTGATAGGTTTTAAAAACTTCACTCTTCAAAGCTTCAACCAGTATTGTGTGGCATGTGTCATCACCTGGTCCAGAAAGTACTGTCACGTTATACCAGTCCTTTTAGATCTACACTGGCTTCTGATTCAGCAGAGAATTCAATTCAAATTTTTCTTCTCATCTTTGAATGCATCAAAGGATCTGCACCACCCTACTTGTCTAATTTGCTTATCTGTCACAAGTCACAGAGGTCTCTTCAGACTTCATATAAATTTAATCTGGTTCAGCACTCATCTAAATTAAGTTCTGCTGGTGACAGGGAATTTGCCGTTGCCAAACTATGGAATTCTCTTCTAACCTGTATCTTTTCCAATAAGGCATTTTGCAATTTTGTACAGCCAAAAATATAGCAGTAAAATTCACACATGGTATTATGTATTTATTGGGGTTTAACAACACATTAACAGCCAAGGTTATATCGTGTCGGTGACAGTTTTATGGGTGGAGGAAGCCGGAGTACCCGGAGAGAACCACCGAGCAACGACGAGCAGCTGCCAGCTCCTCAACATTGTAACTCTGTATTGCAGCACAGGCAGGGTTAGATTGGTTGAAGACATGTGCACTATCGATGTGCAGTATGCCTTAGTATACGGCATCATCATGCCCCCATGTGGACAATCAGGGTGAAGTGCCTTGCCCAAGGACACAACGTGGGAGTCCAAATCAATCACTCAGGCAGTCACTCATCCAAGGACTAACCGGACTCGACATTGCTTAACTTCGTTGATCTGACAAGAACCTTCACACATGGTGCTGGGATCCATGGGATATTTGAAACACTTTACTTTATTCATTTACACCCCCCCCCCCCACCCCCTTCCCGGAACAGATGAAGCATGGCTGCTGGGTGCTGCAAGTAGCTTTACAGCTGACCCCCTCCCCCACCCCCATAGATGTTGCCCAAATATTAACCCAGGAACCTCGATTTGAACAAACTTGAATCTCACACCACAGATATGTTGTATACCAACTATGAAAGCATTCTGACTGGTGGATCTGAAGAAGAAGATTTTTAAAGAAATTCTCTCATACTGCACTAAGTTAAACTTTGGACCCCAACAAAGGGCCCAAATATAAACTCTGGGGCCTGAATTGAACAAACTTGAATCTGACTCCCCCTAGAGATGTTGTATACCAAATATGAAATGATTTTGACTGGTGGATCTGAAGAACAAGATTTTAAAAGAAATTTCCTTATATTGCACCAAGTTAAAATTCAGACTACCATAGGAAGCCCAAATATTAACCCAGGCACTCGATTTGAACAAATCTGTATCTGACCCCCCTAGAGATGTTGTATACCAAATATGAAAACATTCTGATAGGTGGATCTGAAGAAGAAGATTTTTAAAGAAATTCCCTCATATTGCAGAGAACCCAAATATTAACCCAGGGACCTAATTTGAACAAACTTGAATCTCCCCCCCCCCCCCCCCCCCCCCCCCAGAGATGTTGTATGCCAAATATGAAAGTATACTGACTGGTGGATCTGAAGAAGATTTTTAAATATTATCCCCCATATTGCACTAAGTTAAAATTTGGGCTTCCATAGGAAGCCCAAATATTAACCAAGGAACTTGATTTGAACAATCCCATATCTGACCCTCATAACAATGATCTATACCAAACATTAAAAGATTCTGACTGATGGTTCTGAAGAAGAAGACTTTTAAAGATTATTCCCCATATTTCCCCCCAAGTTTAAATTTCTGGCTCCTGTATTGAACCCAAACATGGTTCATTTTAACAAAATTATATCTGACCCTCTCCCTCTCCCCATGGCTGCTGTATACCAAATATCAAAAGATTCTTTTGTGAATGTGCTGACTCAGCATTTCCCCCCCCCCCCCCCCCCCCCCCCCCCCCATTTTCAGAACACCCTTACACAACCGATGGCAATTTTTTTTACCATTCAATTTTACTGGTCGATCAGGATGCTTCATACCAAATAACATTCCATGTGGTTTAGGAAATATGAGCGTTTGAAAATATTTCTATTTTTAGCTCCTGGGGTTCCAACAGGGACACAAGAAAATGTTTTTGCATGAGTCAAGTACTGATGACTCAATAATGCCACACACCAAATTTGGATCAAATCGGACCATCGGTTCAGAAAATAGAAATTTTGGGACGGGGCAAAAAATCTTGCCCCTCCCATTACAAAGGCAAATATTGCTCCATGAACTTTGTCACTATCTATCAGTATCATTGTATATCAATTGTAGTGTCGCAGACAGGTCTAACAGTGATGTATGTTTAAAAAAAAATCTGCAAGATGCATTTTGAGAAAGTGACGAGAAACCCTAATTTTGATTGTTTTCTGCAAATTTTGGTGAACAATGGGTTAAATAGAAAATTCTGTTTTAGTATATTTTTAGATTTTGTGGTACGCTATGTGTGTGCAAAATTCTGTGAAAATCGGTTAAAAAATGACTTCAGAATCGTGTGGACAAATTGTGAGGAAAAAAAATGAAATAAAATTAGACTTAATGATTCTAGAGAATCATGGCTTTTCCAATGAGATTCCCTGATTTTCCATGACCCATGAGAGTGTGAAGAATTGTTTTTAACTGTATCACTGAAGTACCTTTATTAATGTTCTGAGAAAGGTGGGTATAGTAGTCTCAAATGACTCAGTTTGATAAAAAAAAATGTTTAGGTTAAAACCATCATTATTGGCATAGAGGGTTAATATCAATACCAAGTCTAGGCCTGACAAAAGCAGTTATGTTTGTTGACACACACCCACTGACTGCTGTGGCAATTTGAAAATATCCCATTTTATCTCAAATGTATCTAAAATTTTGATTATTCATCAGATAGTTGCATCTAAGCACTTCATTCTACGAACTGCACCTCAGAAGAAATCAGCGACAGTACTTGTCTTTTTAAAATTTCTCGGATGCCATAGAATTAAGAAAGGATGCTGGTTTTGTTTACATTGGCATGGCGGGGGTTCGAACCCACGCCGAGAGAGTTTCCTTCGGCACCAACCGCCTAGCGAAACTATACTGAACCACGCACACCACTCGGCCACCGACAGACCCAAGTGGAGTCTGTCAGTGGCCGAGTGGTGTGTGTGGTTCAGTATAGTTTCACTAGGCGGTTGGTGCCAAAGGAAACTCTCTCGGCATGGGTTCAAACCCCCGCCATGCCAATGTAAAATTTTGATGTTTGGCAGTTTGTAGAGGGTTAACAAATGCTAACGGGAATATTTTTTCCATGCAACTTGTAATGTCACACCAAGACCTGCGAATGGCCATTTTTGTCTTGAAAATCTACAAGATGTTCTCAGAGGAAAACATGAATTTTAATCTTTTGATGTTTATCATTGTTCAATCAGCCCAGAATGGGTTGAGGATTGGTTTTTTGAATACCCTTATTACATACAAAAATAAACCTAGGTGAATTCCACTTCCAATAAATGAGGTTATGTGTATTTCTCAGTTACACGTTGGGTGCTGTGGGTGCACGAAAACAGGCCATTTTCTCAAAATTTTGATGTTTGAGAGCCTGTGGAAGGTTAACAAACGCTTACCGGAATATTTTTGTCTATGCAACTTGTAATACCACAGCAAGACCTGCGAATGACCATTATTTCTTGAAAATTCACAACACTTGTTTAAAGAAATACATGGAAAACATGAATGTTTAAGCTTTTTGAGGGGTATTGCTGTTTAACCAGCCCAAAATGGGTTAACGCTTGATTTTTTGAATACCCTTATTACTTTCTAAAATGATCCTCGATGAAGTCCACTTCCAATAATTGAAGTTATGTTTATCTTTCTTGTACACATTGGGTGCTGTGGGTGCCTGAAAACAGCCCATTTTATCAAAATTTTGATCTTTGAAAGCCTGTGTAGGGTAGCCCAATATCTCTTGTATGTCAATTGTAGTGTCACAGTCAGGTCTAACAGTGCTGAATGTTTAAAAAAAATCTACAAGATGCGTTTTGAGAAAGTATTGATAAACCCTAATTTTGACAGTTTTTGCCGGACAAAATGTGCAGAAAAAAAAACTAAACAAGAGGCCCCAGGGGGCCTGAGGGAACTCACCTGACATGGTAGCCTAAATATAACCCAGGGAATTGATTTCAACAAGTTGCATCTGCCCCTCCTAAGAAAAGCTTATACCAAATATCCAAAGGTTCTGACCAGTGGATCTAAAAAAAAAGATTTGTAAAGAATATTCCTCATACTGAACTAAGTAATAATTCGGGCTCCCACAGGGAGCACAAATATGAACCCAGGAACTTGGCTTGAACAAACTTGAATCTCACCTTCAGTGGAATGCATCCCAAATATCAAAAGATTCTGACTGGTGGATGTGAAGAAGATTTTTGAAGAATATTCCTCATATTGAACTAAGTTATAATTTGGGCTCCCACAGGGAGCCTAAATATCAACCCAGGGACTTGGATTCAACAAACTTGAATCTTACCATGCTAAGGATGCTGCCTACCAAATATCAAAGCATTCTGACTGCTGGATCTGAAGAAGAAGATTTTTAATGAAAAAATTCCTCATTTTGAACTAAGTTATAATTCGCGCTCCCACAGTGAGCCCAAATATGAACCCATGGACTTGGCTTGAACAAACTTGAATCTCACCCCACTAAGGATGCTGCATGCCAAATATCAAAACATTCTGACTGCTGAATCTGAAGAAGATTTTTAAAGAAAAATTCCTCATATTGAACTAAGTAATAATTCAGGCTCCAACAGGGAGCTCAAATATCAACCCAGGGACTTGGATTCAACGAACCTGAGTCTTACCACCCTAAGGATGCTGCATACCAAATATCAAAGCATTCTGACAACTGGATCTGAAGAAGAAGATTTATAAAGAAATAATTCCTCATTTTGAACTAAGTTATAATTTGCGCTCCCACAGTGAGCCCAAATATGAACCCAGGGACTTGGCTTGAACAAACTTGAATCTCACTCCCCTAAGGATGCTGCATACCAAATATCAAAACATTCTGACTGCTGGATCTGAAGAAGAAGATTTTTTAAAGAAAATTCCTCATTTTGAACTAAGTTATAATTCGGGCTCCCACAGTGAGCCCAAATATGAACACATGGACTTGGCTTGAACAAACTTGAATCTCACCCCCCTAATCATGCTGCATCCCAAATATCAAAAGATTCGGATTGGTAGATCTGAAGAAGAAGATTTTTAAAGAATATTCCTCATACTGCACTAATTTAAACATTTGGGCTTCCATAGAGAACACAAATATGGACCCGGGGATTTGATTTCAATCAACCTGTGAAACAATCTTCCAAAGATGTTATATGTGAAATTTGAAAGCTTTTGGAGCAGTGGTTTGGGAGAAAAGTAGTCTTAAATGTTTTTCCCATTACCCACAGTGTTAAAAAATGCTGACTCAGCATTTTTTCAAAGTCCCCAAAAAGTACCCCATGATAAAGCCAATAGCAATTTTTTTTTACCATTCCATTCTGTTGGTCCTGAAGAAGCTTCACACCAAATAAGAATTCTCAATGCCATGTAGTTTTGGAGATATTTTAATTTTTTTCTATTTTTAGCTCCTGCGGTTTCCATGGGGCAACGGGAAATTTTTTTTTTGCATAAATTAAGTACTTATGACCCAATAAAACCTCATATCTAATTTGGTTCAAATCTCCCTTTTAGTTTGGAAAATATAAATTTTGGGCGGGGTGAAAATTCTTGCCCCTCCCATAACGAAGGCAAATATAGCTCCTCGAATTTCTCTTGAACAAATCTGAGTCTACACCTAAAAAGGAAGCTGCACACCAAATATCAAGTCTCTGCTACTGCTGGTTCATGAGAAGATTTTTCAAGATTTAAGCACACTTTTTGGGCATGGCCCTACTGAGGGGCAAGGCAACTTGATTTGAACAAAATCAAAATGCGATGTCATAACAAACTATTATCTCAAATATGAATTAATTTAAAATTGGTTCAGCAGTTTGGGAGGAGAAGATGCAAACACCATGTTTACAGACGACAGATGACGGAGGGTGAGTGAGTGATCACTATAGCTCCCCTGACTGAAAGTCAGGCGAGCTAAAAAAAAAAAACTACACAAGTGATTCTGTAGAATCACAGGCTTTTCCTGGAGTACAAAAACATTAAGCCCTTTGAAAAAATTGTACAAAATTTCAGCCCCCATAACTCTTAACATGTAGGTGTGCATTTATTTATTTATTGGAGTTTAACAACACTTTTGACAGCCAGGGTCACCTCGTGTCAGACAGTTTTATGGGAGAAGAAAGTCTGAGTACCCGGAGAGAACCATCGAGCAGCGCCACCAATGGGGGTGAAGTGTCTTGCCCAAGGAAACATGGTTGCCAGAGGTGGAATTCAAACTGAGGACCTCTTGGCTTGCAGCCTGCACCCTCTATCTACTGAGCCACAATGGGTGTGCGTACTGATATTGCCCAGGTTGAAGGGTTAACACAATAGTAGTATAGCAGGAGGTTTTCGACCCCCATTACCTAGATTTTTGCCAGTGCAGCTAGTGTTAAATTCCCATAGGAACCAGATTTTTGCCTGTGCAACTTTTGCCTGTGCATACATCTAGATCTGGTAAATGGTGTACGTACTGCATATATAGTATGCTATGGTATGTATAATGATATATGTAAACACAGGGCTCTGTGTATATAGTATGGGTGTGTGATGGAAAATTAATGGGAAAGGTGAGTTTTCTTGAAAGTTTGTTTCTCACGAAATGGTTGACGTTGCTATTGATGTCATGATGTCATGATGCGCACGCAATGTCATAGAGATGTTGACCACTGTTGTTGTCCACTATACAATCTGACATAACATTGTTCAGATCGGGGGGTGTCCTGCTTCTCATTTGGGGGAAGGGGGTTATATGGTAGTAGTAGTATATATCCATGTAGGTTCCCTGTTAGCCTTTGGTGCTACTAATCGAACTTCATATTATCCAATGTCTGCTATAGCTAGGTGAAGCAGTATGGGGGGGGGGGGGGGAGGAGAAGGGGGGGGGGATAGTGCGGTATTGCAGACAGGCATTGGTGGTTTAGATTGGCAGTACAGGATGAATGGCCTGTTGGTCTATTACCCCCTTAGTACTATTAACCTACCGAATGCTTTGTATTATCTTCTGGTTGGTATTGGTAGTTTAATGCTCGGTCAGGCAGTATTAAGATTGTTTGTTTAGAACGGGGGCATAGGATGCATGGTATATACCCCTGTAGGTCCCCTGTTAGTCCTCGATATTATTAACCAACCAATTGCTTTATATTTTTCTATGACTGGTATAGGTAGTACGTTGGCAGGTCAAGTGGTATTATTGTGGGGTGGGGGTGGGGGTAATGCCTGGTAGTATAGAACGGCAGTATAGTATGGGCAATATATATACCTCGGTTCCCCCCACCACCCCCACCCCCACCTCCTGAAAGCCATTGGTACTACTAATCGACTTAATGCTTTATGTCCCATGACTAGCATAGGTAGTATGTAATGCAAGGGCAGGCGTTATAGTGGGGTGGGTGGGTGTAATGCATGGTCGCCTTGTGTGGAAGTATAGTATGCATGGTATATCCCCTTCAGGTCCCAAGTTAGCCCTTAGTACTATCAATCCACCTAATGCTTCATGTTATCCTATGACTGGTATAGGTAGTACGTTACAGCAGGTCAAGTGGTATTGTGGGGTGGGGGTGAGGGTAATGCCTGGTAGTATAGAACCGCAGTATAGTATGGGCGATATATACCTCTGTGTCCACCCCCCCCCCCCCCCCCAAAGCCATTGGTACTACTAATCAACTTAATGCTTTATGTCATCCCATGACTAGTATAGGTAATATGTAATGCAGGGGCAGGCATTATTGTGGGGTGGGTGGGTGTCCTGCATGGTCGCCTAGTGTGGAAGTATAGTATGCATGGTATATCCCCTTCAGGTCCCACATTAGCCCTTAGTACTGTTAATCCACCTAATGCTTCATGTTATCCTATGACTGGTATAGGTAGTACGTTATAGCAGTTCAAGTGGTATTGTGGGGTGGGGGTGGGGTAATGCCTGGTAGTATAGAACAGCAGTATAGTATGTGCGATATATACCTCTGTGTCCCCTCCCCCCGAAAGCCATTGGTACTACTAATCGACTTAATGCTTTATGTCATCCCATGACTAATATAGGTAGTATGTAATGCGGGTCCACACGTTATTGTGGGGTGGGTGGGTGTAATGCATGGTCTCCTAGTGTGGTAGTATAGGATATTCGCGTTCTCCCCCTACAGGTCCCATGTTAGCACTTAGTACTATTAATCCGCCTAATGCTTCATTTATCCTATGTCTTGTATAGGTAGTATGTAATGCTAGCCCAAGAGGTACTGTGGGTAGGGGTAATGCCTGGTAGTTTAGAACGAAGTATAGAATGGGCGGTATATACCCCAGTAGGCCCCCTGTTAGTTCTTGATACTATAAACCAAGCGATTGCTTTGTTTTATTATATGAGTGGAATAGGTAGTACCTTATGGTAGGTCAAGTGGTATTGTGGTGGTAATGCTTGGTAGTTTAGAGCGGTAATATAGCATAGGCTATTTATACCTCTGTAGGTCTCTTGTTGGCACTTGGTACTACTAATCCACCAGATGCTTCATATTATCAAGCGGTATTTTGGTATGGGGGTCAACGCCTGGTAGTACAGAACAGCAGCGGAGTATGGTTGGTATATGCCCCTGAAGGTCCCATCTTAATCGTTGATAATATTAACCTATTGAATGCTTTGTATCATCCTGCTACAGGTAAGGTGGTACATAATCCCAGTAGTTTCTACCCTATTCCGAGTGCACTTGTTCTTTTTCCATCTATCGAGATCATCCAATCAGGTCACTTAATCATCACGACTTGTCTTCGGCAAACCTTTTTCTGAAATGAGGCCATGAGGGCCATGAGAAAATCCCTCAATGAGGTCTAATTTACTATCACTCTTTGCCTCATCACAGGATTTAACAGCCATGTCCCATGGAATCCCTTTTTTGGAAAATGTTTGTGGCTATGGAATCACTTTTTTCTAAAATGAGGCCATGACGGCCATGAGAAAATCCCTCATTGAGGGATTTTTTCATGGCCCTCATGGCCTCAAATGAAATGAGGCCATGATGGCCATGAAAAAATCCCTCAATGAAGGATTTTCTCATGGCCCTCAAGGTCTCATTTCAAGAAAAAAGGGATTCATGTCCCATGGAATTCCATTTTTGGAAAAATGTCTGTGGCTATGGAATCCTTTTTTCTGAAATGAGGCCATGAGGGCCATGAGAAAATCCCTCAATGAGGGATTTTTTCATGGCCCTCATGACCTCATTTCATTTGAGGCCATGATGGCCATGAAAAATCCCTCAATTCAGGAAAAAGGGGATTCATGTCCCATGGAATCCCTTTTTTGGAAAACGTCTGTGGCTATGGAATCCCTTTTTTCTGAAATGAGGCCATGAGAAAATCATTGAGGTGCCAACAAGAGACCTACAGGGGTATAAATAGCCTATGCTATATTACCGCTCAAAACTACCAAGCATTACCCCCACAATACCACTTGACCTACCATAACATACTACCTATTCCAACCATATATTAAAACTAGAGGCTCAGGAGAGCCTATAATGCTCACCTGGACCAAGTTGTCCTAAATTGTGAGGGTTATGGGTATGGAGAAAATGTAATCTGCATGAACCATATGAAGATTCGCCAGCAATTGTTTTGTCCAATTGTTTCAACTGCTCAGAAGAAAGCTTCATACCAAATATAAAAGCTCTAGTCCGTGCAGTTTGGGAAATATTGGACATTTAATTTTTTTTCTATTTTTAGTGCCAGGTGTTCCCACGGGGAACTGCGAAAAAGTTTGGGGGCATGAATGAAGTACTTAGGGTCAGCTAATGCCACATATAAAATTTGGTTCAAATCGCTCCATTGGTTCTTGAAATAGAAATTTTCAGGGGAGCTCAAAAGTGAGCCCATCCCCTGAAGAGCCCAAATATGGACCTATCAACTTTCTTTGAACAACTTTTAATATTGAACACCAGAGGAAGTTTCATACCAAATATCAAAGCATTCCCACTTGTGGTTCATGAGAAGATGATTTTTAATGAATTTCATGATATTTGGGCATAAGCCCAAGCCCAAAAAGGGCAGAGACCCCATTTGAACAAAACTAAAGCAGAATACCCCCAAGATGATGTGGCCCACATATGTTTAAATTTGGGCCATTGGTTTGTGAGAAGATAATTTTAAAAAGATAAACATGTAATCTTTTTCCCATTGACTTCAGTGTGAAAAAATGCTGAGTTATCATATTTTCATAACACCAAAAACAGACCATATGACAGATTTGCCAGCAATTTTTATTGTCCAATTGTTTCAACTGCTCAAAAGAAAGCTTCATACCAAATATAAAATCTCTAGTCCGTGCAGTTTGGGAAATATTGGACTTTTCATTTTTGTTCTATTTTTAGCTCCAGGGGTTCCCATGGGGAACCGCGAACAATTTTGGGGGCAGGAATGAAGTACTTAGCGTCAACTAATGCCACATATAAAATTTGATTCAAATCGCTCCATTGGTTCTTGAAATAGAAATTTTCAGGGGAGCTCAAATATTGGCCTATCAACTTTCTTTGAACAACTTTTAATCTTGAACACCAGAGGAAGTTTCATACCAAATATCAAAGCATTCCCACTTGTGGTTCATGAGAAGATGATTTTGAATGAATTTCATGATATTTGGACATAAGCCCAAGCCCAAAAAGGGCAGAGACCCCATTTGAACAAAACTAAAACAGAATACCCCCAAGATGATGTGGCCCATATACGTTTCAATTTGGGCCATTGGTTTGTGAGAAGATATTTTTAAAAAGGTAAACATGTACTCTTTTTCCCATTGACTTCAGTGTGAAAAAAATGCTGAGTCATCATATTTTCATAACACTAAAAACAGATCATATGACAGATTCGCCAGCAATTTTTATTGTCCAATTGTTTCAACTGCTCAGAAGAAAGCTTCATACCAAATATAAAATCTCTAGTCCGTGCAGTTTGGGAAATATTGGACTTTTCATTTTTGTTCTATTTTTAGCTCCAAGGGTTCCCATGGGGAACCGCAAACAATTTTGGGGACAGGAATGAAGTACTTAGGGTCAACTAATGCCACATATAAAATTTGTTTCAAATCGCTCCATTGGTTCTTGAAATAGAAATTTTCAGGGGAGCTCAAAAGTGAGCCCATCCCCTGGAGAGCTCAAATATGGACCTATCAACTTTCTTTGAACAACTTTTAATCTTGAAAACCAGAGGAAGTTTCATACCAAATATAAAAGCATTTCCACTTGTGGTTCATGAGAAGAAGATTTTTAAAGAATTTCACCATATTTGGGCATAAGACCACGCCCAAAAAGGGCGGAGACCCCATTTGAACAAAACTAAAACAGAATACCCCCAAGATGATGTGGCCCATATATGTTTCAATTCTGGGCCATATTGGTTTGTGAGGAGAAGATTGTTTTATAAAAGCTAACATATGATGGACGACAAATGACGGACTACGGATGACGGACGCCAAGTGATGGAAATAGCTCACACTGACTTTCAGTCAGGTGAGCTAACAAAGCAATCGCTTGGTTAATAGTACAACAGGGGGCCTACTGGGGTATATACCGCCCATTCTATACTTCTGTTCTAAACTACCAGGCATTACCCCTACCCACAGTACCTCTTGGCCAAGCATTACATACTACCTATACAAGACATAGGATAACATGAAGCATTAGGTGGATTAATGGTACTAAGCGCTAACATGGGACCTGTAGGGGGAGAATACGGACATCCTATACTACCACACTAGGTGACCCTGCATTACACCCACCCACTCCACAATAACGTGTGGCCCCGCATTACATACTACCTATATTAGTCATAGGATGACATAAAGCATTGAGTCGATTAGTAGTACCAATGGCTTTCGTGGGAGGGGGGGGGGAGTGAGGGGGGACACAGAGGTATATATCGCCCATACTATACTGCTGTTCTATACTACCAGGCATTACCCCCACCCCCACCACACAATACCACTTGACGTTCTATAACGTACTGCCTATACCACTCATAGGATAACATGAAGCATTATGTGGATTAACAGTACTAAGGGCTAACTTGGGACCTGAAGGGGATATACCACGCATACTATACTTCCATAATAGGCAACCATGCATTACACCCACCCCACAATAACACCTGCCCCCACATTACATTCTACCTATATTAGTGTAAGAAAAAGTGGAATTGTACAATAAGGGACACACACACGGTGTGTGCACAGTGGCCTATATCTATGTATGTATATTATATATATATGTAGGTATGGGTCTGTGTGTACATATCGAGTGTGTGTTTGCCCGCTTCAGTATTGAAAGTGCTAAAATACTCTGAGGTGGCCTTAAATTGTTACATTGATCATTAACTGATAGCGTTATGGATCAGTGGTTCTTACTTCATTGACCACTATTGTGAGAGACATGTAGTTTCTCGTGCTCGGCGGTGTTGACTTCGCACGAAATAATTGCGTCTGCAATATTATATTATTCTGAATCGGAGTCTAGTGGATCAGAACCGTGTGGAGCTTCCTATAGGTGAGTCGAATATTTATTTCTCCGTAGTTGTACCCTGCCGGGGCCGGTCATATTTTATGTAATTTACCGATCCTCGCCGTAAGCCGAAATATGTTATAAAAGGCTATATTAAATTGGTTCTAGGATTATTCACGATTGATCCAGGGCATCTTATTGCTGTTGCGATAGGATGCTATGGCCTAATCGTGATCTTTCGGCTTGGGGCGAGTTTCGGTGGCCCGATGGATTGTACCCCCCCCCTCTCCTTTTATGGCATTAGCTTGAATGTACAGACGTGAATACTGAGATAACGCTACCCTCAGTGAATATTTAGCAATATTTAGGAGGGTAGGTGGGTCACAAATAATGAAGTAACCCTTCTGCTGGGTGACATGTGAAAGTAAATATTTGGTATTGCCGTATCTTGGACTCCCCTTCTTTAGTTAAGGGTAGTAGTCATGTAGTCTGGTGTGCATATTTTAAGGCGGCATAAGTGCCAGATTGTAGGGTTTTTCCCCCTCTTTAGTAGGGGACGTAACTATTTTATGAGGAATTATGATCTCACCTTGAAGGGTGAATGAAATGAGTTGGTCTGTACAACTTGAATGTAAATCTGAATGTACTGCTGAATTGTGGGAGGGTAGAGACGATTTGGGGATTTGTGAATAAATTTGCTAATAATTTAGTGGAATTGGGTTTTTTTTTGTATTTTTAATTCCTATTCTGTTTCAGAGTCCTAGTCCTAACATATATCTTAACACAAAACACGGTTTAAGGGTGGATTGGAATCATAGGAAGATGTTTGTTCCTTGGTTGACTGTTGTGGCGAGGTTCTCGGTAAGGGCTCACTTATTGTAAGTGAGTCCGGCCCGAGAACAGCGGCACAGCACGGGTGCCAGGGTAGTCTGGAATAATTTTGTAGAGGTTCTAGGTGATTGATTACGCTAACTAATTTTCGGTTTGAAATTGCGAACTTGTAACTAACCCCTCGACAACAAATCTGTGCTATGGCTAGACCTTGTTTGGCTTTGTGGCGTGGCTCTCGGCCGGAACTCACTTCATGTAAGTGAGTTCGGGGCCGAGAGACTCGACACAAAGTGAGAGCAGGGTGGGGTGGGTCGAGTTTCGCTACAGATTTTTGGCGTCGCCGACAGGATAATTTTTGTATTCGACAGGATAATTTTTGTATTCGACAGGATAATTTTTGTATTCGACAGGATAATTTTTGTATTCGACAAGATAAATTTTTATTTTCAACAGAATATAATTTTAACCGATTAAATTTGGTTTGGCAGAGTAAATTTGAACCAACGTTTTGGATTGAAGGGTTGTGTGATTGAATCCGAGATATTTATATCCTAGTGACCATAATTTGTTAGGAATGTTGTAGGACTAAAATTGGACTCCTTGTTGTGAATTAATGTAATTGTTGGGGGTGTGGTCCTTACATATATATAAAATGGCTAGTGGAATTAGTAAAGAGCTAGGTGATTATATGTATGCCTCGGAGGCCTTGACCGCTGATATAACCTCCAAAGGTGCTAGATCGAAGAAATTACGTAATATTCCTCCTACTCCTGATCCTACCCCTGATGGGAAGTTTAATAAGGTTGATGAAGTTATGTTGAAATGTCAACAGTTGAGTGACGAATTGCAGAATTCTATTGTTGAGTTAGGTGACCAAACGGAGGATTACGCTGCAATCTTTGATACACCTGGGACGGTTTCGACAGGGGCCTCTGTGCGTCGAACTTCTGCAGGGCGTGCGGTTGATATGATGGGATTGCCCAGGGTGGTTCAACCTAAGAAAATTCCTGGGGAGAATCCGAAAGTATCGAGTTTGCCTAGACATCAGCATGGGGCAAGAGTTATACAGTCTGACGATAGGCATGGTGAGCAAGCTTATCCACGTAAACCGATTGTTACGCCCGATACGTTTAATGGAACCACCAGTGTAGCTGATTGGTTATCCCATTTTGAGAAATGTGTTGGGATTAACCAGTGGTCTGAAGACCGGGCTCGTCAATTTTTAGTGGTATCTTTAAGGGGCGCTGCCTTGCAGTTTTATGAAGATTTGGACCCGGAAATCAAATCCAATTCTCATAGAGTTATGCAGAGTTTGCGCGATCGTTTTGATCCATTTAAGGGGACTGCAATATATAGGGCCCAATTAAGGTCTAGACGTAGGTCACAGCGAGAGACTTTGCCTGAGTTAGCGGGAAGTATTAGACGCTTGGTGAGAAAGGTGTATCCAGGGGTTCCCCTCGATGTTAGGGATGACTTGAGTAAGGATAGTATTATTTCCGCGTTGACGGACAATGAAGTTAGGATGCAAGTGTTGAGGGCTAAGCCTGAAACCCTTGATGCGGCAGTGCGTGCTGCTTTAGATGAGGAGTCGTACAAGAAGGTAGAGGTACCTTCTTCAGTTGGTGTAGTTGGGGAATCGGAAATTTCTAGTGAAATTGGTGCATTAACCCAGGCGGTCGAAAGTTTGCAGGAACAATTGAAAGAAATGCAGGTTGAGCAAAATAAATTGCGAGAAGAACTTTTCAGGCAGGATCGTGGTCAGGATAGGGATAGTTTTTATAGAGGTCGTTTGGGCCGAGGTGGTTATGGAAATGGTAGAGGTAGGAATAGAGGTAGAGGTAAAGGTGACTGGTCCCATAGGTCCAATTTAGATAACAATCAGGATTTAAACGGGTAAAGACTGAGGTAGGGGTCGAACCTCAGTCTGTGATAGAAAGGACCCTCCCATCAGAGAGTATCGGTCATAGTTATCTGACTCTTAAGGTCTTGAATGAAAATGTTAAGTTCCTACTGGATACTGGTTCAGCGGTAAGCTTAATCAGTACCAGAGTGTTGCATGAAACTTTAGGTTTTGAGCAGTCTCGAGTTAGAGAGGCTCCTCGTAGTGTTTTGGGGGCGAATGGGCAGCCCCTTGATTTAAAGGGGTTGGTGGATTTGCCTGTAACTGTTGGTAAGTATCAATATGTTCAAACATTTTACGTGGTTAATCTGTCCTTTGATGCAATTCTGGGAATTGACTTTATGAATAAAACTAATTCAGTGATTTCTTTGCCGGACAAAACTGTTATGATCCAAGGGGTTAAATTTTCCCTTGAGTTTTTGAAAGAAAATGATAAAATTCACGTATTATTGATTGAGGGATTGACAGTACCTCCCTTTTCTGAAGTTATAGTGCAGGGCCGAGTTGACGGTCCACCGGTTGGACAGAGCCTGTGTGAACCCGACCCAGGGTTCATGAAAGGTCATCACGGATTAATGTTGGGACGAAGTGTTGTTGATGTTAGTCAGCCGGAAGTTCCTGTTAGGCTGATAAATGTTTCTCAGACCCCTCAAAAGTTAAAAGGTGGTGAGTCTGTGGCTGTTCTTGAGAATGTTGACATTTTAGGTGAACAAATTAAGGAGGCTTCCCCTTCGGATGATGGGAAGTTCTCTTTGTTACAAACCTATGACAGAGCGGTTTTGACTGGAAATCAAGCGGAACAGGTCAATGATTTTTTTAGAGAAGAACCGCGACGTATTTATACAGTTCGAAGGTGATTTGGGCCGCACTGATCTCATTCGGCATGATATTTGTACGGGTGACCATCTTCCTATTAAACAGCGGGCATATCGGCTCCCTTTTCACAAAAGGCGCGAGGTTGAGCAGCAGATAGATGTTATGCTTAAGCAAGGGGTAATTCAACCTTCCTCTAGTCCTTGGGCGGCTCCTATAGTTTTAGTTAAAAAGAAAGACAATAGTTTTCGTTTCTGCGTGGACTACCGTAAATTAAATGCCATTACAAAAAAAGATGCCTATCCTTTGCCCCGTATAGATGAGAGTTTAGAGGGTATGGCGGGGGCACAGTGGTTTTCCACTCTAGATTTGGCTTCTGGATACTGGCAAATGGAGCTAACTCCTGATGCCCGGGAGAAAACGGCTTTTACTACTGGCGTTGGGCTCTATCAATTCACGGTCCTCCCTTTTGGGCTCTGTGGCGCTCCTGGGTCCTTCGAGAGGCTCATGGAGCTAGTTCTCAAAGGGCTACACTGGAAGACTTGTCTCATATATCTTGATGACGTCATCATATATGCGCGGTCTTTCCAGGAGCATATTGAACGATTACAAGAGGTTTTTACTAGAATAAGGTCTGCAGGATTAAAATTGAAACCTTCTAAGTGTGCGTTGTTTAGACGTCAGGTTTCATATTTAGGTCACATTGTTTCCGCGTCGGGTGTGTCAGCTGACCCGGAGAAAATTGCGCGCGTAAAAGATTGGCCTGTTCCGACTTGCTTGAAAGATCTTCGAAGTTTTATCGGGTTATCCGCGTATTATCGAAAATATGTCTCACACTTTTCTACTTTGGCTAGTCCTTTGACCAAATTGACTCGTAAGAATGAAAAATTTGTTTGGGGCGAGGCCCAACAGGAGGCTTTTGAGATATTAAAAGACAAATTGTGTCAAAGTCCAATTTTGGCTTACCCAAATTTTGAGCACGAATTTATTCTTGACACGGATGCGAGTGATTTTGCCTCTGGTTCGGTTTTGTCACAGATTATAGAAGGCAAGGAGCAAGTAATAGCTTATTTCAGTAAAACTCATTCCCAACAAGAGAGAAATTATAGTGTTACTAGGAAGGAGTTGCTGGCAGTAATTAAAAGTGTTAAACACTTTAGACATTTCCTCATTGGCAAGCATTTTACGCTGCGAACCGACCATGGGTCCCTGCAGTGGTTGTTTAATTTTAAGGAACCGGTTGGGCAGGTGGCGCGTTGGCTGGAATATCTCAGTGGGTTCGATTTTATGACGGTTCATCGTCGCGGTGAACAACATAAGAACGCAGATGCGCTGAGTAGGATTCCTTCCTGTAACAAACATGATATTAACACTGTTGAGTTTGAGTCTGCAATTCAATTGACTAAGGAAAGTCAGGGGGCTGATCCCCTTATTAAAAAATTTCTCGAAATGAAGAAAACGGGCAAGAAACCTGGACTTGAGAAATTAAAAGGAGAATCCCCGGAGCTTCAGAGGTATGTGAGTCAGTGGGAACAATTTTTAGTTGAAAATGACATTCTTCTTCGAGAGTGGACACAAATAGGGTCCCCCAGCAAATTTTTGTGGGTGGTCCCAAAAGACTTAAGAAGTCAGGTATGTAAGGAGCATCATGACTCTTTAGTGGGTGCACATTTGGGCGTTCATAAGACATATTCTAAAATTCGAGAGCGTTTCTTTTGGATAGGTTTGCGTCGGGATGTAGAACTCTGGGTTCAGTCTTGTCCGAATTGTCAGTGTCGTAAGCCACCGGGCAAGACCAGTCGAGCTCCTATGGTAACAGATAAAGTTTCGGAGCCTATGGAACGAATTGCTTTGGATATTTTGGGGCCATTACCTGAATCCGTTCAGGGTAATATTTACATTTTAGTTATATCAGATTATTTCTCCAAATGGACGGAGGCTTTTGCTATCCCCAATCAAAGGGCAAGTACAGTAGCCGATGTGGTAATTCGAGAGTGGATTAGTCGGTATGGAATGCCGAAATTTATTCATTCAGACCAGGGGTCAAATTTTGAATCTGATTTGTTTCAGGAAGTTTGCCGCTATTTTGAAATTAAAAAGACTCGTACCTCTCCCTATATGCCCCAAAGTGATGGCCAAGTTGAGAGGTTTAATAGAACTTTGGCGGCTATGTTAGCTTGCTTTGTAGAGGATAATCATGGCGACTGGGAATACTATCTTCCATTCGCCATGATGGCCTATAGAAGTGCCAAACATGAGACGACTGGGTTTACTCCCTTTAGTGTCATGTTTGGTAGAGAAATTACTTTACCTACAGAGTTAATCGCTGGTAAGATTCCTGATAGGGATTGGGCTCCCTCTCAATATGTTAGCGATTTGGAAAGTCGTCTAGCCCAAATATTTCAATTGGTCTCGTTGAAATGTGAATCCGAGATTAAGAGAAGAAAGAAAATATATGACAAGCGAGTTTTCGGCAAACCTTTTACCGTTGGGGATAGGGTCTGGCTTTATTTACCTAGAGTAAATAAAGGTCAGACCTCAAAATTTGCAAAATTTTGGGTTGGTCCCTACATCATAAAAAGCAAACTCTCGGACGCAAATTACCTTGTGGTTCGCGTCGGAGGAGGTAAACCCCAGGTTGTACATTTCAACCGGTTGAAGAAGTGTTTTTCACGTAATTTAAATTTGGGTGCCCCCATTGCTCCCACACCTGATAGTCCTATCGAGAGTAATGTTGACCGGCCCTCGGTGGGAGATCCTGAGGGGAGAGAGACGTTCGACGGGGAAGCTCCGACTAGTAGGCGTGGTCGTACCCTCCGGCGACCACGTCGACTAGGTTCTCAAGACTTTGTTTTTTATTAAGTATTTTTTTTCTTTCTCTCTGCCTGACACCACACTTGGTATTTGAGTTAAGTGGCAGTTCTCGGGGGCCTGAATATATATATATTTTGTTGAGCGCAATAAAATGTAAAAATTTGATATTATATTTAGCGCTTATGTATTGGCCTCCGAGGTGGTGCTGCCTTTGAAGTGTATTTAGTGTGGAACCAAATTTTCATGTAGATAATGGATAGATGAGCATTATTGGCTTGTCCATAATACGAGCTTTGTTGCATTATTTTAAATTGCGTCATTTCCCTGGTGTGGGGAGTTGCCGTATTGTATTGGTTCCGAGAAATTGGGTTTTTTTTTTATTGGCTGTTGGAAATGGCAAATACAAGTGTGGTCGTCAAATTTCTATACCTGTTAAGATTTTTCTTAAACCCGCTGACCGGTTTGTTTTTTTATTTCGGTACGCAGGAGGGTTGGGATGTTAATAATTGGGGGGTTATCGTGCGCGTGTGTATGGAGGGCGGTGAGAGTTATATGTTAGGGTATGATTCGGAATATAAGAGTTATGGAAGTTAAGGCACCGGTGCCAAGTATAATTGGATTTTTTTTTTTTTTTTTCACGAGAGATGTGTCCGTGGTAGAAAATAAATCAATTGACGGGTCAGCTTGGTTGGAGAAATTATCTTTCGGGAAATATTGAAATGGTTGTCCTTTTTAGTTGCTGGGTCCTCATCTTATCTATGTAGAATTATTGTATGAACAAAGATACTGTTCTGTTTGTAAATTTTCTTCTTGTAGCATTATGGCTTTAATAATGGGCCATTCCTTTATAAGAAGACTTGCAGCATGGTCAGGGGAAATACCTGGACGTCTGAGTTCGCTGGAAGCATATGGTGTTCCTGGTGCAACTATCCAACAACTTGAATGGATTTGTGTGGAGAGTGCAGAGACCGTACTTGTGCAGGTTGGCGAAAATGACATTGACTGTGATACTTTTTGTTTTTCACATTTTAAACTTTCTGTCGAAAGACTTTTAGAGAATTTGTTACGCCAAGGCGAAAAAAAATTATCATTCTAGGACTGTTTCCTCGTGTGAAGACCAGAGTGTCTGGTATTGTGTACGAACTCCGTAGGGTGGCTGTCACCCAGTTTTACGAAACACTTAGAAGGTCTAATGTATTTTATAAAGCCTTATTTAAGGTGTCACGTTTACATTTTGCACGAGATGGTGTGCATTTGAATAACCTGGGTCAATGTCAATACCTAAAATACCTTGCTTTGGTCTTGGAGGAGCAGTGCTCCGTTGAATAAAGGTTCTACAAATAATCTTACCAATTTCCCGGGGAAATTGTGTGAAAGCTGAATGCTTTAGAATAAATGACATAAAAAGAATTGTATGTGCCTGATAAAGGTCATTACATCCAGAAAGTGAGATGAGTTCCTTGAGAACTTTCAGTTGTAATAGAAAAGATTTAATATTCCTTTGTTTTGGAAAGATAACCTTGAACTAAACTGGGTTCTAGATGGGACCATTATAAATATTGTCATCGTTTTATGCTTGAATGAGCTCAATCTGACGCTTACATCTCCTGTTGCATGACCTCGTCGGCTTCAGGCAGTGCAGACCCTGTACGTGGGTCAGTGCTGGTCGGGGACTCATTTCGGCCTAAAGCTATGACTGATTTCCTAAACGGAACCCCAGTTGGATGGATTTAAGGTGAATTATTTAAATAGTGATTTATTAATTTTTTTAAAACGAAAATACATAGAAATTATGAAGAAAAATTTATGTGTTTTATGAGGAACCAGCGACTACTTTTATTCAGCCAACAACTATTTCAATTCAACTAGCAATTATCTGGCTATTTTTTTTTAAATGGCCAGTATGACAAAATCTACTACCTTTGTTTGCGGAGGGGTGTATATATCTTTCCCCTTTTCCTTTTTCCTCTCCTATCTTTTTCAACAGGGACGTTGAATCTCGGGGTGGGGGTGGTGTAAGAAAAAGTGGAATTGTACAATAAAGGACACACACACGGTGTGTGCACAGTGGCCTATATCTATGTATGTATATTATATATATATGTAGGTATGGGTCTGTGTGTACATATCGAGTGTGTGTTTGCCCGCTTCAGTATTGAAAGTGCTAAAATACTCTGAGGTGGCCTTAAATTGTTACATTGATCATTAACTGATAGCGTTATGGATCAGTGGTTCTTACTTCATTGACACACGGTGTGTGCACAGTGGCCTATATCTATGTATGTATATTATATATATATGTAGGTATGGGTCTGTGTGTACATATCGAGTGTGTGTTTGCCCGCTTCAGTATTGAAAGTGCTAAAATACTCTGAGGTGGCCTTAAATTGTTACATTGATCATTAACTGATAGCGTTATGGATCAGTGGTTCTTACTTCATTGACCACTATTGTGAGAGACATGTAGTTTCTCGTGCTCGGCGGTGTTGACTTCGCACGAAATAATTGCGTCTGCAATATTATATTATTCTGAATCGGAGTCTAGTGGATCAGAACCGTGTGGAGCTTCCTATAGGTGAATCGAATATTTATTTCTCCGTAGTTGTACCCTGCCGGGGCCGGTCATATTTTATGTAATTTACCGATCCTCGCCGTAAGCCGAAATATGTTATAAAAGGCTATATTAAATTGGTTCTAGGATTATTCACGATTGATCCAGGGCATCTTATTGCTGTTGCGATAGGATGCTATGGCCTAATCGTGATCTTTCGGCTTGGGGCGAGTTTCGGTGGCCCGATGGATTGTACCCCCCCCCCCCCCCCCCCCCCCTCTCCTTTTATGGCATTAGCTTGAATGTACAGACGTGAATACTGAGATAACGCTACCCTCAGTGAATATTTAGCAATATTTAGGAGGGTAGGTGGGTCACAAATAATGAAGTAACCCTTCTGCTGGGTGACATGTGAAAGTAAATATTTGGTATTGCCGTATCTTGGACTCCCCTTCTTTAGTTAAGGGTAGTAGTCATGTAGTCTGGTGTGCATATTTTAAGGCGGCATAAGTGCCAGATTGTAGGGTTTTTCCCCCTCTTTAGTAGGGGACGTAACTATTTTATGAGGAATTATGATCTCACCTTGAAGGGTGAATGAAATGAGTTGGTCTGTACAACTTGAATGTAAATCTGAATGTACTGCTGAATTGTGGGAGGGTAGAGACGATTTGGGGATTTGTGAATAAATTTGCTAATAATTTAGTGGAATTGTTTTTTTTTTTGTATTTTTAATTCCTATTCTGTTTCAGAGTCCTAGTCCTAACATATATCTTAACACAAAACACGGTTTAAGGGTGGATTGGAATCATAGGAAGATGTTTGTTCCTTGGTTGACTGTTGTGGCGAGGTTCTCGGTAAGGGCTCACTTATTGTAAGTGAGTCCGGCCCGAGAACAGCGGCACAGCACGGGTGCCAGGGTAGTCTGGAATAATTTTGTAGAGGTTCTAGGTGATTGATTACGCTAACTAATTTTCGGTTTGAAATTGCGAACTTGTAACTAACCCCTCGACAACAAATCTGTGCTATGGCTAGACCTTGTTTGGCTTTGTGGCGTGGCTCTCGGCCGGAACTTACTTCATGTAAGTGGGTTCGGGGCCGAGAGACTCGACACAAAGTGAGAGCAGGGCGGGGTGGGTCGAGTTTCGCTACATTAGTCATGGGATGACATAAAGCATTAAGTCAATTAGTAGTACCAATGGCTTTCGGGGGGGGGGGGAGGGCACCAAGGTATATATCACCCATACTATCCTGCCGTTCTATACTACCAGGCATTACCCCCACCCCCACCCCACAATACCACTTGACCTGCCATAATATACCACCTATACCAGTCATAGAATAATACAAAGCAATCGGTTGGTTATTTATTTATTTATTTATTTATTGGTGCTTAACGCCACATCGGCAACAAAGGCCATATCGTGGCGAGAAAGTCATGAAAATGAGTTAAAAGGTAATGGGCAGGACTGCTTTTAAAAAGAAAAAAAAAAAAAAAAAAAAATGTGATAGATGAACGATAATACAATGAAAATGTGAAAATGAATATTCATAATGAAAGAAGAACAACAAATATAATACAAATCAATTGATATCTATTGATACCAAATCATGATGGGAAGATTGAAAGACAAAGCTCTAAAACTTGCTAAAAAGGTTGATTTCTTTTAGAAAAGACAAAAGCTTGCGCAGACTGGTAGTGTAAAAAAGAGACTCCACAGTGAAAAACTGCCGCCTAACGTGATCGAAATCGGTACAATCTAAAAGAACGTGTTCCACTGTCAGCCCCTGCTGACAAGGAACACACTCAGGTCGCAGCGTGCCCTCTAATAAGAAACTATGAGTGAGTCTGGTATGACCAATATGACATCGTGTAAGGATAATGTGATCTTTTCGACAAAGATGAGAAAGAGGATAATAATCAGATACAGTTGGGCGGAATCGGTGGAGCTTGTTATTGGTAGCTCCATCCCATTCCGACTGCCACAAAGACCGGATGTATTTAGAAATAAGTGGCTTGTAATCACTGTAAGGAATTGGAAAATCAGTGATTGGCTTACACAGAGCCTGTTTCGCTGCTCTGTCTGGTGTTACCAGCAATACCAACGTGTCCAGGTAACCAGCAAAACACAATATCATATTGGTCAGACTTCATTACAGTAAGTCGTTCACGAAGTGACAAGATTAGAGGGTTCTTCAACCTGGGGTTGAGAAGAGCCTGTAAACAAGAAAGAGAATCGGAGAAGATAATGGACTTCCATTCCTCTTCAGCCTCAATCTCATTGAGCGCAAGGTCAATAGCTTTTACTTCAGCTGTAAAAATGGAACTCGTACCAGGTATCCTGGTTGAGGTGGTCTGATCACCACTAACAACAGCAGATGATACTCTATCATTATCCTTGGATCCATCCGTATAGAACATAGTGTATGCTCTATATTTAGACTTAATCTCGGCATACGCTTGCTTAAATTGCAAAGAATTTGTGTTTGCCTTTTTAGAAGAGGCCAGATCTAAAATAACCTTGGGTTTTGACAGACGCCAAGGGGGTATATTTGGTTTACGATTTTCTGCCACAGAATCTGGAGCAACACCAATAGCCTCCATGTGGGTTTTGATTTTGTGTCCCAGTGGAGGAATCTGTTTTGGATTTTTATCAAAAAAAACTTTAGAGATTTAAAAACATACCAGTAAGCAGGATTTGAAGGATTTGCAGATAATTTTGAGACATATTGCAAAGAGAGTTTAATTCGACGCTTCTCAAGAGAAGGCTCACCTGCTTCGATAAGAAGAGAATCTATAGGTGACGTACGAAACGCACCAAGGCTAATTCTGATACCACTATGATGGATGGCATCAAGAGGTTTCAGATAGGATTTCCTAGCCGAACCGTAAACCACACAACCATAATCCAACTTTGACCGTACAAGAGCTCTATACAGATGGAGCAGAGTTTTTTGGTCAGCACCCCAATCAGTGCTGCCAACAACTTTTAGCAGATTAATGATCAAGAAAATTAAAGGTAATTTGCATTTAATTTAATTTAGTTGTTTGATGTGAGTCCTAAAACTTAGGTTCCCATCAAACAACAAGCCAAGGAATTTCACTTCCTTTACAACTTTACGTGGAGTTCCATCTAAAAATAACTCCGGATCCAGGTGGTGTTTCCGGAGTTTACAGAAATGAACACAATTTGTTTTACTTTTTGAAAACTTGAAACCATTTTCAGTAGCCCAGCGCTGAACCTTGTTTATGGATAGCTGAAGTTTGTGCTCAATAGCAGGCATTTTCTTGCCACTGTAGCAGATGAGGAAATCATCCACATACAATGAAGAATCAACATTTGTTTCAATAGCTGTAACAATGCTGTTGATTTTTATTGAAAAAAGGGTAACAGATAGAATACTACCCTGAGGTACTCCCAATTCCTGGTCGTGAGGGTCAGATAATGTTGACCCAAGACGAACCTGGAAATTGCGGTCCTTTAAAAAATTTTCAATAAAAAGTGGCATTCTGCCTCTCAACCCCATGTTGAAGAGGTCTTTTAAAATCCCATACGTCCACGTAGTGTCATATGCCTTCTCCAGATCAAAGAACACGGCGACCACGTGTTCTTTTCTGGCAAAGGCATTTCTAATAAACGTTTCAAGGTGGACTAGATGATCAACCGTGCTCCTCTGGTTTCTGAAGCCACATTGAACATCTGCCAGCAGATTGTTCGATTCCAGAAACCAAACAAGCCGATCGTTGATCATTCTTTCCATGGTTTTACAAAGGCAACTAGTGAGTGCTATTGGTCTATAGTTGCTTGGATTGCTGTGGTCCTTATCAGGCTTGGGAATAGGAATGATTGTTGCTTTGCGCCAGGAAGATGGAAACTGGCCAGTCACCCATATATCATTAAAAATAGAAAGTAAAAGCTTGAGCGATGAATTTGGCAAATGTTTTAAAATCTGATAATGCATTTCATCAGGACCAGTTGCTGTATCTTTTGCTTTACTCAATGACGCTAGTAGCTCATCAATAGAAAATGGTTCATTATAATTTTCATCATTATCAGATTGGAATTTTAGTTTTTGTTTCTCCTGTTGCTTTTTAACAGGGATAAATTGCGGAGTGCAATTTTCAGAAGAGGAATTTTTTGGAAAAGGTAGAAGCTAGGGTGTTCAAAATATCTTTTTTAGATGTTATTTTATTATTATTATGTTCGAGGTGCTGTATTGTAGATTTTGATTCTTTACCTTTAATTTTCTTGATCATTTTCCAGACCTCTTTGATGGGGGTATTTTGATTCAATCTTGAAACATAATTTTGCCAGGACGTTTTCTTCTTTTGTTTGATGAGCCATCGGGCTTGTGCTCGACCAATACGTAATTTATCTAAATTATTCGTCGTTGGTGACTTATTAAAATCCCGTTCAGCCTTTTTGCGTTGATGAATAGCCTGTTTGCAATCCGTGTCGAACCATGGTTTATGGAAACGTTTTGGATTTGCCGAGGTTTTAGGAATGACTTGGCTTGCAATGTCAATCAACTCTGTGGTGAAGTGTTCAATCTGGTCAGTACTGTCCTGAAATTTCTCCCGTGTGAGGCGTTCAGAACAAAGCGATGAGAAAGTGTCCCAGTCAGCCTTTTTAAAGTTCCACTGGGGCACCCTCTCATCATCCGCCAGAACTACACTCTCCAGCACAATCGGAAAGTGGTCACTCCCGCACAAGTCATCTTCTGCCTTCCATGAGAAATCTAGGAAGACAGAAGGGCATGCGATTGTTAAGCCAATTGAAGTGTAAGAACCAGATGCGGGGTGCAGGTAAGTATCTGACCCATCATTGAACAAGCACAAGTCATATTTTGTAATGAACTCTTCTACAGTTTTACCTTTTGCATCTTCTTGACTGCAGGAATTACCCCAAAGGGGGCTATGTGCGTTAAAATCACCCAACAAAATGTATGGAGTTGGGAGTTGTCAGACCAGCAGCTCAAGATCATTCAGTTGTAAGGCTTTACTTGGTGAAACATAAATAGAACAAAGTGTAACTGTTTTGTCTAATGTTAGGCGTACCGCCACAGCCTGTAAATTTGTCTGTAATGGGACAGAACTGTGAATGATGTCGTTCCTAACTAAGACAGTTGTTCCACGAACATGAAGATCATTATCGTCAGCCCAGGCATTATATGAAGTATAATGTTTAAAAGCTGAATGATCTTGAGCCTCGGGTTTCCTTAAAAGCATTTCCTGCAGGCAAAAAGCTGCAGGTTTATATTTTTGGCTTAATAGACCCAGTTCATTAAAATTCGCTCTAAAACCTCGACAATTCCACTGTATAATATTTTGTTTGCGTGTGTTATCCATGTTTTAGTGGTGATTTGGAAGGTGGACGTATGGGCGAAATTGCCCCCGTGTTTTTTTGGGGTGATATTTTACGTGGAGACTTATTTTGAGAAGAGTTTGAGCATAAGTGCCCGAACGTTTCATCGATGCACTCACCGATTTCCATAGATTCAAACCCTTCAAACCTGTTACGGGTAACAGGGTCTTGAAGGGCCTTAGGTGTTCTTTCCGATAACAGTTTCTGTTTTTCTTTATCTAATTTCTTGATTTTTTTTCTGACTCTGACTAAGATTTTGAAGTTCTGCTTTCGACTTTGAATTTGGTTCATTTTTCCTTCCTGGTTTCGATTCTGGTGCTTTATCATCCTCTGGTTTAAGTTTTGTTTGTTCTTTTTTCTGACCCCCTTTCAAGTTTTCTTTTGGTAGTGTTTGAGAAATTGGTGTTGTTTTTGAAGTTTGTGGTGTTTGAGTTGACTGTTGCAGAAGGTGATCACTGTGCTGTATTGTGAAGGACTGTAGTAAGGTTGGTATTGAACCTACGAGCCATGTATATTGTGTCTGGCATTCTATCGACTTTGTTGAAACTTTCTGTTTTGTTAATGTAGCGTATGATGGTGTTGTAGTATGCATGCCAGGAAGCGAAGAAACAATTTCTCTGGCCTGTTTGAAACTTATCTGTCTTTCACATTTTATTTTTTGTATGTTTTTTTCTTTTTGCCAGATGGGGCAATCTGTTGATGATGACATATGATTGCCCTGACAATTTACACATTTAAAATATTGGTGGTACATGGCTCGTCATGTTTTTGGCCGCATTTCTAGCAGATTGACTGGCCTCTACAAGAGTTCTGACTGTGTCCGTATTTTTGACATTTGAAACATTGAAGTGGATTTGGGATATATAGATCCACTCCGACGTTCATGTAACCTATTTTGACTGATTTTGGTGGCTGGAGAGTATTGAAAGTAAATATATAGGTGTTTGTACTGATTTCATTGCCATTCTTCTTTATTTTTATTCTTTTTACACCTGTTACTCCCTGTGTTTTCATTTCTGTAACGATTTCTAATTCATCAATGTCGGCAAGCTCATGGGTTCGAACAACGCCTCTGCTGGTATTGAGGGTTCTGTGAGCTTCCGATTTTACTTCAACATCTAATAGTTTCTGGGTCTTCAAGAGATTGAATGACTGGATTTTACTAGCACATTCAATCAATATGCCACCTGACCGTATTTTTTTGATGTTTTTAACAGTGCCAGCGATCCCTTTTATTGCCTTCTCTAATGCGAAGGGGTTAAAATTAACCTTTTTGTTTTCATCTGCTGGACGTAAATATATATGAATCTAGGCCAGTCATCTGTTTGGTAATTAGTATCAGAATCAGAGTCAGACGATTTATCATTACTCGTATCCAAAGGTCGTTTTATTTTGTTTTTGGTAGCCATATTGTAGAGAATTTATGATTCACTGCCCCGGCTCCCACCCACCACGGAGTCCAACAAGGGGTAGGGTTACTGCCCTGCAGTGAACACACCGGGCTGCTGGTATTCCCACATACCTGGTATGGGGCAGTATACTCAGCCAGTGTTGATACCGAAGTATGCCACTGGCTGATTGGCCCGTGTGTGGAAGTGCCAGGTCTTCAGATGGCGACCATCCAACCAATCACTTTACAAAACACTGTAATTACGGTTGCCACGTGAAACTGAAACAAACAGTGCAGCAAAAATAAGTATTTGGTTAAAAGATGAGTTTAAAAACAGCACACAATGGCAATTATGATAAATGATTAAAAGAAATGACTGATTGAATGGCCACCAAATGCCCCCCGACGTGACACCCAGTACTTTTTGGGGTGGGGGCTCCCGATTGGCCAGAACGGACCATCCGACCATCCTTCTACTCCCGAAATTGGGGCCAAAGCAGTGTGTTGAACATTATCTCCGAAATGGAGACCAGGGCTCCATCCCGGGGCCACGAGTGCTCAACTGCCAGGATTCCTTCTTCCGGGGCCTTTGGAACGCACCTCACGGGAGAACAAGGTGCCTGCCAGATGGTATTAGCAGGATTGATCATTTTGGTCCGGGGCTGTGTATTTATGTATTTCGCAGCGAACCAACTCAATTGAGCAAACCTGCCAATTAGAAATTAGCAAACCTGCCCAATTGAGCAGGCCGTCCTCTATTCGCCACCTGAGGACCCGCCTAGTAGGGGAC
Source organism: Pictodentalium vernedei (assembly GCA_031216915.1). Classification (NCBI taxonomy): domain Eukaryota; kingdom Metazoa; phylum Mollusca; class Scaphopoda; order Dentaliida; family Dentaliidae; genus Pictodentalium; species Pictodentalium vernedei. Next base: position 601,619,250 of record CM062297.1, read on the forward strand.
GATCAAACCCCCCTAGGAATCGATTGGTTAATAATATCGAGGACTAACAGGGTCCTACAGGGGTATATACCATGCATCCTATGCCCCCGTTCTAAACTAACGATTATAATACTGCCTGACCTAGCATTAAACTACCAATACCCGCCATAAGATAATACAAAGGATTCGGTAGGTTAATAGTACTAAGGGGCTGATAGACCAACAGACCATCCATCCAGTACTGCCAATCTGAACCACCAATGACTATCTCGCAATACCGCACTACCACCCCCACCCCACCCCCCCATACTGCTTGACCTAGCTATAGCAGACATAGGATAATATGAAGTTCGATTAGTAGTACCAAAGGTTAACAGGGGACTTACATGGATATATACCACTACTACCATATCACTCCCTCCCCCCAAACGGGAAGCCCGACACCCCCAACCCGAACAATGTTATGTCAGATTGTATAGTGGACAACAACAGTGGTCAACATCTCTATGACGTTGCGTGCGCATCATGGCATCACGACGTCAATAGCAATGTCAACCGTTTTGCGGAAAAAAAACTTTCAAGAAAACTCACCTTTCCCATTAATTTTCCATCACACACCCATACTATATACACAGAGCCCTGTGTTTACATATATCACTATACATACCATAGCATACTATATATGCAGCACATACACCATTTACTGGATCTAGATGTATGGTGCCGACATTTTGCACCGGCAAAAGTTGCACAAGCAAAAATCTGGTTCCTATGGGAATTTAACACTAGCTGCACCGGCAAAAATCCGGATAATGGGGGTCAAAAACCTCCCGCTATACTACTCACAATGTTAAATGGAAAATTCATCCAACCTTTGCATAAAATCGCATGAAATCCTTCAAAACTCATTTATGCAGAAAAAAGATTTTGCCGACCCTAAAGGGTTTATCAGTAAAAGTCGCTCATTTAGTTCATTGTAACCCTAAGTTTCCATTGTACTTCAACTGTGAATTTGAAACTGATTTTGGAGTTCAAGCTTATAAAATTACCTGTAGAAATAAATATATCGGACAGTATAAATGTGGAGCAAGTGGCAAGTTCCAGTTCAGTAAATCTAGGAAACCGCATTTGATAATTGGATTAAATTTTACAATGCATTATCGTAACTTCTCTTTTAATTTCTTCAGAAATAACAATTCACACTTTTGAATACCCGTGCTGTATGAAATTCCATCAGGTACAGTAAGGCTGTCTTTTATAAGAACACTCAACAGATCGAAACTGTGGGGGCACAGTGGCACTGTGTACTAAGGCGTACTGCACGTCGATGTTGCTCCTATCTTCAACCAATGCTGACCTTGCTTGTGTGGAGTTAGTACTCTGGAGAGTCTGACAGTTGCTCGACCAACATCTTTGGATATATGTCATTCCACTAACATCAAAGAGTACAGTGATGTAACATATGTTAACCCATCTTTTGTCAGTCTTTTGTCAGTTAAGAGATCTAGGATTTTAAAAATGATCACGCTTGGTGGCCATTTTGGACTTTCTGTTGATAAAATTGAAATTTGTTTTGTATTTATGGAAATGATACATTACATTCTTATTATTCAGGCCATTACAGGTATTCTGATAATTCACAGTGCCAAGATTGTAAGCCAAAATGTCTGATTTTCAGGCCTATTTTGGATGTTTTAGAAACTTTTGGCAGAGAAATATTTTTGGGTAAACGTTTGTTTACCAGTTGGTTATGGAAAAACTGTATTTATGACAAATCTGTGAAAATTTCAGGTCATTAGCCCATTCAGACCATGAGATATTGGTCAATGACAATTTTGGCATTTTTCTCCACGTTTCGTGGCCATTTTGGACTCATTGTGGAGAAAATTGAAATTTCTTTTGCATTTATGATAATGATACATTACTGTCTTACTATTCAGTCTGTTACGGGTGTTCTACTAATTCCCAGTGCCGAGATTGTAGACCAAAATGTGCGATGTTCAGGTGTTTTTTTGATGTTTTGGAAAATTTGGGCAGAAAATGTTTTTGGGTAAACTTTTGTTACCAGTTCCTTATGGAAAAATGTATTTATGACAAATCTGTAAAAATTTTAGGTCATTAGCTCATTCAGGTCAGGAGATATTGGTCAATGAAAGTTTGAGCATTTTTTGGATGTTTTGGGCATTCAGAGTGCTTTGTTTAAGGTGAAAAGCTTAACAGACCTACAACTTACATACATCTACGACTGAGCAAAATGCCAGAAAAATCTATAAGAGAGCCTTTGAGAAATCGCTTTCTCCAAAGTGTTGGAAAAAAAAGAAGAAAAAAAAGAAAAAACTAGTCAAGTGATTCTGTAGAATCACAGGCTTTTCCCGGCATACAAAAACATTAAGCCCTTTAAAGGAAATGTACAAAATTTCAACCCCATATCACTGAAGATGTAGGTGTGCGTACCAATATTGTCCTGGATGAAGGGTTAACACAACGTTAAACGAAAAATCCATCCAACCCATGCATAAAATCACTTGAAATACTTCAAAACTCATTTTAATGCAAAAAACAATTATGCCGGCCCTAAAAGTTTTATTATTAAAAGTCGCTCATTTAGTTCACTATAACCCTAAATTTCCATTGCAAATTTGAAACCGATTTTGGAGTTCAAGTTTTCAAAATTACCTGCAGAAATAAATATATCGGACAATATAAATGTGGAACAAGTGGCAAGTGTTCCAGTTCAGCAAAGGAAACTGCATTTGATAAATGATAGATGAAATTTTACAATGCATCACTGTTGGTGTTGAAAGGTCACAAGTTACTGGACGTTTACTTGCCAGGTATTACGTCATGTTAGGTGAATACGGCAGGGCCTGATATTGATTGTGCTGAGCCTTACATGATGCCATACCTGGCAAGTAAACATCCCGACTCAGAATTTGGAGGTTGTCTATTAGTTGGCTATAATCCAACTGCACATGTATTCAAATTAAATTTGATTTTCTAGAGAAATTGGTGTGAAGGTCCCCAAACAATCCACACAAAACTTATGACTTATTTACAACTACCCGAAGTATGTTATGATGCCAGCGCCGATAACATGCAGCTGCAAGCACCAAAGGTGCAATGCCATTAGCGAGGGTCTGGGCGTCCTCCCCCAGAAAAGTGTGTTAAATGGGTGCCAAGAGAAGCATTCTCCTGTATTTTCCTACGAATAAATGCGTAATTATTTCCATAAAATTTGGCCCTTTTTCACCTTTAATTCTGTGAAAATCCTCTGAGAAGTGGAACATATGTGTCTCAAATGACAAACTGTAAAAACAAAACTGAATTCACTGAATGGTAGGATATTTAACCATTTCACTGTTGGCAAATTAACCGACATAGACATTAAAAAGATATCAGGAGAGTTATAAAAAGGGTTGGGGGGGGGGACGTGGCTAAACCAGGCCCACAAAGAATAAAATTGAGGGGGCTAAGCCCCCCTCCCCCATTCTGCTGCCTCTGCTTGGGCAAGGCACTTCATCATCATTGCCCATGTGGGGACACAGTGGCATTGTATACTAAGGCATACTGCACGTCAATGGTGCACATGTCTTCAATCAATGCTAACCCTGTTTGTGTGGTGTTAGTATGTTGGGAGCCTGACAGTTGCGCGCTGTTGTTCGGAGGTTCTGGGTATTCCGGCTTATTCCATCTGTAAAACAGTTCGACATAAGGTGACCCTGGCTGCTGAGAGTGTTGTTAAACCCAAATAAATTATAAATTATTCCACTATCTCTTTGGGCCCCAGATTTACTGTGGTTGCAGGTTTTTACCATTAAGGATCAAATGCAATCGGGACCCAGCACATGTCCCTTTCTGGTAAAATTACCTCAGGTGACAAATTTCAACTCGATATGTAGCCTGACGTTGTATGAAAGATTGATTAATTGTAGGGTTAAAATAACTATGTACGCAGTACCTAAAATTTTACCGCCAAGTTATTCCTAATAAAAATACCCCCCCCCCCCAACCCTAATTACCAAATCTCAGCTCCACATCTCTGAACATATAGGTGTACACACTTTTGATTCAATTGTTAACACAAAGTTAAATACACACTTTATTGATGCCTGTTGATAAGTAATAGATTACACGGCATGGCAATCTCTCTCTCTCAAAAAATATTGTATGGAGACAAGTCCATATAACTATGCCATTAACAGTATTGAGACACGTGCATCGAGTTGAATGGAGCCGACGCAACACAGTTATAACTTTCATCACGTCTACTGTGATCTCACACTGAACAGATCACATGCCGAGCAGATCAACTGACAATCGCTTTAACCCAATAGGCATTATGTCAGAATTCTGTTATGTTGTAATGTTGTTGTTTTTTATAGGAAATACTAAATGTTCAGATGAATCGGAAACAAGAGTCATTTATTTATTCATTCATTATTCATTTGTTGGTGTTTATGGTGCTATATAAGTAATGGAATTTTGTTTATTTTGAAATTCCCACTTCTTAAATTCCTTAAATTCAAATTAAATATACACAAATTATACATCACAATGGAGGTTGGGGGTGGGGGGGGATGGGGGGGGGGTGGGGATGGGCGTGGTGTCTAGAACACGAAAAATATATGAAATCAACTCATAGAGTTGTCATTTGGCCACAAGTTGTTCTCGTGAAATATTATTTTATTATCAATTCTGGTACGAATACGGTAGCAGACTTCCAGGAACCAGTGGTGCTTGCTGTCAACTCTGATTTGATTTCATATATTTTTTATTTTTTGTGTTCTATACCTCCGAGCAGTGCTGAGCAACTGTCAGACTCCCCAACGAACGAACTTCACACAATCAAGGTGAGTACTGGTTGAAGACAGGTGCACCATCAACAAGCGATAAACTTAGTACTCAGTGCCACCTTGAGCCCACGTAGGCAATCAGGATTGACTCATTTGTTGAAAGTGAGTGTTTCTGAAGGTTGCGTGCTGTCCACGTAGCACCCAGGAAAGGACTGGAGGTCGGATGTCTTAAGTAAAAGTGAGCATGCATTATTGCAGGTCTGGCATACTCAAGCCTGCTAAATCACTGGTAGTACTGCCCCTGTAGGTTAAGATTTCATTTAAGTTTCATGCCGCCTGGGCCCCAAGAAAAACAGCTGCAGTAAGCCTCACTGCCACCTCTCCCCCCGAATCTCACTATTGGGGGACATGGTTGGGACAATCATGGCCTTAACGCCCCACGACAGACCCCTGAGGTCGTCTGCTGGCTGTGGCTATCCGTCTTCCTCCCCTTCCGCATTTTGTCTCCTGTGCGGGTGAGTCTCAGTGCCTTTGTGGCCTGTCTGGCTTATCTGCTTCCAGCAGTTTGGTAGTGCTCTCCCTTGGCTTGTCCAACCTGGACCATGGCCTTGCAATTCAGTAAATACCACGTAAAGGGCAGGTGTAATGGGTTGCATGCCCCAATAAACATGTGCTACACAGCATGCCCATCATCAGGGAAAAGTGTATTTATGACAAATCTATGAAAATTTCAGGTCATTAGCCCATTCTTCAGACCAGGAGATATTGGTCAATGAAAATTTGGGTGTTTTTACCATGATTGGCAGCCATTTTGGACTCATTGTGGATAAAATTGAAATTTATTTTGCATTTATGATAATGAAATATTGCATTCTTATTATTCAATCTATTACTGATGTTCTGCTAGTTAACAGTACCAAGATAGTTGGCCAAAATGTCCATTTTTCAGGCCTATTTTTGATATTTTGGAAAATTTTGGCAGAAAAAATAATTTTGATAAACTTTTGTTACCACTTGGTTATGGAAATGTGTATTTATGACAAATCTGTGAAAATTTTAGGTCATTAATCCATTTGGACAAGGAGGTATCGGTCATTGAAAATTTGGGTTTTTTTTTCCAGGTTTGGTGGCCATTTGTGACTCATTGTGGATAAAATCAAATTTTTTTTTTGCATTAATGATAACAATACATTACATTCTTGCTATTCAGTCCATTGCGGATGTTCTGCTATTCACAGTTTCGAGATTGCAGGCCAAAATGTGCAATTTTCAGGTCTTTTTTTTTGATGTTTTGGAAAATTTGGGCAGAAAATGTTTTTGGGTAAACTTTTGTTACCAGTTCCTTGTGGAAAAATGTATTTATGACAAATCTGTAAAAAATTCAGGTCATTAGCCCATTCAGGCTAGGAGATATTGGTCAATGAAGGTTTGGTCGTTTTTGGGGTGTTTTGGGCATCCAGAGTGCTAAGTTGAAGGTGAAAAGCTTAACAGACCTACAACTAATATACGTCTATGACTAAGCAAAATGTCAAAAAAATCTATATGATAGCCTTCGAGAAATCATCTTCACCAAAGTGTTGGAAGAATAAAAAGAAAAAAAAAAACAAATATTTTTTTTTTCGAGAAGAATAACAAATGTCTTTTCCTTTCAGGAAAAGCCCAAAAAAATAAAAATAATAATAACTAGAGGTACTGTGAGCAAGCTCACAAAGTGATGTGATCCCCCCCCTCCCCCCCCCATGCCTCAGTTGTAGCCTTTTTCGTACATTAAAATGTATAAGTTAGATTATCTACCCTTGGAAATGTCAGAATGGAATTATATTGCTTCATGCACATCTTCATATGGAGTTTTTCCATTGTGTAAAGTTTCATGAAAATTCTTCAAACGGTTTAGGAGGAGTTGCGCTTATAAGGATGGACAGACGGACGTTCTAACAAATGACTACTTATGTGGCTATTTTATGGACATATTAGGTGGCTAACCTAAAACACATGTCCAACATAATAAAACAAGTTTTTTTGGGGAAAATTTTGGGGGGGGTCAGCTAACCCTAACCCTACCCTAACCTGACCCTAACCCTACCCATTCCTAACCCTAACCCTAAACTAACACTAACCCTAGCCACATAACTCTAACACCCCTTCACTAACCCCCACCCCACCCCTAAACCCCACTCTGGAATGCCCTAACCCTACTCTACATTTATCCAAACCCCCACCCCCAACCACTCCCCCCCCCCCCCCCCCCCCCCCCACAATAACAGCAGATACAGACTTTAACCACATAAGTATCCTGTTTTACTAACTCGTAGCCACATAAGTAGTCATTTGTTAGTGTGGACAGGTGGATGGACAGACGGACGGACAGGGTGATTCCTATATACCCCCCCAAACTTTGTAAAACAAGAGTTTTTCCAGAGGGAACGCCTAATGATAATCTGTAGAAAAATGAATGTCTTTTCCAGAAGGAAAAGCCAAAGCAAGTGATATTGCCATATAAATCAGTTTACAAAGAGAAATACAGTCTTTTCGCTATACATCAGTAGGCGGCCTAAAGGCAGCCTTGAAGAGATAAGTTTTTAATGAAAGAATTCAGACTCTGTGGTCTTTTAAGATGCTTGGGAAGCTGATTCCATAGGTAAGGGGCAGCAACAGAGAAAGATCCAACTCCTGCAGCAACCAAGTCACCAGGAATATGAATCAGATTATTGGACAACGATCTCAGGGTTCTGACTGGTTCATAGCGTGATACTAGACTGCATAGATGGGGAGACACTAATTCACTCAGAGCCTTGAAGGTGAGAAGAAGAATCTTGAAAATTGATGGCATTCATGAAGCTTAGCTAGAGTAGTATTGGTATGGGTGAACCCTGACTTCCCACATACAACTCTAGCTGCACATTTTGGACATTATCTCATCTTTTAACCCAAGACTTCTTGCAACAATAAAGTAAGGAATTACAAGTCCAGTCAACTAATGACAAAAGCATTTAAAAATTATTTATAGTTCCCTTATCGATCAAGTTGGGCACCCAACCAACATTTCACAGAGGATGAAATGCCAATCTGCAAATATACATGACATGTTTATCAACAGTGAGGTTCACACCCACAAAATATATGAGAATCTGCACTGTGGCCAAAAGTTTCCTTCAATGTTAAGGTGACGATTTGACAGCTTAAGACAAATGGCAAGGAAGCCTGCTATGTATTTACATTATATATATATATTTATTATTACTAGAATCTGCACAAGCATGGAATTAATAAGATAGCAATGATAATGAAGACAAAAGTTTGATGTGCGTGTCCAGCTGTATGTAAAGTTTATCCAGGATTCCGTATGTATTATGTTTTAAAAAGAAAACTGGCAATCATAGGTTAACTTTTACACTATGTCCGAGAAATGGACTGTAAGTTATCTGAAAGTCTCTGTTAATTTTTTTCCCACTCTTTTTGGCTTTATTCAGTACAAAGGAATTATTTTGAAGATGAACTTGTTGAGGACTCTGAGCAGCTGATGGACTGTGATAAGGTAAAACATTTGTACAGTGCTACACATGTCCCAGATACCAGTGTGACATCACACTCATCTTTAAAAATAATACACAGGAATTCTCTCAGTCTACATTGAAATCTCCTCAGTTTTTCATTAATTTCACAAAATAAAGAACTCCAGAGTCTGATACTTGAAAATTCCCATCCATGGTAGGCATGCAACCATTTGGAAAAATACTTTCTATTGCATTTTCCCCCACAAAAGCAAAAGCAAAGAATTCAAGAAGAAAAACGGGGGATGTCATGAAACACATTGTTTGATTGTTTAGAGGACAAAAGGGGAAAAAGGGTGGGTGTATCCTAGGGCAACAGAGATGGGGCACAGAGTTGATATGAGGTCTTTTATCTTGAAACAGGGAGAAACTGAATTTACTGCAACCAGTAAATTTGAGTCTGTGTGAAAAAGGTTTCTGAAAGCATCAAAACTAAATTTATATATAGAAAAAGTATTTATGGAGACTTATTTTAAGGAGTAAAATATGTTGGAAGAAATCAGAAATAGAGTTTTGTAAACAGCATTTAAAGATTTTCCTTCAGGATTCAGATAAAACTTTTCAAGAAACAGGAAATAACTTCTGTACATAGCATTAAATGTGTTCTATAAACGACTCAGCAATGAATATTTTTCACTCTGCCTACTTTTTGAGAGAAGAAATACATTTATGAACTTCAGAAATGCACTGGGGTCATAAAAGACAATTTCAAGCGATTCTGAAAACTGCACTGAATGAGACCTGTGTAACCCCAGTGAACTGGACCCAAATTATTAACTTCCATGGTTTTTCGACTCATTTCATGTTGGTCTGAGGCCCATATGTCAAATCAGGCTTGAGATATGAGTGTAGCCAACTTTCAAAATATGTGCCCCCCCCCCCCCCCCCCCCCAGGCCAAAGTTTTGTGAATAAAAATACATGTATGAACAGCAGAAATGCATTATGGGGCATAAAATGATATTTCAAGCAAATTTGAAAAAATGCACTCAATGACCTCTTGGTGACCTGTGACCTGGACCCATACTTTGAACCTCTATTGAGCTTCAACTCATTTGGTGTTGGTCCCAGGTCCATACATCATACCATGCTTGAGATATGAGTGTAACCCACTCTCAAAATATTTGGCCACACCCACTTTTTGGGGTGTTAAAATGCATGTATGAACATTGTGAATGCATTAGGAGGTCAAAAAATATTATTTCCAGCAATTCTGAAAAATGCACATAGTGACCATGACTCATATTTTGAACCTCCATTGAGCTTTGACTCATTTGGTGTTGATCCCAGGCCCATACCTGATACCATGCTTGAGATACGAGTGTGAGCCACTTTTGAAATTGTTTACCATGCCCACTTTTTTTTAGTGTAACAACACAGTCTAATGACATCCATATTCCCCTGCCCCCCCCCCCCCACCACACCCCGCCAACTTTTATGTTATGATATGAACAATCTCATTATCAACCTGGACATGTATTCATACCCAATAATGTCACTCACCAAATATCATTTAATTTCTTTTATCACAACTGAAGATATCTTCCAATGAAAGTGTCAATGACACTGTAGCATGTGTGTTGTGTTTGATGAAAAGGATAATGTTCAATGTTTATGAAAGGATTATGAAATACGACAAGAATTGTGATAATTGGGAATATGTTCATTTCTGTTCCCTGTGTGCTATGTTTATGATAAAAATAATATGAGGTGTACACTGTACTAAAGAGCTGAGGGGTGGGTTAATATGACCTCACAGTTAATGTTTGTGGCCTTCACAGTTAACGTATATCAACAAAAGTTACCAAGTTACAGTGAAATTATTCCAAAACGAGTCATCCTATCAAGTTACATTAAAATCCCCTCATAAATATGGCCTGTAGACTGTGCTAAAGGTTTTCGGGCTTCGGGCCCCTGTAGACGTCAGTTTCCCAATTGTGTCCAAAGGGGACGTTCTCATATAGACATTATATGAAGTCAACCTACCAAGTTACAATGAAATCCCTTAATAAATATGACCTGTAGACTGTGCTAAAGGTTTTCGGGCTCGGGCACCCATCAAGGCTGAATGATCACGGCCAAAATGGGACGTTCTCATCTAGACATTATTTGGAGTCATCCTACCAAGTTACAATGAAATCCCTTCATAAATATGACCTGTAGACAGTGCAAAAGGTTTTCGGGCTTTGGGCACCTTTAGCAGTGAAAGTTGCCCAATCGTGGCCAAAAGGGGACGTTCTCATCTAGACATTATATGAAGTCAACCTACCAAGTTACAATGAAATCCCTTCATAAATATGACCTGTAGACTGTGCTTAAGGTTTTCGGGCTTCGGGCTCGGGCAGCCATCATGGCTGAATGATCGCAACCAAAGGGGAAATCTCATCTGGGCATAATCTGGAGTGATCCTACGAAGTTACAATGAAATCCCTTCATAAATATGACCTGTAGACTGTGCTCAAGGTTTTGGGGCTTCGGGCACTTGTAGCCATCACAGCTGACCAATCATGACCAAAAGGGGATGTCATCATCTAGGCATTATATGGAGTCAACCTAATAGGTTACAATGAAATCCTTCCATAAATATGACCTTTTACCTATACTAAAGGTTTTTGGGCTCGGGCACCCATCAAGGCTGAATGATCGCGATCAAAATGGGATGTTCTCATTTAGACATTATTTGGAGTCGTCCTACCAAGTTACAATGAAATCCCCTCATAAATATGACCTGTAGACTGTGCTAAAGGTTTTCGTGCTTCGGGCACCTTTAGCCGTCACAGTAGCCCAATCATGTCCAAAAGGGGACGTTCTTATCTAGACATTATATGAAGTTAACCTACCAAGTTACAACAAAATCTTTTCATAAATATGACCTGTAGACTGTGCTAAAAGTTTTCGGGCTTCGGGCTCGGGCAGCCATCATGGTTGAATGATCGCAACCAAAGGGGACAATGTCATCTGGGCATCATTTGGAGTGATCCTGTGAAGTTACAATGAAATCCCTTCATAAAAATGACCTGTAGACTGTGCTCAAGGTTTTCGGGCTTCAGGCTTCAGGCACCTGTAGCCATCACAGTTGACCAATCACGACCAAAAGGGGATGTCATCATCTAGGCATTATATGGAGTCAACCTAACAGGTTACAATGAAATCCTTTTATAAATATAACCTTTTGCCTATGCTCAAGGTTTTTGGGCTCGGGCACCCATCAAGGCTGAATGATCACGGGCAAAATCGGACGTTCTCATCTAGACATTATATGAAGTCAACCTACCAAGTTACAATGAAATCCCTTAATAAATATGACCTGTAGACTGTGCTAAAGGTTTTCGGGCTCAGGCACCCATCAAGGCTGAATGATCACGGCCAAAATGGGACTTTCTCATCTAGACATTATTTGGAGTCATCCTACCAAGTTACAATGAAATCCCTTCATAAATATGACCTGTAGACAGTGCAAAAGGTTTTCGGGCTTCAGGCACCTTTAGCAGTGACAGTTGCCCAATCATGTCCAAAAGGGGACGTTCTCATCTAGACATTATATGAAGTCAACCTACCAAGTTACAATGAAATCCCTTCATAAATATGACCTGTAGACTGTGCTTAAGGTTTTCGGGCTTCGGGCTCGGGCAGCCATCATGGCTGAATGATCGCAACCAAAGGGGAAATCTCATCTGGGCATAATCTGGAGTGATCCCACGAAGTTACAATGAAATCCCTTCATAAATATGACCTGTAGACTGTGCTCAAGGTTTTGGGGCTTCGGGCACTTGTAGCCATCACAGCTGACCAATCATGACCAAAAGGGGATGTCATCATCTAGGCATTATATGGAGTCAACCTAATAGGTTACAATGAAATCCTTCCATAAATATGACCTTTTACCTATACTAAAGGTTTTTGGGCTCGGGCACCCATCAAGGCTGAATGATCGCGATCAAAATGGGATGTTCTCATCTAGACATTATTTGGAGTCGTCCTACCAAATTACAATGAAATCCCCTCATAAATATGACCTGTAAACTGTGCTAAAGGTTTTCGGGCTTCAGGCACCTTTAGCCATCACAGTAGCCCAATCATGTCCAAAAGGGGACGTTCTTATCTAGACATTATATGAAGTTAACCTACCAAGTTACAACAAAATCTTTTCATAAATATGACCTGTAGACTGTGCTAAAAGTTTTCGGGCTTCGGGCTCGGGCAGCCATCATGGTTGAATGATCGCAACCAAAGGGGACAATCTCATCTGGGCATCATCTGGAGTGATCCTGCGAAGTTACAATGAAATCCCTTCATAAACATGACCTGTGGACTGTGCTCAAGGTTTTCGGGCTTCAGGCTTCAGGCACCTGTAGCCATCACAGTTGACCAATCATGACCAAAAGGGGATGTCATCATCTAGGCATTATATGGAGTCAACCTAACAGGTTACAATGAAATCCTTTTATAAATATAACCTTTTGCCTATGCTCAAGGTTTTTGGGCTCGGGCACCCATCAAGGCTGAATGATCACAGGCAAAATCGGACGTTCTCATCTAGACATTATATGAAGTCAACCTACCAAGTTACAATGAAATCCCTTAATAAATATGACCTGTAGACTGTGCTAAAGGTTTTCGGGCTCAGGCACCCATCAAGGCTGAATGATCACGGCCAAAATGGGACTTTCTCATCTAGACATTATTTAGAGTCATCCTACCAAGTTACAATGAAATCCCTTCATAAATATGACCTGTAGACAGTGCAAAAGGTTTTCGGGCTTCAGGCACCTTTAGCAGTGACAGTTGCCCAATCATGTCCAAAAGGGGACATTCTCATCTAGACATTATATGAAGTCAACCTACCAAGTTACAATGAAATCCCTTCATAAATATGACCTGTAGACTGTGCTTAAGGTTTTCGGGCTTCGGGCTCGGGCAGCCATCATGGCTGAATGATCGCAACCAAAGGGGAAATCTCATCTGGGCATAATCTGGAGTGATCCCACGAAGTTACAATGAAATCCCTTCATAAATATGACCTGTAGACTGTGCTCAAGGTTTTTGGGCTTCGGGCACTTGTAGCCATCACAGCTGACCAATCATGACCAAAAGGGGATGTCATCATCTAGGCATTATATGGAGTCAACCTAATAGGTTACAATGAAATCCTTCCATAAATATGACCTTTTACCTATACTAAAGGTTTTTGGGCTCGGGCACCCATCAAGGCTGAATGATCGCGATCAAAATGGGATGTTCTCATCTAGACATTATTTGGAGTCGTCCTACCAAATTACAATGAAATCCCCTCATAAATATGACCTGTAAACTGTGCTAAAGGTTTTCGGGCTTCAGGCACCTTTAGCCATCACAGTAGCCCAATCATGTCCAAAAGGGGACGTTCTTATCTAGACATTATATGAAGTTAACCTACCAAGTTACAACAAAATCTTTTCATAAATATGACCTGTAGACTGTGCTAAAAGTTTTCGGGCTTCGGGCTCGGGCAGCCATCATGGTTGAATGATCGCAACCAAAGGGGACAATCTCATCTGGGCATCATCTGGAGTGATCCTGCGAAGTTACAATGAAATCCCTTCATAAACATGACCTGTGGACTGTGCTCAAGGTTTTCGGGCTTCAGGCACCTGTAGCCATCACAGTTGACCAATCACGACCAAAAGGGGATGTCATCATCTAGGCATTATATGGAGTCAACCTAACAGGTTACAATGAAATCCTTCTATAAATATAACCTTTTGCCTATGCTAAAGGTTTTTGGGCTCGGGCACCCATCAAGGCTGAATGAACACGGCCAAAATGGGATGTTCTCATCTAGACATTATTTGGAGTCATCCTACCAAGTTACAATGAAATCCCCTCATAAATATGACCTGTAGACTGTGCTAAAGGTTTTCGGGCTTCGGGCACCTTTAGCCGTCACAGTAGCCCAATCATGTCCAAAAGGGGACGTTCTTATCTAGACATTATATGAAGTTAACCTACCAAGTTACAACAAAATCTTTTCATAAATATGACCTGTAGACAGTGCAAAAGGTTTTCGGGCTTCGGGCACCTTTAGCCGTCAAAGTTGCCCAATCATGTCCAAAAGGGGACGTTCTCATCTAGACATTATATGAAGTCAACCTACCAAGTTACAATGAAATCCCTTCATAAATATGACCTGTAGACTGTGCTTAAGGTTTTCAGGCTTTGGGCTCGGGCAGCCATCATGGTTGAATGATCACAACCAAGGGGACAATCTCATCTGGGCATCATCTGGAGTGATCCTAAGAAGTTACAATGAAATCCCTTCATAAATATGACCTGTAGACTGTGCTCAAGGTTTTCGGGCTTCGGGCACTAGTAGCCATCACAACTGACCAATCACGACCAAAAGGGGATGTCATTATCTAGGCATTACATGGAGTCAACCTAACATGTTACAATGAAATCCTTCCATAAATATGACCTTTTGCCTATGCTAAAGGTTTTTGGGCTCGGGCACCCATCAAGGCTGCATGATCGCGATCGAAATGAGACGTTCTCATCTAGACATTATTTGGAGTCATCCTACCATGTTACAATGAAATCCCTTCATAAATATGACCTCTAGACTGTGCTAAAGGTTTTCGGGCTTTGAGCCCCTGTAGCCGTCACAGTTGCCCAATCATGCCCAAAAGGTGACTTTCTCATCTAGACATTGTATGAAGTCAACCCACCAAGTTACAATGAAATTCCTCAATAAATATGACCTGTAGACTGTGCTAAATGTTTTCGGGTTTTGGGCTCGGGCAGTCGTCACGGTTGGCAGATCATGCCCAAATGGGGAAATTCTCATCTGGACATCATAAGGAGTCATCCTACCAAGTTGCAATGAAATCCCTCCACATTAAATATGACCTGCAGACTGTGCTAAAAGTTTTTGGGTTTCGGGCTTGGGCAGCCATCACGGTTGATAGATTATGCCCAAAAGAGGACGTTCTCATCTAGGCATTATACAGAGGCATCCTACCAAGTTACAATGAAATCCCTTCATAAATACGACCTGTAGACTGTGCTAATGGTTTTGGGGTTTTGGGCTTAGGCAGCCATACCGGTTGCCCGATCGCGACCAAAAGGGGACGTTCTCATCTAGACATGACCCCAAACCTGCATATGAAATTTTGTGATGATCAGACAAGAACTGCGGGGTGTAGCCCGTGCTAAAGGAAAATGTGAACAGACGTCACAGACTCACAGACTAACAGACTCACAGACTAACAGACTTCCGCATGCGTGATGGCAATAGCTTATCTTGACTTTGTCAAGTTAAGCTAAAAATCTGCAATTTTGGTAAATTCAAAGTCGACAAGGGATATAACTCTGGTAAAATTATTCGAATAAAAGGTTTATTACAAAATAGATGTCACTGGCCTTCCTTGGTTACAGACAAGATCAAAACAAAAGATTAGAGTCTGATTATAGTGTGTCTCCAAACTTTTTATTTATTCTCATAACAATGATGGCCTTTGTGGGTTTAACTCTTTGCATTCTTCAGGGGTTTTGTGGATTTTCCTGTCCAGAACTAAAGTACTGTTACCTAGTAAATGTTCCTGAAACTTGTCAACAAAGTATACACCTGTAAGTAGGGGGAGTTCTCTTATCAATGGTTTCTTAATGGAAGACTATTGAATTTTTCATCAATTTATGTCATAGCTGCCTAAAAGAAATCATGATTGGAGTTTAATGATTTTAAAAGAAATTTCAAAAAAAAAATACTCGACAGTTTAACTGGTAGAGTGTTAAATAATTTTTCATATGATTTGTAACATGATTATTTTTTTACAAAGCCCTCATTCTCTCAAGGGGAGCCTTAGTTCAGAAAGATTTTGTTCATAAATAATTGCTATGTTGCATTTCGTAGTAGAGTACCGGTTGGCACTGTACAATAAATGACAACAAGACAATTTCATTTAATTTTTTTTTCTTCTGATGAGCTTACAACCTAATGAATACAGTGTAAAGTTACTACAGTGTCTTTCAACACTTTTCAGTAGAGCTGTGATGGTGGCCTCTAACACTCAACCAGTTGAGTTAAATGCTAAATGGTCTCAACATTGGCAAATCGCTATCTTCAATTGAGCCTAAATTAACTTAAGATGTTTAAAGGAGATACTGTTGGAAACATGTGATTAAGCCACACAAGAAACTTACAAAGGTATTCTTTTAGAACAGGTTCTTACAAAATGCTTGGCTCTTCATTTGCCAGAATTTATCTCTTCATTTGCTTTCATTCTTTTTCATTCTCCTGTCACCTGATACATTTTTTTCAAAGTTTTTTATCTGGTACAATGCTTATTATTTTTCGAAGGTAATGCATCACATGAGTATTCTTTTGAAGAAACCATGCTTCTAGCAAGGGGAGCCTTATTTTACAAGATTTTGTCCATGAATCATTTTTTTAACAATTTATTGGAAAGTAGTGTTTATCTGTTGGCAATCTCCAATAAATTGTAACAAAAAATTTAATATGAACATTCTTTTTCACTGCAGAACAAACAAGCAAATGCATACCTTGTAAAGCCACAAAAAATGCATAACGACATTATTCAACTTGGCCACGGGAGAGCAAAAGTGGCATTTATACCCAAAAGGGATAAGGAAGGTTAAGATAATAACTGGTACAAATAAATTGCAATCATGAGCAATGTTGGAAAAGTATTTTGTAAAATCATTTAAGGGAGATTTGTGAAGATGAATGATGAAATCCAGAATGATTTTCAGCAAAGAAAGGAGAGACACAAATCATCTTTTCACACCATACTCACTGATGGAATGAACTAAAGCAAAAGAATGTTAAACAAGAGGCCCCAAGGGGCCTTAATCACTCACCTGGCAAAGTGATTCAAAGAAGTATTTGGGGTCACATTCAGTTAGACATGGTTCATCAACACTACAAAGGAATGAAGTCATGAAAAGCAAATTTTATGGAAAAACCTAAGGAATGGATTTGAACAAACTTGAACCGAACCTGCTTCCCTCCACCTGCCCCCCCCCCCCTCCCCCCCAAGAGCCCAAATATTAAGCCAGGGACTCAAATTGAACAAACTTGAATCTGATCCCCCTTCAGATGTCATATATTAAATATGAAAGAATTCTGACTGGTGGATCTGAAGAAGAAGAGGTTTTTAAAGAAATGTCCTCACATTGCACTAAGTTAAACTTTGGGCTCCAATAAAGAGCCAAAATAGTAACCAAGGGAACCGATTTGAACAAACTTGAATCTGACCCACCTAAAGATGTTGTATATCAAATATAAAAGGATTCTGACTAGTGGATCTGAAGAAGATTTAAAAAAAAATTTCCTCATATTGCACAAAGTTAAAATTCAGGCTCCCATAGGTAGCCCAAATTAATAACACAGGGCTCGATTTGAACAAATTTGAATCTGACTCCCCTATAGATGTTGTATACCAAATATGAAAGGATTGTGACTGGTGGATCTGAAGAAGAAGTTTTTTAATTTAAATTTTCCTAATATTGCACTGAGATTTTGTATACCAAATATCAGAAGATTCTAATTGATGGTTCTGGAGAAGAAGATTTTTTTACTTGCGGAAAACAGTTTATGGGTGCCATGTGGTGCCCACTGTGGGCATGGCAACTTGATTTGAACAAACTTGAATTGACATGTGATAAGGAACATGTACATCAGATTTGGTTCAATTTGGTCCAGTTGTTTATGAGAAGACGATGAAGTAAAAGTTCACACGCGACGGACGACAGATGGACGGACGGACGGACAGAAAGTGATCATTTAAGCTCCCCCTGACTTTCAGTCAGGTGAGATAAAAACATAGGATTGAAGAAACAGAATGTGATAAAAGCCTGAGGCTATAGGCACCTCCTCCTCTCATACCATCTGCACGACAAGTGCAGACACCTCAACATGAAGAAGCTGATCCAATAAGCACACCACCCAGACACCATCATTATAATAGACTTTTTGCGTGATCTGGTATTATGAAGGAATTATACACACCGAATGTCATTATCAGTGTGCTGTCGTACTTTGGGCAGCCGAGTGTGATGATGCTCATGCCACTCAGACTGGATTGTATGTAGTTAGTCCAAACAAATTGTACTCTCCTTTGAATTGAAGATGTAGTTCATTCGTAGTTGATAAAAACACCCCCTCCTACAACTATTACAATGGATGAGGTAATTTTGGAACTCATTGTTGCACAACGGTGTAGTTGTGACTGATTACTTCACTTACTGGCATATTTCATCCAGCTCATGCATTTATATATGAGAATGGCTACACCTCTTCATATTTTAATTGATACAGATCATATAGACAAAGACGTAGCATTGATGAATTTGAATCATGTGACAGATCGGCTGGATTGTTCGCCATCAGTATTGTGGATGTTGTGCGGCGAAATGCCAGATTCTTTTCGAGATCTGTGCAGTGATATCGAAGAAAATATTTTGTAACAAAGTCATTTCCAGTATATTAATAATATACAACCTGAAAGACAATTATTGCTAAGTCTTGTGTGGCTGTGACATTATTTAACATTTGAAAGAATTGCCAGGTCTTTTAGTTGTTGATCACTTCCATTCATGTGATAATTCACCATGTTATTGATGTTTTATCTGATGTTTTTAGTTCTAGAAGTTTATTGGCATGATCTTGACTTTTGGGACATGTTAGATTGTATATATTGATAGATTTACATTTATATAGTCTAAACAGACCAAACGGTAAAGATTTGCATTTAACTAACTTAGTGGCCCAAACGGTCAGAAAAGTAGCTGATATAAGACTGAAAAGATATGAAATATCTTCATACTTTCCCAACAAAACCATGCAGATATGGATATCAATGGAGCCGACTCAATGGACAGGTTTCATTGGTATCAACATTTGTATGGTTTTACTTATTGATTTGTTGAAATATTCCAACTAATATAAAATTTAATTTATTTCTCTAAGAAGCTGTGTTGGTAAAGGGTTATACCTATATGTGTAAGATGAACATCATATATGCTAGGCATCATGTGTGGGTTAGGTATGTGGAGAGTATAGGCTGTAGGTGAGAAGGTCAAGGTCACATTGACCAGCATTAAATGACTTGTACTTTGTTTCCACTCTATTATTATCCTCTGCCAATTATAATCCAACTTCACATGGGGGTTTGGTATTGGGAGAGGGTGAACTCTATTCATTTTGAGGCTGTGGGTTTGAAGGACAATATCACAGTCATGTTCAGAATTAAATGCATGTGTGCTTGATTTGTGCTCTATAACTAAAGTTACACTAACTTGACTGACAACCCTTCATTGGAGTGGTTTTTTTTCAAGGAATAAGCCACCCTCGGTGGTCCTCTAGTTTAAATTATAAGGTGATTGATGTTAATGGCGATATTGTGATGTATCTATTGACAGCCATACATTTATCAATATTTCAGGGAGCGCGGTGGTTCAGTGGTAGACTGTTGGACTTCTGTGCTAGAGGTCCCGAGTTTGATCCCTGTCTGGGACGACCCACGTTGTGTCCTTGGACAAGGTGCTTTGTCTTGGTTGCCTACATGGGGGCACGATGATGCTGTGTACTAAGGCATACTGCACATCGATGGTGCACATGTCTTCAACCACTGTAACCCTGCTTGAGCGGAGCTTGAACAGAGTTAGAATGTTGAGGAGCTGACCGTTGCTCATCGATGCTCGTTGGTTCTCTCCGGGTACTCCGGCTTCCTCACCCGTAAAACTGTCACGGTCACGATTAGCCATTGTGCATAAGTATGTGACCTTAAACACCAATAAATAAATAAACTGATACTTCGCCATGCATGAATATCATGCGGTAGCTTTGAATAAAACCG
The DNA here is from genome assembly GCA_031216915.1 of Pictodentalium vernedei. NCBI lineage: Eukaryota > Metazoa > Mollusca > Scaphopoda > Dentaliida > Dentaliidae > Pictodentalium > Pictodentalium vernedei. The sequence continues at coordinate 601,639,426 of CM062297.1, forward strand.
CATTGCTTCATCCACCAATTCGCAGGGATTGTTAATCCAGGAATTTTCCAACAGAGGGCAAATGTTCCCGATGAGGGGGTAGGGTGGGGGAAGGGGCTGGGCCTTTAAATTTTATGGTAAATTTCCTTTCTTATTATACCTACCACAATTGTTTACTGCAGGCTTGCAATACAGTGGAAGACCCTAACTCGGAAAATATACTCTCTATTTTGATCTTTCCCAAGTGATTTGGGAAAGAAAAATGGTGCAAAAGCACCAAGAAAAAATAAGCCAAAACTGGGTCGAGTGCCATGGCGCACACCCAGTAGGAGACACTCTTCTCTTAGTACAAATCCACGGCTTCTGGCATCCAGTCTGCAGGCAGTAACTAATGAATCATTCTTTTGAATCTGCCAACATTGGAGTTATGTAAACCGCATTTATCTCAATCGGACGCAGTTCATTACGAAAGGCAGGAAACAATTTTTTTCTGTCTCTTTTTCCTGGTCGACAGAAGATCTCTTCTCAATCCATTTCTTGGATTGCACGAAACGGACAGAGCAAAGGGCGGTTACCCTCAGCAGAAGGAAGAGCCCTGATACAGATAGGAGGTGGAGTAGTTTCTGGTATCTGATTCTTGGTCAGAAAGGAGCAATCAGTGGAAAACGTAACACTGCTGGGAGAGCCTCTGAAAAAGGGCGGGTCAACTGAGAGGGCGTGAAGCTCATTAACCCGACTGGCTGAGGATTGACATTTGGCCTCCAACAACTGAGCAGAAAGTGTTGGAGAGGTCTGACATGCAGCCAACCTAGAGGAGTGAGATCTGTCACCGAACCGCAGAGACCGAGCAGCCGGAGAAGACTTCGAGCTGTCGCGGACGTGGAACTGGGACAGAGTCAGGGAAAAAGCTGAGAGAATCACAGCCCTTGCCTGGGGAACCACCACCGTATTCAGCTGAGTACAGAAGTCCATCCCCAGATGACAAAACGACTGAAAGGGGACTAGGTCCGACTTCTCCTCATTGTCTCTGAACCCAAGCGACGTGAGCAGGCTCAACAGTGTGTCGACATCTGACTCCAGAAAGGCAGCATTGGATATCGTAGTCACCCTGGACTGTGTGTGATGTGAGGCTAACACATGCGACATCAGTCGGGTGAAGGCCCAAGCAGCCAGGCTGAGGCCGAAGGGCATGGCCTTGAACTGGTAAACTCGCTCCAGAAAAGCGAACCTGAGATACTTTTGCGATGTAAGTAAGCGTCTCGCAGGTCGATACTGGAAGCGAAAACTCCCTGGTGAATGGAGCAGCGAACCGACCTGAAAGTCTCCATGCTAAACTTCGGAGCAATGATAGACTGGTTCAGGATACTCAGATTGATAACCGGTCGGAGTCAGCCGTCCTTCTTCGGCATCAAGAACAGGCGGGAATAAAATCCCATTGAACGATCGCCCCCTTTGACAGGAGATTGTCTATCTCCATGATCAAAAGTTCCCAACGTGTAATGTCTAAAGGAACTTGTGTTGGAAGAGGCACTCTCGACAGAGTTGAATGCCTCAACCTGGGATAAATCGAGGTGAGGACCTTCATTTCGAGCCTCGGTGAGGCCCGCAAAAGAAGAAACACCTCCTCTACTATATGAAGAGTCCTGAGTCCTCCCTCTAGCCTGCCGACACTTACCCTTACCCCGTGAGTAAGTAGAAGCAGCGGCAGGAGGATCAGCCCATGGCTTCGTAGAGGAAGCAGAAGAGCTCTTGTTAGGCTTTGGATGGCCCCGGCCTCCAACAGAAGGCGGATCAAGCTGACAAAGCAGCAACTGATCTATGGAATGATGTAGGACGTCATTCCAGACTGTCGCCATGGAACCATGGAATAGTTGCGGACCCGCCAAAGAAGCAGATCGTAGAGCAGCACGCTGCCCCTCAGGAAGGGAATGGCATGTGTCCAACAGAGCATCCCTGAGAACTAATTCCAAGTTAGCCGTGTCACAGGCATGCATGTGCATGAGCGTCTTGGAAAGCACATGCAAAGGAGCCTGTACATCATCAAACTTATCTGGAGGCAGATAAGCAGCTAAAGCAGAGACGACGCGATTCGAGAGAGAAAGCATGCCCAGCATCTCTCTCAATAAGCCCAACAGGGACTCCAGAGTCGCCATAGGAATAACGGCCGACTTGGGCTTGGAAAGCCCGAGGGATGTGGAGTCCTGATCCAAGATCCTCAAAGTCTGGCAGACTGACAGATTGGCGGAAGCGTAGGAATGATAATGCACTGGAGGCAAAAAGGTGTCAACCCTGGTGAAGAACGAAGTCTTCATAGCCTTGGAACTCAGCTTAGAGTCCAAAGCTGAAAACACTTCAACCACCTGTACCGACTGGCACGGTCGAAGGTGCCCAGAAGCAGGTTGCTCCACAGGCTGTAGGCATGCGACCGATGATCGCAACCTGGCTGACACTTTGGCTGGTTTGAAGGTTTGAGATCTGGAAGGAACCCAAACAAAAAGTCAAGAGCTGCCCCCAAGTCAAAAGACTGTTGGCTCTCGACGTCAGGTATGTCAGACTCATCCTCTGATTCGGAAGACACATAGCCCATCATGGGCAAATCAGCCAATGCCTCCCATGGTGTAGGCACACCCGAGGGATCAGAAAGCGGCCTGCTTCCGATCCCGGGAGGGGTGCCTGGAAACCACTAGTAGCCTCGCTGGAAGCAACAGGAAGGCTCTTGGAAAGAACTTGAGTGAGCAAGGAGAGGGCCTCCCTAAGCTCACGACCGTGCCGGCCGTTTCGACGTGGGAACGAACTGGCTAAGTGGCTTCACTCCTGACCCTTTTAACCAGCGAAGGGTCACAGTCCTCAAATACACCAGATGCGGGGTGACAGGTGGCAGCCGAAACATCTGAAGGCAGATGTGTATAGGGGTATGACATACCCCGAGGATCTACACAGCGGGAACTCAGAAGAGTCGTCGCAGACCTCTGACGGACAGAATGGCCAGGCTGCACAAAAGTCGTTGGTCCTGCAAAACTGGCCATGGGGCCAGAGTGCGTGGATGGAAACACCGCGGAGTTCATGGTGGCCCCACCATGAACATCTGAATCCAATGAGAAAACTGCGGTGCTCGACGGCTGAGAGACCACAGCAGAGGGTTCGGCCAGCAGCCCCTTCCTACTTTGCCGAGTTGAAGTCAGGGAAGGTTGAGGCTGATAACCCCACATCCACACTACCAGACATCTCTGCAGACCCCTGCAGGGATAAAACTGCTGTGCTCAATGGCTGAGAGGCCACAGCAGATGGTTTGGTCGGCAGCCCCTTCCGACTTCGCCGAGTTGAAGTGAGGGAAGGCTGAGGCCGATACTTGACATCCACACTTCCAGAGATGCATCTCTGTAGACCCCTGCAGGGATAAGCCGAGGCCGGCTGAAACGGTGACCAATGATGTTGCAGACAGAACAGCAGTAGCAGCAGATACTGGTGGAAAAGGGAAGAGAGCAACCTCGCTCGGCTCCAAAGGAGGAGTCACAACCCTAGTCACAGCCTCAGATGTCGACTGGAGAGGGACCACAGTCCCAGAACCAGGCATCTCTTCACCAGACAACTCAAGAGCTCCCGCAGTATCCACCACAGAAAAAGACTGCACATCCCCCACAGAGGGGGTATAACTTTCATCAGACGTGGCTGTGTCGGGAGGCCACGAACGACAGTGTTCCCCCTCCCCGTGAGTGCGGGAGGAATGGTCACGAAAATGCACCACATGCTTGGGCAAAAGGCACTGACCTCAAGGAACAGTCCTGGGCATAACAAAGGTGAGAGCAGTAGAAGAAAATGGTGAACTCAACAGATGTAGAAAGTAGAAGAACACCCCCAACTACAAGAGAAAGGTGGCAGAAAAAGGACCAGAGGGAACACAACTGAACCCAGACGGCCGACAGGGACCAAAAAACCAAAATTCTGCCCTCAATAGAGAGGAGAAATCCTGTCCATACAGCCCTCTCATTGACACCTAACTCCAATAAAAATAATGATATCCAAAAGGATAACATAAATTTATCAACTGAAAAATTTTATGTCTGAACCGCACAGTACGTGAAAGTCGCGCGCGAACACGGAGAATATATAAAATACAATGAAAATGTGGTTGAAAATAATAATGAGAATATATAAAACATTAAAATTTTTTAGTAAATTTTGTTTCTTAACATACCTACCATAATTGTTTACAATTGGCTGTAACATAAGTGCAAGCCCTACTTCGGAACTAACTCAAGCTTTTAGAATCTTTTCCAAACGAGTTGGAAAAGTACTAGAGTGCAAAACCACGAAAAAGATCGAAAAAAAGGGTCGAGCGAGACCAGCGCTCGAAATTACAGGTACTCTCTCTGCACACCTTTTGCGTTTACCGAGCGCTTGCGCAACAACCGTGACGTCAATTCCGTATTTCCGCCAACGAGAAGTTTGTGATTTCGCGGGGAGGCATCGATATCAAAGATATTCCCAAGGAGGGTGGGCCTCCAGTAAACAATTGTGGTAGGTATGTTAAGAAACAAAATTTACTAAAAAATTTTAATTTCTTTTCAACCTACTCACAATTGTTTACAATTGGCTGAATAAACAATAGGAGGAGGTGAATCACATAACCAATACCAACAAGAGTAGCAGAACGAAAGCAAGGATGGCAGAGAACAAAATCGAAAACCTGTAATGAAGATAGAGAGAAGGCACCTGAAAAGAACAAGGCTGAGCGAAGCGCAACCTCGACAAAAACAATTTAACGAGGGTGCACAACAGCCTGAGCAGCAACAAGAGGGCCTAAAGAATAAAGGTCCTCAGATTGCTGCTGAAGGTGGCGGAGATAAAAGGAGGAGAAGGTAGAAGCATTCCTCCAGTAAGCCGCATTCATAACATCACGGAGCGAAACAGAATTGGAGAACGCCCAGGATGTAGAAATGGCACGAACATCATGAGCATTAAGCCGGTTCGAAACAAGATCCGACGCAGACAAGCGAGAATAAGCCAGCTTGATTGCAAGACAGATCCACCTGGAAATAGAATGGGAAGAGATAGACTGCCTCTTAGGAATGAGAGACAGAAAGAATCTCTTCCGACCCCTCCTAATGAACTGAGTGCGAGTAATGCAAGTCTTGATCGCACGAACAGGACAAAGAAGAGCCCGAATGCAGATGGGAGGAGGTTCCGAATCAGGAAGTTGATTCTTAGCCAGAAAAGAGCAATCAGTAGTGAAGGTGACACTGTTAGCCTCATTTCGGAAGAAGGCAGAATCAACAGATAGCGCATGAAGCTCACTGACTCGACGAGCAGAAGCAAACGCTAGAAGAAAAGCCGTCTTATAGGAGAGAAAACGCATGTCGGTCTCAGATAAAGGCTTGAATGGCGCCCCCTCCAAGCAGTGCAACACCCATGCCAAGTTCCACTTGGGTGTAAGACGCAAAACTCGAGGCCTCTTCAAAGAAAAGTGCCGAATAAGTCTGGAGAGAAAAAGATTACGACCGATGCACCGCTTTCCCACATAAGAGAAAGTATCAGACAGCATAGACCGATAGCCCTTAATCGTAATAGGCTGGAGGCCCTTGGAGTCAAAAAGAAAAACCAGAAAATCCGCAATTTGAGCGATTGACGGATCACGGTAATTCACATTGTGATCTGCACACCAGCGGCAGAAAAAACCTTCCACTTGGCGGCATAAGTCATGCCAGTGGAATGTCGCTGCGATGCAGAAATGCACTCCACTGATCGTCTCGAAAAACCTCTACGTCAGAGACTGGACCTGATAAAAGACAGGCGTGAAGGGACAGGCTCGCCAGGTTGTTGTGATACTTCCTGGGACGACCCTGTGAAAGAAGATCGCGACGTAGAGGTAGACGAATCGGTCGATCGGCCAATAGAGGCCGCAGCAGATTGATCCACGCCCTCTGTGGAGACAGGGGTGTGATCAGAATGATCCTGCAACTGCAAGCACGAATCTTCACTAATACTTGAGGAAGAATCGGTGCAGGAGGAAAGGCATAGCCGATCCAACCTGTCCAGTCCAGAGACAGAGCGTCTACTGCAAATGCCAAAGGATCTGGACAAGGGGAGACAAAGGTCTCTACCTGATGATTCCAGCGAGTAGCGAAAAGGTCGGCCTGAGGACGGCCCCACTGCTCGCAAATCGCCTGAAACACCGACCGATGTAGCATCCATTCGGTTGGAAGGACACTGTCGCGACGGGACAGGGAGTCGGCTAGGATGTTGAGACACCCGGGAATGTGTCGAATGGACACCCGAGCGTTCACATCCCGCGCCAACAGAAGAAGATCCCGAGACAGCCGATACATGGGAATCGAATGTGTGCCTCCTTGATTCCGTATGTAGGCCACTACTGTCGAATTGTCCGAAAGAAGTAGGACAACATGGTCTGACAGATGAGGGATCCAAAGCCGAAAACTCAACAGAAGAGCAAGGAGCTCCTTCTGGTTGATATGAAGGCCCACCTGCTCGCTGTCCCACTCTCCGTGAGTAGACAGGCTGAGAGGATCCAACGTCGCACCCCAGCCCCGATCGCTGGCATCCGCAGTAAGGATGCGATCAGCCAAAGGAAGATCCAATGGAACACCCCGTGTAAGCCAGGGAATATCTACCCAAGTGCGGAGGTGACAAAGCAGAGACCGAGGAATAGTGAGTTCCAGGTCCAGTGGATCTACATTCGGATGCCAATGATCCAACAGAAAGTGTTGGAGAGGTCGGACAAACAAGCGACCGAGCGGAATGAGATCTGTCACCGAACCGCAAAGGCCCAGCATCCGAAGGAAAATCCTGGCCGAGACCGAGGAAGATTGAAGCAGGTCCCGAGTCAAGGCAGAAAGAATCGTCGCCCGAACTTGGGGGACCGACACTACATTGTGAAGAGTGTCGAAATCCATACCCAAATGACGGAATTGCTAAGAAGGAAGAAGATCCGACTTCTCGCGATTGACTCTGAAACCCAGCGACGCTAGCAGGCAAAGAAACTGCCGGACATCGAACTCCAGAACAGCAGCATTGTGGTGCCATTGGAGGATGTCGTCTAGGTAGGCTGACGAAGTCACTGCCGACTGAGTGCGGTGGAAAGCAAGCACCTGTGACATCAGTCGGGTGAAGGCCCAAGGAGCCAGGTTCAAACCGAACGGGAGAGCTCTGAATTGAAAAACTCGATCCCGAAACGAGAACCGAAGGTATTTCCGTGACGCCAGATGAATGGGTACATGGAAGTAGGCATCCTTCAGGTCAATACTGGCCGCAAAATCGCCCTGATGAACCGAACGTCGAACCGACCGGAAAGTCTCCATACTGAAACGAGGAGCTATTATGTACTCATTCAGGGTACTCAGATCAATGACAGGACGATATTGGCCGTTTTTCTTCGGCACCAAGAAAAGTCTCCAGTAAAACCCCGGTGAAAGGGCGTACCTGACCACCTCGACCGCCCCTTTGGTGAGGAGATTGTCGATCTCCTGCACCAGAAGGTCCCGACGCAGAGAATCGGAAGGGACCCGAGTCGGAAGGGGCACCCGAGATAAACTGGGGTGCCGATGGAAGGACAGTCGCAGACCGGATTGAATGACGTCGAGGACCCAAGAGTCCGACGTTATCTCTGTCCAACGGTCGTAAAACAGCGACAGCCTTCCCCCGACTGGAGGCGAATCGAGGTGAGAACTTTCACTTGCGGCCTCGACGAGGCCCCCGAGAGGAGAAACCACCTCGGGAAGTGACAGAGTCCTGAGACTTTCCAGCCTGAGGCTGCCAGCGAGCCTGGCCACGTCGGCGCTTCTTATGAGCAGAAGGAGCCGACGTAGCCAAAGGCGTCACCGACAAGGCAGACGCAGCAGCACGCTTGGCGGGCCTGGAACGACCCCCACCCGCAGCAGCAGGTTGGTCAAGCTGTCTCAGCAAAAGCTGGTCCTTCGAATGACGAAGAATTTCGCCACGAACAGCTTCCACGGAACCATGGAACAACTGAGGTCCCACCAAAGAGGCAGACCTCAGAACAGCACGTTGCTCAGAAGGAAGGGATGGTAAAGAATCCAACACCGCATCCCGGCGTGCCAGCTCCAAATTAGCCGTGTTACAGGCGTGAGCGTGTGTCAAGTTCATAAGAGCCTGTGACAAAACGCGAAAAGGCGCCTGAGCATCATCAAACTCCCCTGGTGGAAAATATTCAGCCAGAGCAGCGACGACATGGTCCGCGAGAGATAACATACCCAGCATCTCTCGGGACAGGCCCACCATAGACTCAACTACCGACATCGGGAGAACTGCCGACTTCGGCTTAGTCAACCCGAGGGAAGAAGAATCCTCATCCACAGTAGTCATCCCTTGGAAGACTGGTGGAGAGACGGAATCGTACACACGAAACCGCGATGGAGGCAGAAAGGCATCAGCTCTAGAAAAGAAGGAACTCTTGAGGGCCTTAGAACGCATTTTGGCATCTAAGCCCTGGAAGGACTCAACAACCTGAGCCGATTGCAGAGGACGCAAAGCCCCGGAGCTAGAAGGATCAACAGGGTTACGGCGCTCCACAGTGGACCGCGGCTGGACGGTCACAGAAGGCTGGTTGGAAGGTTGAACGTCTGGCAATAAGCCAAAGATGAAATCCAAAGCCTGCCCCAAGACTGACGAGGGGGCCCATCACCTTCAAGATACTCGTCATCCTCTGTAGCAGAGGAGACGTAGCCCAACTCGGGCTGACCAGCAGAAACCTCCTGTGAATACTGTGCAGTATCCACGGGGCCAGGCGAGACATCTCGGCGACCGACCAAAGGAGGTTGTGCCTCAGGAGGCACAGGGAGGCCAACTTGAGGGTTGCCAGAAAGCAACCGGGTGAGCGCCAAAACGGCCTGGCGCAGGTCACCCTGAGAATCCGTCGCAGCAGAATCGCCCGACGGAGTGTCCTCCCAATGGACCCTTCTGGTAGAAGAACCCAAATCCTCAGAAGAGACCGACGGCGAACGTCGATCGGCAGACAGAATAGGAGCACGGTGAGAAGACACCGGAGGATAGTCCCGATTGTGACGCCCAGGGGCCATCACTGACCTCTGCGAAACAGAAGGTCCTGCCTGCAAATCCTCTAAAGAGACTGACGGCGCACGTCGATCGGTAGCTGGACCTAGGTCACGGTGAGAAGACACCGGAGGATTGTCCCAAGAATGACAGGAACGGCCCCAACTGCCTATCCTCTGAGACCGACGGCAAGCATCGAGGAATCACCGGAGGAAGGTTCCGAGAGTGACAGCTCTAACAGGGGCTGTCACTGACCGCTGCCGAACAGCAGGCCCTGGATGCCAACGTCCCAACACCATCCCGCTAGGCGGCACACTAGCAGGGGAAGGTGGTACGATAAACGATTCACTCGAGGGACGAGGAATCGCTGCCGAAGCGACCGGCCGGCTCAACCGACTAGGAGCAAACCTAGCCAGATGAAATGGAGCAGACAGCAAACCCGCACAGCCCCGCCGCGAGGCTGGGGGAAGCTGAGAACACACAGACACACCAGCAGATACAGCCTCGGTCCCCCGAGACTGTAGACCATCCCCAGAGGAGATGGAAGAGCCACCATCAGACAGAATAGGATCTGGAGTAGCAACCTCCTCAACAACGGTCGACGGTGTAGGAGGCAGTTCGGAGACTCAGAGAGCTGACCTCGGAAAAGCTCTCAACGAAAACAGACGCCTCAATAGTGACATCAGAAGACAAAAAGACCACGGTCTCCTCGTCAGGTATCACTGAACTAACACCGCCAACAGTTGCAGAGGAACTCGCCACAGAAGGCAGATCCGAATCCTGTGTGACAGAGTCACCACGTCCACCAGCAGAAATGTCTGCTACGGCACGGCTACCCTTACCCCGAGAACAAGGGGTTCTAGCTCTGGAAAGAACCACCTTGTTCACAGAAGCCCAGAATTTAGAGGACCAAACCCCACAAATACCACATGATTGGGCCTGAGTGCAATTGTTGCAAGTGACACATGTGGCATGAGAATCGTCCACACGTTTCACCTGCAAACAAGAGGTACAAGGAATAGTCTTAGGCATGATATCAAAATAATAATCAAGCTTCCCGCTGACGGAAAACAGTACTAAGGTCGTGTTCACACGTGGGGGAAAGACAAGATAAAGTGTGAAGAGACAAGCAATAAAAATACAAATTAACATTAAATAATAATTATTTGGTAGCTTGAAAAAAGGATACAATCCACTAGCACACTAAATATGTAGAATAAGTTGTTCACGAAGAATAAACAGCATAATTAGCACGAGTCACAAAAATTTCCGACCATGTACAATGGCGGAAAATAAAGGAATTGGCGTCATGGTTATTGCGCATGCGCTCAGAAAACGCAAGATGTGTGCAGAGAGAGTACCTGTAATTTCGAGTGCTGGTCTCGCTCGACCCTTTTTTTCAATCTTTTTCGTGCTTTTGCACTCTAGTACTTTTCCAACTCGTTTGGAAAAGATTCTAAAAGCTTGAGTTAGTTCCGAAGTAGGGCTTGCACTTATGTTACAGCCAATTTTAAACAATTGTGAGTAGGTTGAAAAGAAACAGTCCTGTTTTTATACGATCCTCAGATCCATAATTCCAGTCACAGGTAACCATTATCAACGAGTTGAATTATCACTGTTTCTGAAGGCAAATGGACGTCCTGCCGCATGGGCTGACGAAAAAAGAATGATTCATTAGTTACTGCCTGTGCACTGGATGCCTGAAGCTGTGGATTTGTACTAAGAGAAGAGCGTCCCCTACTGGGTGTGTGCCGATAGCACTCGACCCAGTTTTGGCTTATTTTTTCTTGGTGCTTTTGCACCACTTTTCTTTCCAAAATCGCTTGGAAAAGATCAAAATAGAGAGTATATTTTCTGAGTTAGGGTCTTCCACTGTAGTGCAAGCCTGTAGTAAACAATTGTAAGGTAGGTTGATAAGAATTTGCAACAAGGACCTAATTGTTCGATGTCTGAAAAATAAACTACTTATTTTTAAGACAGAAGTTCTATAATTCTTGTGGCCAACGTGTTTTTTAGTCATCATAGCTCCAATCAGGTGATATGATGATGATTCTGAGAGTTTCATAACAGAAATATAGTGAAGAAAATTTAATAAATTTCTGGATCCATGCCTGGTTTTCCAGATGCTGTTGGCACGTTAGATTGTGCAGTTATCAAAATTAATCGACCATGGGGTCCTTTACTGAGTCGCTATTACAGGAGAGACAAGGGTTTTCATTTTGTCAACTGGTTAGCAGTAGTGGAAGCTCGAGGGTTTTTATACATGGCAGTTGTGGTTTTGTCAGCCATATGTCAGATGCAGACTGCCTTCGAGAGTCACCAACAATCACTTTTCCAGCAGGCCAACATATAATTACCCCACGTCATCATACTCAACACCATCCAGATCAACACGCACTGAACTACACTTTCAGTTAGCAAAGAGTTGGCGTCAATCACAGAATGAGGGATCTAAAAGTGTATCGCGTGGCTGAATGGAAATACAGGGCATCCTGTGGATTTCTGCCCCACATTGCCAATGCAGTTATGGGCTCAACTAACAGACGAAGGAGACTGGTGATGCAAGAGCAGTTATTAAATTAAAATTTAACATTTATGTTTGTTAATTTTTTTCCATTTCCTTTAGCTATCGATGAGGTCAGAGCATTTGTGCTTGTTTCATTTTATTAAAAATCATCTCTCTCTCTCCCTCTCTCTATCTCTGGCTGTCTATTTCCCACCCTCCCCTCTCTCTTTCCCCCATCTCTCTCTCCCTCTCAATATATATATTGAGAGAGAGAGAGAGAGGGGGGTTGGTTCCACAAAGGACACATTTTGGTTCTTAATACAACCATATTCAGCCACTATTTTTACAGTGTAGACAGATAGATGAATAACATACAACTGAGCACTATAAATAAATTTTTTTGATTTATTCTAATTTATTTTAAACATTGGTAGTAGTATCTAAAGTCCAGCCTCTTCCACAAGCTGCTGCCCTTAAGTATCTTCGTAAAACGTCTTCCGTCTCTGCGCCCTCACCTACTGCTGTTTGAATTTCTTGCAGAGTTTCCAGCATACTTTGGGCAATCTGCCGCTATATTGGATACACCCGCTGTGCACGTCAACTCCCATCCACCTCCCCTCCCCCATCACTTCCTGCTTGATATTCCTCCTGTAGAGAATTCTGTTCTCTATTTTATTGTTGTCTGGATTGTACAGATCCACCACCTGGCACTTCCCCACCTTCTTCATCCCCATCCTGACTAGCTGTTTCTTGCTCCATGGAACGAATTTTGGATACATTATTACCTGTACTACCCCTCTCACACTCAGCACACCCACTCTCCTCCCTTCATTCATTTATTTATTGGTGCTCAAATGCCACCTCAGCATGTCATGGCAAGAAAACGGTAAAACTATGAAATAAAAGGATTAAAAAAAATAGGAAATGAATACACTAAAAATGTCAAAGACAAGAGTGATCTAACAGTAATGAGTGAAGATGACGCAAGGAAAGTGAATACCTTATAAATCAACCTGATGGTATTTAGACATGAAGAGTCTAGCTTAAAAGAATGAAAGTGTCAATGACACTGTAGCTCAACTTGTCAAGACAAAGACATGTACATGTATAGTACGTGACACAGCAATGACAAACATCTAGGTAATGACCTGATAACAAAGGTACATATAAAGTATTGTAACGGTCTGTACATGAATACTGACCGTTGCCTGTAACAAATGTATAGGTAAAGTATTGTAAAGGTGGGTGACAGTCAGATGCTGAACTAGAAAAAATCTTTGAGTCCCAGAGTGGGTCTGACTGAACCCCAAAATATTTGTTCTCATAGCACAGTGATAACAAAGGCACCCCAAAACACACTCGTTCCTGTCCCAAGGTGAAAACAAAAGTACTCAAGAAGTTTTGTGAAGATCAGTTCATAAATACGAGCTGTATAGAACTTGTGACAAAAAACTGATTGGACCTAATTTCGGTACAAAATGGCCACTGGCAGCCATCTTGAATTTTGGACCGTACCCAGAAACACTCATTCTCATCCCAAGGAGATAACAAAGGTACCCAAGAAGTTTTGTGAAGATCGGTTCATAAATACAGCCTCTACCCTGAGCCGTATTGACATGTGTGCTTACATTGTGTAAGTAGCACTGAATAAATCAAAGTTCATCTAATTTGCATAATTTCGGCACGAAAAAAAACCCCTTACAATATGTGATGTATTCCATGTTACTAAACATTCATACAAAAATTTATTCAAATCAGAACTTTCATACAGAAGTTCTATACAAAAGACTGATTGCACTAATTTTGGTACAAAATGGCTGCTGGTGGCCATCTTGAATTTCGGACCACACCCAAAAACACTCGCTCTCATCCCACGGTGATAACAAAGGTACCCAAGAAGTTTCGTAAAGATTGGTTCATAAATATGGCCTCTAGTCTGAGCTGTATAGAAGATGTGTACAAAAAACTGATTAGACCTAATTTCGGTACAAAATGGCCACTGGCAGCCATCTTGAATTTTAGACCGCATCCAGAAACACTCGTTCTCATGCCAAGGTGATAACAAAGGTACCCAAGACATTTCGTGAAGATCAGTTCATAAATACAGACTCTAGTCTGAGCCGTATTGACATGTGTACTTACTGTGTGTAAGTCGCACTGAAAAAATCAAAGTTCATCTAATTTGCATAATTTCTGCACGAGAAAAAAACCTGTATTATATGTGATGCATCCCATGGTACTAAACATTCACACAAAATAATTATTCAAATCAGGGCTTTCATATGGAAGTTCTGTGCAAAAATCTGATTGCACCTAATTTTGTACAAAATGGCTGCCATCGGCCATCTTGAATTTCGGACCGGACCTAAAAACACTCGTTCTCGTCCCACGGTGATACCAAAGGTACCCAAGAAGTTTCGTAAAGATCGGTTCATAAATACGGCCTCTAGCCCGAGCCGTATTGGCATTTGCACTTACAGTGCTGAAAGTAACCCCAAAAAACATCAAAATTAGTCTAATTTGCACAATTTACAAACGAGAAAAAAACCCGTATTATATGTGATGTATCCCATGGTACTAAACATTCATACAAAAAATTATTCAAATCAGAGCTTTCATATGGAAGTTCTGTACAAAAAACAGATTTCTGCATCATCGGTACAAAATGGCGGCTGGCAGCCATCTTGAATTTTGGACCGCACCCCAAAACACTCGTTCTCGTCCCACAGTCATAACAAAGGTACCCAAGAAGTTTCGTAAAGATCGGTTCATAAATACGGCCTCTAGCCCGAGCCATAGCAGCTTGGCACTTACAGCTCTGAAAGTAACACTAAATAAATCAAAGTCAGTCTAATTTGCATAATTTACGCACGAGAAAAAAACCCGTATTATATGTGATGTATCCCATGGTACTAAACATTTATACAAAACTTTATTCAAATCAGAACTTTCATACAGAAGTTCTGTACAAAAAACTGATTTTTGCATCATCGGTACAAAATGGCCACTGGCAGCCATCTTGAATTTCGGACCACACCTAAAAACACTCGTTCCCGTCCCAGGGTCATAACAAAGGTACACAAGAAGTTTCGTAAAGATCGGTTCATAAATACGACCTCTAGCCCGAGCCATAGCCAATTGTTGACGTACGGACAAACGGACAGACGGACAGACGGACGACGGGCCATGACAATAGCTCAAATTTGACTTCGTCAAAGTTGAGCTAATAAAAACAGTTTCAAAATTTATTTAAAAGGTTGATTACTTTGAGAAATGAGAGAATTTTGTGTGGGCTCATATGATAAAAAAGATCTCTTACAGATTCAACTGTGAAATACTGCCCTCTGACATGATTAAAGTCAGTGCAAAATAAAAGAATGTGCTCCACAGACAGCACCTACTGGCAAGGAACACATTCTGGTCACAGAGTACCATCTAACAAAAAGGAATGTGTAAGTCTTGTGTAACCAATATTACATTGTGTCAAAACTGCATGATCTTTTCCACAAAGGTTTCTTGACTGGTAGTGATAAAAAATATTTGGTCAGAAGCGATGGATCTTGTTATTTGTTGCTCCATCCTAATCCGCCTGCAATTTAGATTTGATGTATTCTGATATGTGGTTTAAAATCGCTGAAGGGAATTTTAAAATCAGTAAGAGGCTTGGTTAAAGCCTGTTTTGCAGCACCTCCCCCCTCCACTGTATGAGGAGTTGCACCACTGGCTTCAGTGTGTTGGTCGTTTACAGCTGGGTCAGTCCGCCCTGATTTCTCCGTTGCCTGCTTGGTATTTAGGTGGATGACGTGTCAAACATCTTCCAAGTCTCTCATCACATTCCTGTAATTGTCAGTAAATGTACATATAAAAAGGTACGGATGGGCAGATGAATGGAGGGATTATTTATTTTGGTGTTTAAGGTCACATATTTCTGCACAATGGCTAATCATGACCACAACATGGAGATAAAGCCAAGTTTAGTTAATCGTTTACACCCATGTTGCCCATTTTAGAGGACTTCCACCCCAAGCATTGGTGACTGGGTCCTATTTTACCAGTAAAACAGAGCTTGTTTACCGCAGTAAGAGATGGATGGATGGACAGATGGATGGAGGGACAGATGGGCGGATGAACGGGCAGACAGACAGACAGATGGATGGATAGACAGATGGATGGATGGGCAGACAGATGGATGGACAGATAGATGGATGGATGAATGGATGGATGGACAGATGGATGGACAGATGGATGAACAGGCAGGCAGGCATTGGTTGAAGACAAGTGCACATCGATGGTGCATTGTCTTCAACCAATGCTAACCCTGCTTGTGTGGAGTTAGTATGTTGGGGAGCCTGACAGTTGCTTGCTGTTGCTCAGTGGTTCTCTCCCATGTACACCGGCTTCCTCCCACAATAAAACTGTCTGACATGAGGTGACCCTGGCTGTTGAAAGTGTCGTTAAACCCCAATAAATAAATAAATTATTCCTATATAATTAGTGTTTGGAATCTGATTATTGCATCCGTGGAAATATTGTCCACATGTGGAAAGTAACTAGTCCATGGGGCCGTACTGTAAATGCAAATCCATTACATGATTAGATGTATGTACTATTTTGTAATTAATTTTTATGAGTATAATACATATACTAATGAAAATTTCTTACATAATGCGATTATGTACCCTTTTCCATTGGGCACACCCTCTCAGTATGTATCTTACCTCCCTATATATATTCTGAATAGCTGGGTTCAAGTTTTGAAAAGCACCATCTTCACTTTTCGCTTTCATTGTGAAGAAAAACTGCCTTTATTCTGGTTTCATTTGTACATCTCTGCCTCTTCTCGGGTCAAAATATTGCCACACAGAATCATGCAGTGTACAGAAATAAATGGTACAAAACTGTTAATAATGTTGTATATAACATATGCTACATGCAGGTGACCAATCACAAACGTGATTTAGTTTGGCTTAGCTGTGCGTTGTTTATTCATTACCCAACAAGAAACTTCACGCTTCAAAACCCATAGTACCATAACACATGAATAATGACATCTTACCCGTATAATACCTCTATAATACCCACTTTGGAAAAAGTCCAATAGGTCTGAATGTGAAAATATACCACAACTTTTTAGGCCACATAAATCAATGTTGTATGATGGGAAAGGGAATTTGCAAGCCATTTTCTGTAAATTTAGAACATACAGAGAAATCCAATGGTCATCAAATCGGTGTAAGACCAATTTGGTTTTTTGTCCGGAAGGAAAACTGAGCGAGTACTACTCACTTCTCGTTGAAAGAAATCTTGATTCACAGTATTTTGATATTATTCAAAAGCTTAAAAAAAGATTTGGATTTTATGATCTGACTGAAACTGCACAAATGCATTTCAGGCAAGCTCACCAAACAATAAATGAACCACAAGAAGAGAGGGCAGACAGACTTTTAACTTTGGCAAAACCCACCTAAAATGAAGATTATATGTACTTGCAAGCAGTTCTTCAGTTTTGTCAAGGGTGCATTGATAAAAGGGCTAGTGAATATGTCACAGACACCAGACCTCAATGTGCTGAAGAAGCAATTGGTAGAATTAGGTGGTTTCAGCAAACTAATCAAGCTATTCAAGGGATTCAAGTAGCTGCACCCAAATTAAAAAATTTAAGAAATAAAAAAAACTAAATATTGAGCCTTCACAAAAGGAAACTTTTCAACCTCAGCCTATTAATGAAAACAGTTAATCTCAAATTAAAGCTATTAAGGTGCTATATAAGTAAGGGAAATTTGTTTACCTTGAAATTCCCACCTCTGATATTCCATAAATTCATGTTAAATATACACAAATTATACATGAAAATGAAGGTTATGATGTACAGAACACAAAAAATATGTGCAATCAACTCACTGAGTTGACAGTAGACACCTGTAAGTATGCTACTGTATTCATTACTAGAACTGATAATAAAACAAGAGGCCCCAAGGGGCCTTAATCACTCACCGGCCAAAGTGGATCAAAGAAGTATTTGGGGTCACATTCACTTAGACATGGTTCATCAGCACTACAAAGGAATGAAGTCATGAAAGGCAAATTTTATGGAAAAACACTAAGGAATGGATTTGAACAAACCTGAACGTAACATAACCCCCCCCCACCCCTGCCCATAGAGCCCAAATATGAAGCCAAGGACTTAAACTGAACAAAATTGAATCTGATCCCGCTTGAGATGTCAAAAACCAAATTGGAAAGAATTCTGAATGGTGAATATGAAGAAGGTTTTTAAAGAAATCACCTCACATTGCACTAAGTTAAACTTTGGGCTCAAATAGAGAGCCAAAATATTAACCAGGGTCCCGATTTGAACAAACTTGAATCTGACCCACCTAGAGATGTTTTATACCAAATATGAAAGAATTCTGATTGGTGGATGTGAAGAAGAAAATTTTAAAAGAAATTCCCTCATATTGCACTAAGTTAAAATTCAGGCTCCCATAGGGAACCCAAATATTAACTGAGAAACTCGATTTGAACAAAAAACTTGAATCTGCCCTAGCCCCTCCCCCCCCCCCCCCCCCCCCCCCAGAAATGATGTACACCAAATATGAGAGGAATCTGACAGGTGAATCTGAAGAAGACAATTTTTAAAGAATATACCATTGCACAAAGTTAAAATTTCGGCTCCCATAGGGAGCCCAAATATTAACCCAGCGACTCAATTTGAACAAACTTGAATCTGACCCCCCTATAGAATTTGTATACCAAATATGAAAAGATTCTGAGTGGCCGATCTGAAGAAGAAGATTTTTAAAGAAACTTCCTCAAATTACACCAAGTTAAACTTGGGCTCCAATAGAGAGCCTGAATACTAACTCAGGGACCCGATTTGAACAAACTTGAATCTGACACCCCCTAGAGATGTTGTATACCAAATATGAAAGCATTCTGACTGATGGATCTGAAGAAGAAGATTTTTAAAGAAATTTCCTCATATTTCAGTGAGTTAAAATGTGGGCTCCTACAAGGAGCCCAATTATTAACCCAGGGACTGGATTTGAACAAACATGAATCTGACCCCCCCACCCCACCCCACCCCACCCCCCACCCCCCACCCCCCTACAGATGTTGTATACCAAACATAAAAGGATTCTGACTGGTGGATCTGAAGAAGAATATTTTTAAAGAAATTTCCGCAAATTGCACCAAGTTAAACTTTGGGCTCCAATCGAGAGCCCAAATCTTAACTCAGGGACTCGATTTGAACAAACTAGAATCTTACTCCCCTAGAGATTTTGTATAACAAATATGAAAAGATTCTGACTGGTGGATCTGAAGAAGATGATGTTTTGAATTTTTGAAAAAATGTATGGGTGCTATCGGAGTTATGCCCCTTCTGGTGCCCCCTGTGGGCGTGGCAAGTTTATTTGTACAAATTTGAATTGACATATGATAAGGAACATGCACACAAAATTTGGTTCAATTTGGTCAAGTAGTTTGTGAGGAGAAGTTGATAATGTAAAGTTCACAACGGACGACGGAGGACGACAACTGACGACAACAGACGGCAAGTGATAAATTGAGTTCCCTTCGGTGAGCTAATAATATTTCAGGCAAACAACTTGTGGCCAAATGTGCTTCATATATCCAAGAACAAAGCTAAGACATCAAAATTCTTCAAAATGCAGCGACAGAGCTGCATGGAAGTAAATTCCAAAACTCTCGGCTTTGCTTTAATTGCCTGTCTGTTTACATTTTCGGTCAAGGTCACTCGGTACACAATGCCATCTAAAATCAAATAATGAGAAAGATCGCCTTAATACTACAAAGTATTAATATGTGGAGACTACTACACAGTTACCATATTACTTACAAGCTATCAGGACACCCGATTCAATTTCTTAGAATTACATGATTTTTGATGAAAATTTGTGGTATCGCATGATATGCACATGTCCATCGACCATGGAGCCCATCTTCAGTAAGAAAATGCGGACAATGTTGCCCTTTCCCCAAATGCAGTCCTGTTGCTGCATCATAAGTATTTTGAATGCCTAGCTTTGTTCTTGGATATCTGAAGTACATTTGGCCACAAGTTGTTGTCTGTAAATATTATTTTATTTTCAGTTCTGGTACGAATACGGTAGCAGACTTCCAGGAACCATTGGTACCTGCTGTCAATTCTGTGAGTTGAGTGCAGATATTTTTCATGTTCTATACATCACCACCTTCATTTAGGTGTATGATTTGTGTATATTTAATTTGAATTTATGAAAAACCAGAGGTGGGAATTTCAAGGTAAACAAATTTCCCTTATTATAGCACCTTACTACACCTGTGCATGAAATGCAATCACACAGAGAAGTCAGATACGATGCACCACACAGGATTCAGACTATTACTCAGCAAATATATGAGCAGCCAGTCCTGCTGAGAAGCATACAGTCTCCTAAAGATACTAGTGATAAATGCATTTCAGTGTAGGAAGGTCAAATGACACACTAGGATTGATTCTTTATCAAAAAAAGTATAACAACTGACAGATTTCATTAACAAGAGGCCCCAGGGGGCCTGAGGGCACTCACCTGACATGGTAGCATAAATATCAACCCAGAGAATTGATTTCAACAAGTTACATCTGCTCCTCCTAATAAAAGCTTATACCAAATATCCAAAGATTCTGACCCGTGGATCTAAAAAAAAAAGAAGATTTTTAAAGAATATTCCTCATATTGAACTAAGTTATAATTCGGGCTCCCACAGGGAGCTCATATTTGAACCCAGGGACTTGGCTTTAACAAACTTGAATCTCACCCCCCCCCCCCCCCTCCCCCCCAAAGGATGCTGCACACCAAATATCAAAACATTTCGACTGCTGGATCTGAAGAAGATTTTTAAAGAAAATTCCTCATTTTGAACTAAATTACAATTCAAGCTCCCACAGTGAGTCCAAATATGGACCTAGGGACATGGCTTGAACAAACTTGAATCTCACCCCCTTAAGGATGCTGCATACCAAATATCAAAACATTCCGACTGCTGGATCTGAAGAAGATTTTTAAAGAAAATTCCTCATTTTGAACTAAGTTATAATTCGGGCTACCACAGTGAGTCCAAATATGGACCTAGGGACATGGATGGCCTGAACAAACTTGTATCTCACCCCAAAGGATGCTGCATAACAAATATCAAAACATTCCGACTGCTGGATCTGAAGAAGATTTTTAAAGAAAATTCCTCATTTTGAACTAAGTTATAATTCGGGCTACCACAGTGAGCCCAAATATGAACCCAGGGACTTGGATTGAACAAACTTGAATCTCACCCCCCTAAGCATGGTGCATACCCAATATCAAAAGATTCTGCCTGCTGGATCTTGAGAAGAAGATTTTCAAAGAAATTTGACTGAAATGCACTAAGTTCGAATTCGAGCTTCTCTAGTGAGCCCAAATATGAATTTAGGGAGCCGATTTGGACAAACTTGAATCAGATCCTCCCCACAATGTTGCGTACCAAATATCAAAAGAAATTTGCCTGAAATGCACTAAGTTTGAATTTGGGCTTCTATAGTGAGACCAAATTTGAATCCAGGGGGCCCATTTGAACAAACTTGAAACAGATCCACCCCACAATGTTGCATACCAAATATCAAAAGATTCTGCCCGCTGGATCTGGAGAAGATTTTTGAAGAAATTTGCCTGAAATGCACTAAGTTCGAATTCGAGCTTCTATAGTGAGCCCAAATATGAATCCAGGGGGCCGATTTGAACAAACTTGAATCAGATCCACCCCACAATGTTGCATACCAAATGTCAAAAGATTCTACCTGCTGGATCTGGAGAAGAAGATTTTTTAAGAAATTTGCCTGAAATGCACTAAGTTTGAATTTGGGCTTCTATAGTGAGCCCAAATTTGAATCCAGGGGGCCGATTTGAACAAACTTGAATCAGATCCACCCCACAATGTTGCATACCAAATGTCAAAAGATTCTACCTGCTGGATCTGGAGAAGAAGATTTTTGAAGAAATTAGCCTGAAATGCACTAAGTTCGAATTTCGAGCTTCTATACTGAGCCCAAATATAAACCCAGGGGGCCAATTTGAACAAACTTGAATCAGATCCACCCCACAATGTTGCATACCAAATATCAAAAGATTCTGCCTGCTGGATCTGGAGAAGAAGATTTTTTAAGAAATTTGCCTGAAATGCACTAAGTTTGCAATCAGGCTCCTATACTGAGCCAAAATATGAACCCAGGGGGCCGATTTGAACAAACTTGAATCAGATCCACCCTACAATGTTGCATACCAAATATCAACAGATTCTGCCTGCTGGATCTGGAGAAGATTTTTTAATCTTTTCTCATTGCCCACAGTGTTAAAAAGTGCTGACTCAGCACTTTTTCAGTCCTGAAAAAAGTACCTTGTGATCAAACCGATAGGGATTTTTTTTAACCATTCTATTCTACTGGATAAAAGTAAGCTTTATTCAAAATAAGAATTCTCTGTGCCGTGTAGTTTTGGAGAAATGGCAGTTTTAAGGTTTTTCCTATTTTTAGCTCCCGAGGTTCCCACGGGGCAATGAGAAAATTTTTTTTGCATCAGTCAACTACTTATGACCCATTATCATCTCATATCAAATTTGGTTCAAATCGACCTCACTGTTCTGAAAATAGAAATTTTAGGCGTGGCCAAAATTTTTGCCCCTCCCATAACGAAGGCAAATAATGCCTGACAAACTTCTCTTGAACAAACTTGATTCTAAACCTCAAAAGGACTCTGTATACCACATATCAAGTCTCTGCTACTGGTGGTTCATTAGAAGAAGATTTTCAAAAAATTTGGCCATTTTTTCCCCACACCTCTGCTCAATACGAGCCGAAACCTAATTTTTATAAAAATCAAAATGCCCCTATATAACCACTATTTACATGAAATTTAATTAAAATGTGACCAGTGGTTTAGGAGAAAGAGGCTCAAACACCACCTTCACGCAGGACGACGGACGACAGACGACGAGTGGTAAGAAAAGCTCACTCTGACTTTCAGTCAGGTGAGCTAAAAATAGGCTGAGGTCGCCCTCACCAAAAAGGGAGGATATAACCTGTTTTGGTGGTGGAAGGAGTCTGCATTTTAAAAATCAATGCCCTAGTACCAAACTAATGAACAAATAAGCAGCCAAATCAGTTACTTTCAGATCTATCATGTTGGAAGAAAATTTAAATGAGTAGGGGTCGGAAACATAGACCAAAACCTGATCCTCAGTACCTGAAGCAGGTCTCAATGAATTTCAGTGAGAATTTAAAAAAGGTGCCCTGCAAATTGTTAATAAGGTTTCATTTAGAAATCATGTTAGTATTTATGATCATTAAATAATACCTCAATTGGGAAAAGTGTTGAACAACATGCATGCTCATTCAGAAATAGATTCCTGAATTAATGGTTGTGCAACAAATGAAGCTTCAATTAAGAAAAAATATTGAACAAAAAATGATTATGCTGTCTCACGTTTGCAAGTCAGATATTTAAACCGATTTATAATATCTGATTTGAGAACATGAGACAACATGATCACATATTCACCATTCACTCCACTTGGGTACATTTTATTTAGAAAAACCACCAAAATACGACATTTATTGTCAACTTATGCTTCTGTAAATGCCAAACCTGGGCTACATATAACTGTAACTCCTAAACAGTTTTAAAATTCCACCATATTGGCCTCAAACTGTAACCACCAAACTACTAGTTCTGTATTTTAACTGCCCCTCACTGTAACTGCCAATGGAAAAGTATATAAAGGACAGTCATCTTGCAGCACCTCTCATAAGAGAGGTAGAGTTGGCCAAGGCAACACAGGAAAGAGCAAAAGAATATCTAAGAGAACACGGCTCTACACCACCACCACCAGCCTCATCACCATCACCATGCCAACCTCCAAAGAAAAAAAGCCGCAAAAAGGCCAGAAGGGGATAGACCTTCATTCCTCCTTCCTTTTCCTCCTTCAACACGCCTAGACATGTGTAAACCCATCACCTACAGCCACTGAGGGTTGAAAGGGGCTTGTCCCCCAAATTCGTCACTGCGCGCCTTCGGCGCGCCAAAACCATTTCTTCTCAGCACCTCTCTCTGCCTCCTCTTACTCTAAATAAAGACAATACCGATCAGGCTACAATATAAGCAGCATATGGGACCTTGATTAACTTCAAATTAAGTGCTCTCAATTTCCTTAGAGTTGGTTATATATATCGTATTTATTTTTCCACTTGTAAATTAATGAGATGGCACAAACCACACCAGCTTTGAGTTTAGCACCACTGTGAGATCTAATGGATGTTTGCTTCAAAAACACTCAATCCATACTGACTGAACAGAAAGGATTTTGGATTTTAGTTACTAACCTTTGAAACTAAATTAGAACACGTACATGAAAGTATATCGTCTACAAATTCTGAATTACCTGAACATTTAACTGAGTTATGGCTAAAAACTAATAAAGATTTGGATGAAGAAGAAAAAAACAAATTTAAGAAATTGTTAATTAATAATGTCATTTTTGCTACTAATGAGTTTGACTTGGGCCATTTTTTGGCAATTGAACATGAAAGTGTCAATGACACTGCAGCTGAACTTGACAAGAGAGCGACTGAACTGAATAGAAAGTTCCAGTAATGTCAAGTCAATACAAGAAATTGTTTCGTACATTCGAATTTAGAAGTCCTGAAAAGTTTTATTTGGTTTAATTATTTTGTCACTAATGCGTTTGCCAATGTTGGCAAAGAAAGTGTTGAACTCTCGTGCAATTTTGTTTATTACCTCGTTATTACATTTGGCGAAGGAAGTTGGCATATGTTCCATTTCAAATCTGCCAGGTTTTGTGCAAGTTATTCTTATTTTCTGTGAGTATTTTCTTAAAGTACATTAATTGCCTTACTTTGTTTTTCTATTTTATTAAATACCTTACAATAGTTTTTGTAATTTGTTTCATTTTGTTCATTTGGCAGTTTCAGATTCTTATAAAATTTAGCTTTGTTGATGGACGAGGTCAGAAGTCTCTTGGACATCAAGGGTTGTTTTCTAATGATTTTTTTCTTTACTTCAGTCCATGTAAGTGGAAATGATCTTTCAAATGCTGTAGAATAGATGTTCATACATGTTTCATATGGATGGTTGAGGCAAAGTGAATCCCAAACTTGTGAAAAGTCAATTTCTGATAAGATCCAATTGAAAGAGTTCATGTTGCTTTTACTGAAGTGTGGGTATAATTAGCCTAATGGTGATCTCTCTTTTTACTGTTGTTCTCCATGTGATGGGCCACATAGTTTACTGGCTACACAGTCTGAACAGAATTTGAATACAGATGAAATGTTACTGGGATCCAGGAGAAGAGTAACATAACATGCCAATAGCAATGCCTGAATGGAAATTTAACGCAAATGAAATGTTGCAATACAACATTCTACCCTGGGACCTTGGGGAGAATGTTACCCGGTAATTACACTTTGGTGTCACAAATCACAATTAATATGACACACAAAAATACACAAACAGGATTTTCAATTTCAGGGTATTCCAAGGATGAAATTATTCAAAAGCAATCAGATGCAGATTTGAGTATTATTTTTAGACTGGCTAAAAAACTCAACTAGGCCATCTGACAGTAACCTCTTTCTAGCAAGTCCTGCCACAAAGGCGTATTGGATAAATAAAGAGAGATTTTTGCTTGATAAAGGCATCCTCTGGGTACACAAAGATAAAGAAAATCCTAAACTTTTGGTCATCCCATCCAGCATAAAACATGAAATACTATCATTATCACATGACATTCCAGATTCAGGACATCAGGGAATGGGTAGAACCAAAAGAACAATGAAATCAAAATATTTTTGGTATAAAATAAACAAGAGGCCTCAGGGGTCCTTAGGGCACTCACCTGACATGGTAGTCTAAATATCAAACCAGGGACTTGACTTGAATAAGCTACATACACCCCTCCTAAGAAAAGCATATACCAACTAGATGAAGCGATTGTGCCCACACAATACACAGGATTTTCCTCCTATTTTCAGTTCCTGCACTTTTACATCCCAAAATTGAGATAAACTCATAAAAAACAGATATTTTTTTATTTTTGTTCAGAAATTTTTGAAGTCCCAAATAAAATATTTTCAGACTAAAATTTTTTTTTCTTCTTCTTAAAATTGACCAAAACGCCTAAAAAAACAAAAAACACCCGGACACCAAATTTTCAGTGTAAAAAAAATAAATTTTTTTTTGTCTTAAAATTGGCCACAATGCATAAAAACAAAAAAACTAATTTCCGGATTTTGATCCAAAATTTCTAAGTCTGGACCGGGATCCCAAATGTTCAGCCTAAATATGAACCCAGGGATTTGGCTTGAACAAACTTGAATCTCACCTCCCAAAGCATGCTGCATACCAAATATCAAAAGATTCCTATTAGTAGATCTGAAGAAGAAAATTTTTAAAGAATATTCCTCATACTGCACTAATTTAAATATTTGGGTTCCCATAGAGAGCCCAAATATGGACCCAGGGAGCTGATTTCAATAAACATATGAAACAATCTTCCAAAGATGTTATATGTGAAATTTGAAAGCTTTTGGAACAGTGGTTTGGGAGAAAAGTAGTGTTAAATGTTTTTCCCATTACCCACAGTGTTAAAAAATGCGGACTCAGCATTTTTTCAAAGTCCCCAAAAAGTACCCCATGATAACACTGATAGCAATTTTTTTTTACCATTCCATTCTGTTGGTCCTAAGGAAGCTTCACACCAAATAAGAATTCTCAGTGCCATGTAGTTTTGGAGATATGGGCATTTTAATTATTTTTTATTTTTAGCTCCTGCGGTTCCCATGGGGTGACGGGAAAAAAAATTGGGGCATAAATTAAGTACTTATGACCCAATAAGCCCTCATATCAAATTTGGTTCAAATCTGCCTCTCGGTTGGGAAAATAGAAATTTTGGGCTTGGCGAAAATTCTTGCCCCTCCCAGAATAAAGGCAAATATTGCCCATCAAACTTCTCTTGAACAAACTTGAGTCTACACCTCAAATGGAAGCTGCATACCAAATATCAAGTCTTTGCTACCGCTGGTTCATGAGAAGATTCTAAAAAATTTTGTGCATTTTGGCCCACTCCACCCCACCCCCCTCCTCAATATGAGCAGAAACCCAATTTGAAGAAAAACCCAAATGCCCCTATATAACCGCTACCCGTGTGAATTTTCATTGAACTGCAGCCAGTGGCTTGGGAGAAAATTTCAAAATTTCTTTATTGATCAGTGAAGATTTGAAAAGGGTACTCATATTGTGTGAAAAACTCTACAACAACTCTATGCATTGTAAATTCAGCAGTCTGACTTGGTAATGGTATACATTCAATCCATTTAGTAAACTGATCTACAATCATTAAAATATACTATTAAAAAAAAGTAGGGGATATTTGATAAAAGTGAGATATATGAAGAAATATATTTATATTTTCATCAAAAAGACAGTTGAGGCATTGCACTGACATCTGGTGAATGATTTCAGTGATAGTTGGGTGTCTGACAAACACACATTCCACGCACTGAGTTGTAGAAGACAAGGACGGTCAGTCAGATAATTTACCACATTCAGTCTAAGACCCCAATACCTTGTAAATCCTCCTCGGTTCGCGAAACAATTGCAGATCCTACATGGCATACTCCTCACCAAACATCCAATATCAGCTTGATTGATGTTATTCCATTCTTCCTGCAGTGCAGCGGGGAGTTCCTGGACATTGGTAGGGGGCTGTTGGCGTTGTCGTAGGTGCCTGCCAAGGATATCCCAGACGTGCTCGATTGGTGAAAGGTCTGGACTTAGTGCTGGCCAAGTCTGTGTAGTGATGTTCTGCTCCTGGAGGAACTCTGTAGTGACACAGGCCCTGTGTGCTCTTGCACTGTCATCTTAGAACATGAATCGACGGCCATGACATCGCGCAAATGGCACCACATGAGCTTCGAACATGTTGTCATGGTAGTACTGCCCTGTGACATGCCCTTGGATGTTATGCTTCCCAACACCATAACCGATCCACCGTCAAAACCATCGCGCTGCCTAACAGTTACGTCATGGTATCATTCATTCCGCTGCCGCCACACTCTGTTTCGCCTGTCGTGGAAGTCAAGCATGAACCTCGATTCATAAGAAAACATGACGTTGCTCCACCAACGATTGTCCCAGTGATGTCGTGGTCCCCACCAATTACACCTTGCTGTGATGTGACGTTGCAATTATTCAAGGATGTTGAGCGTACAAATTCCAGCTGTGTAGGCAATTTCGGATACTCTGACCACTGACTCGCACATCTGTTGCTCGGTTCAGCTGCTGTCCAATTACTGAGGCACTTTGATGGCCATTACGTAATGCTGTGGTTCGGATGAAACGATCCTGGTTACCAGTTGTCGTCCTTGGATGACCTGACCGACGTCTGTCATCAAAATTGCCTAACGGTAGCTTGACCACAATTTTCTAATCACCAACTGAGTAAGTTGAGAATTTGAGCCACTGCAGTCTGTCTGTAGCTAGCTTCCAACATGCCAAAGGCACGTAAACGTTTGTCACATGTCAGTCTTCGCGTACCTCAAAAGTTACATTTGAAACTATTGATGAACATATTTATACCAAGAAAAAAACGATGAGACCTCCGAAAAAGCCAGTGCAATACAAATGAAAATTTCAAAACGGACCCCGCAGGCATTAACACGGTGCTCGTGCAAAACACCTGCACAAAGTTTTAGTGGGCCAGTGACATTCTTGATCCACACTAAACTTAGTAACATATTGATGTGTCCAATCATGCATATCCAATACCATTTCAGTTTGGATATCCCCTACTTTTTTTGAATGGTATATATTCATTATTGTTGCCTGTTTTGGGTAATGACCCCAAAAGTCTAAATGGACACGGTCCATTGGCACTCCAGCATGATACTGCATTAATTGATATTTAGTTTTATCAGCCTTTTTCCCAGCACCAAATGAAGTACATCCAACTGTCCATCCATCCATCTGTCTGCCCATCCATCCATCCATCCATTTGTCCGTCTGTCCATCCATCTGTCCATCCATCCATCTGTCTGTCTGCACTATAATACGGGAGTTACAAGGGTTTTTTTTTGTCCAGACAGGCATTATGAGCTTACCGAAACATGATGAGATTATTTGATATATTATGAGCTTAATTACTAAGATATGAGACTTATGGGGCAAATAGTGATTTTTTGGGGTTTTTATATTAGGGGTTAGAGTCACTTCAGGGTTGGGGTTAGCATTTGTTACTATCAAGCATCACGTTGGGGGATGTAACCATGTCTATACCCACCCCCCAAAAAAAAATTTGACCGAAAAATGAGGTTTTAGCCGTTGTCCGAACGAATTAAAATGATCCATATGTCCATCCATCTGTCCGTCTGTCCATCCGTCCATTCATCTGTCTGTCCGCACACGCAAATGACTACTTATGTGGCTACAAGTTAGTAAAACAGGATACTTATGTGGTTAAAGTCTGTGACGTGGCTAGCCACATAACAGAATCTCTTATTGTGGGGGGGGGGGGGGGGGGGGGGGGGGGGGGGTAGGGGTTTGGATAAATGTAGAGTAGGGTTAGGGCATTCTGGGGTGGGGTTTAGGGGGTGGGGTGGGGGTCAGTGAAGGGGTTTAGAGTTATGTGGCTAGGGTTAGGGTTAGTTTAGGGTTAGGGTTAGGGGTGGATAGGGTTAGGGTCAGTAAAGGGTAGGGTTAGGATTAGCTGACCCCCCCCCCCCCCCCCAAAAAAAAAACAGAAAAAAAACAAAACAAAAACTTGTTTTATTATGTTGGACATGTGTTTTAGGTTAGCCACCTAACATGTCCATAAAATAGCAACATAAGTAGCCATTTGTAAGAACGTCCGTCTGTCCATCCATCCATCCATCCATCCGTCTATCCATCTGGGCAATAATACGGGACTTATGAGGGGTTTTTTTTGCCCAGACGGGAATTATGAGCTTACTTCCAGATTATGAGCTTACGTACAAATATTATGTGGTTAATGTCTAAAATATGAGACTTATGAGGCAAGAATCGATTTGTAGCGATTTTTCAGGATTTAGGTTTATGGTCAATTAATGGCTGGGGTTAGTGTTGCCCCCTTCAGGTTTATCTTGGGGGATCTAACCATGTCTATTCCCCCCCCCCACCCCCCCCCCCCCCCCCTCCACCCCCCCACCCCCCAAATTTCCAAAGAAATGACTTTTTAGTGGTTGTCCGAACGTTTTAAAATGATCAATTTTTATGCAAAAAATTAAGCCCACAACTCCCATTTTCCCGCGTGTCCATCCGTCTGTGCATCCATCCATCCATCCATCCATCTGTGTTTACAAATGACAATAACTACTTATGTAGCTAGGATTTGGCAAAAATATGGATATTTATGTGGCTGATTTCTGTTATGTGACTAGCCACATAACACTTAATTTTTTAGACATCTAAAAATCATCTGTATGACTAAATAAGACACATTACATCATAGACACATTAAAAGTTGGAAAAACAATGTCCAAATTTTTAGACAGCCATCCATTGGCAGCCATATAATTGATAGCCACATAAAAGTTGGGAAGACACTTAAAATATATGGACAGCCACATAAAAGTTTGGAAGCCACTTAAAAATATAATATCTGGACACTGAACACATAAATAGCCATTTGTTAGTAAAAAGCCACATAATTGGCAGCCACATAATTGACAGCCACATAAAATTTGACAAGCCACTTAAAAATATAAGCCACATAAAATATGAATGGACATTGGACACATAAATAGCCATTTGTTGGAAAAAAGGCCATATAATTTTGAGAAGCCACTTAAAAATATAAGCCACAATATTATTGGTTATACAAAGGAGCCACATTATTTTGAGACATCACTTAAAATAAACAACTTAACTATTTATGTATAATTTATGCACGAGAAAAAACCTGTATGATATGTTATTTGTCTTATGCTGCTAGACCTCCATAGAAAGAATTATTGAACTCGGAAATGTTGTTCAGAAGTTCTGAGCGTATAACTAACGAATTACACGCAATTTCCAACAAAAATGGCTGCCAGTCGGACATCTTGAAATTTTTGAGAAAAAAAATTGAAGTACATCAATTTTTTCTAATGCCCCATCAAATCTGAAAATTATAAACAGAAGTGTCAAAGCATCTCTGAGATACAGGTGGTACCCGATTGCCTAAATAGGGGCACGACGACACCGTGTACTAAGGCGTACTGCACGTCGATGGTGCACATGTCTTCAACCAATCTAACCCTACCTGTGAGTTAGGATGTTGAAGAGCTGACAGCTGCTTGTCGCTGCTCGGTGGTTCTCTCCGGGTACTCCGGCTTTCTTCACCCGTAAAACTGTCAACCGACATGATATGACCCTGGCTGTTAAAATGTCGTTAAACCCTAATAAATAATAATAAGATACAGGTGGTAACAGGACACAACATAACACGGACAAAAATATTACCTGAGAAAAAGGTTAAGTAAGGCCAGTTTGCATAATTTATGCACGAGAAAAAAACCCATATGATATGTTATTTATCTTATACTACTAGACCTCCATACCAAAAATTATTGAAATTGGAAATGTCGTTCAGAAGTTCTGAGCGTATAACGAATTACAAGCAATTTCCAACAAAAATGGCTGCCAGTCAGCCATCCTGAATTTTTTTCGAAAAAAAATTGACATGCATCAATTTTTCCTAATACCCCGTCAAATCTGAAAATTTGAAACGAAAGCATCAAAGCATCTCTGAGATACAGGTGGTAACAGTTCACAACATAATATGCACAAAAATATTACCCCCAAAAAAGGTTAAGTAAGGCTAATTTGCATAATTTATGCACGAGAAAAAAACCCATATGATATGTTATTTATCTTATGCTGCTAGACCTCCATACCAAAAAATTATTCAAATCGGAAATGTCGTTCAAAAGTTCTGAGCGTAAAATGAATTACACGCAATTTCCAACAAAAATGGCCGCCAGTCGGCCATCTTGAATTTTTTTCAGAAAAACATTGACATTCATCAATTTTTCCTAATGCTCCATCAAATCTGAAAATTTGAAACAAAAGCGCCAAAGCATCTATGAGATACAGGTGGTAACAGGACAGAAGGATGGACGGATGGACAGACAGATGGACAGACGGAGTGCAACCCAATAGTCCCCTTCACGGTGAAACCGTGGGGGACTAACTATAACTGAATCATTAATCAGATGTAAACATGATTTTATAATTCTGATGAAAGATTTCCTTCAGTAATTTCTTGAATATATATTACTCTTATAAAATAGGGTAGGACATGATAAATAATAGCATGTGGGATAGATTAACACTTTATATCTTGGTTATACTTTAACACTTTCTATCCTTGCTACATTTCCATGAAACCTCACATGCATACATCGTATGATAGTCATTCAGTGCCAGTGAAAATTGGCCTTGCCTGCACATTCTTCCCAGAGTTATGCCCCTCTGACCTAGAATTTTTCAAATAAGTCAGCATATGACCAAAAATTGTCCTGGTGTTACTTTCAACAATACCAACTGATTTCAGGTATGTGGGCTCATGAGATGTTTAAATGAAACAACTTCACATATCAGCTTCGCCCACCAGTTTGCCAAGAGTTAGGTGCCTGAAACTTTTATTTTTACTCAAATCGGCACATTTTGAAACATCAATTTCTGTAGAATTTGACGTTTACACTTTTTCAGATTGATATGAGTCTTTATTTCAATTATCCAGATCTAAATATATTAACTCCTATACTATTTGACTGTAACAAAAAATCCCCAGCTTCACATGACAGTGTATGAATTTATTTATTTTATTTATTGGGGTTCAACAACACTTTTGACAGCCAGGGTCACCTCATGTCAGACATTTTTATGGGTGGAGGAAGCCAGAGTACCCAGAGAGAACCACCAAGCAATGGCAAGCAATTGTCAAACTCCCCAATGTACTAGCTCCACACAAGCAGGGTTAGCACTGGTTGAAGACAAGAGCACCATCGACATGAGTATGTCTTAGTACACAGTGCCACCATGCCCACAAGTGGGCAACTGGGATTAAGTCTTGCCCAAGGACACAACGCGGTTGCAAGAGGTGGAATGCAAACTGAGGACCTCTCAGCTTGCAGCCTGCATCTCTACCTACTGAGTCACCTAGCTCCCTATGTATGAATATAATGAAACCAGAAATGAGTTGTATATTCTATCACCATTGTTAACAGAATGTAGTAATGTAATAGTATGAACAATATTCTCAAGTTCTTTCCCTTAAGATTCCCTTTGATTTGTTTTTGGGTACACCCTTGTGCTTTTAGGTTTCTTTCATTTTTCAGGACACTCGAATGCCCAAACGAAGTGAAGAGATGGGAGGTTAGGAATTAAAATTTTTGTAGGCCATTCAGTGTTTTTGGCTGTTCACCCCTCTTCTAGTCTAACCCAGATTTGGTACGGGGTTTTAAGGGGGGGGGGGGGGCTGTTTAGGTCTAGGGGTTGGGGTATGGTGTTTTAAGGGAAGGGTTTCTTTTGATCTTTGACCCTGGACTTGGAAGAGTCAGTGACTGGGATTGATCACAGCTCATTTTGGGCTCTCAGTACTATAGAGTCAAGAATTCAAACAACAACATTTTATTTGTACAAGTGAGAGGTATACACATGGTGGTTCAAAGTTGGCTGTCTCTTCCTCCAAGCTCAGAGGTGACTTTATGAATATACAGTTTATGAAATAGTCAAATATAAATTTATGACACAACTAATTACATACTAAATCATTGATAGGGATGCTACTTCTGAAATGCATAATTTTGATGGAAGGTTTCCTTCAGTAATATATCTTAAATAGATGAGTTATGCAAATACTCTTCCACAACATAATAAATAGTATAAGTGCTGATAAGTTATATTTGCTTTACATATTTAACCCTTTTCTAGCTGGCTACACTCTCCTCTCGGTCACTAAGATATAACCGCAATCTTTTTACAACAAAAAAGTGTTAAGAT
Source organism: Pictodentalium vernedei (assembly GCA_031216915.1). Taxonomy (NCBI): domain Eukaryota; kingdom Metazoa; phylum Mollusca; class Scaphopoda; order Dentaliida; family Dentaliidae; genus Pictodentalium; species Pictodentalium vernedei. Next base: position 601,673,026 of record CM062297.1, read on the forward strand.
GTGCAATATAATTGAGGTTAATATTGTTAGTAAGTGCATTATATACAACATTCCGGAAAGAAAAAAAGAAAAGAAATATGCACGTAGTATGGCAGTGTGTATGTCACTGTGGTGCACTTGCTGACATCTACCCTGCCTCACTAAGATGCATCAATGAGCTCATTGAATAAGAAAACATAAATGAGTACCTGAAATGATTAAAAGTGAGTAGAGAAAAGCAATAGCATGAAAATGGAATAAAAATATGATAATAGGACAGCAGTCAATATTTTGTGATGAAATGAATTAAAGTTACTCATGAAATTATTTAAAAGTTTGTTTTCATCTTTTAAATCTCAAAAGTATTCTTGTTTCAACTGAGGCACATGTACAGTTCGGCATTATCACCAACTTGGTTTTGGCTTTTGAAATAGTACATCAGGTAATTTTGAATTTTGTCAATGGGGTCTGGTTAACTGAGAATCAACAGATTTGATACAGGATATTTTGCTACATGTGTCTGTATGCTAAAGTACGCTGAAGAACCATGGACATCTTTCTTGAAAAATCATATTGGCCTACCTGGCCTAGTAAATAGAGTAAGACTTAATGTTCAGAGTCCTGGAAATATCTAGGAATACTGGAAAGGTCAAGTCTAGGAATATTGGATTTCATACAGCATTGGGTATTTATCAAACATTGTATTGTTCAAGTCAGTCTTAGGAAACTAGATGAAATATTGGCCAGCACTTTGTAGAAGGATTATGTCCTTTTTATCAAGTTTCCGCAATGGCGTATAGAACTTAGACGAAGCATCTAGGAAATTATGTAATTGCATTCAAACTAAACTGTCTATATGAAAGTATTTTTCCAGACTGTGAGTCTGGAATAGTATTTTCATCCTTCCTGGAAATAAACTAAAGTGTCTATTGTCTCTTCAGAGCAATTTATCAGAATAGCATGAATTTGCCATGAAGTCATGTTACTGTTCTGCAGTAATGTGAATTACCATCTTGGAATGATACATGTCACTTTTCATGTACCGTAATATTGGAACTAGCTAGACTGCATTCGCACATGAGACAGGCATTTGTGTGTGACATCAGTGTCCACTATGCAGACGAGTGAGACAACCATTGTAATCTTACATTATGACACCATGACTTGGCCTAATATTTTGGCTTTGCCGAATAGCGGCTTAAAATAATAGTGACACCAATATGTTAGAAATTAATTAGCGAAGACATTGTCTTTACATTTTCGTCCCACACTTTGTGTAGTTACAATTTGGTCCTTAATATGTATGGTACTGTCTGTGGTAGTGAACTGAAATATTTCTTACGTATTTGACTTTCTGCAAATTTTATTCTAGATTTGCTTTATGAACTCACAGTAATGTAAACAAAACTAAAATTTACTTTGTTTAACTAGTTTAATTATTTGTGTATTTTTTTTTTATTTGATTTATTCAGATTTTTTTTTCTCTGTTAAGACTTTATACTTCTTTTCTCTATTTATTATTTATGTTTACAGCCTATTTATCTGGAGGGTGGAGATAGAAGTGGTGGTGGGGAGGTAAGTGGGCGCATTCCATCAATGAACTATATGAAGCTTGTAATTGAACATCAATAGGTGTGCCGTCTACCTGCAATTTATGGCACTTGGCCGGCAGGGTTCAACTTGCAGACACTCTACCTAATGACACAAGTTCAAAAAGATTCATATTTCATCATATTTGGAAAGGAGAAAAAAAAATAGGAGTAAGTACAGGTAAGGAGTAATTATCGTGGTGAGAATCTCTTTTTATTCCTCCCAAATCTTCGTCTTTCTGCTGCTATCACTTCCAGAGCAGACTGCAATCTTCTTTCAAGATCTGTGAGTAATACTGGTGGACAGTTTATGGAGCTGCACCATTCTGGATCAAATCTGTACATATTCTTGTTTCTTGAATGTATCAGGAACATGGGCCTGCCATCAGCTATTTTGAAATGTGACAGATGTGAAAATTCTCTATGTCGATTTGGAGTAGCGTGTTGCATGTTCATCATAGTTTGCAAAACATTTTCTATGCAGTGTGCCATATTTTCACCTTTGAAGACTGTAATTGATTCCATCATCATGGATACAGTATTTGTATTCAAGTTTCCAATTGGTTGCCAAGGCGAAATCTTTGAATTGTGTTGTAGGGTTTTCACAAATGTTTGTTGACTGACAAATTTCTTTTCTTTTGTCGCAAATGTCTGCCACTTGATAATCATCTTCATCCTTTCAAGTTCTGCAATGTACTGTACTGATGGTGGTGTGCTAGTTTGGTTTGAAGTAAAAAACTTGTGTTTGTTACTTTTGAGTGGTCGTTTTCTTTTCTTGCCTGATTGTGTTCTGCCTTCATGGAATTGGTGCCGCAACTGTTCTGGTACTATATCTTTGTGTACCCAGTCAGTTTTGGACATGTTTCTCAGTTTCACTTTATAGCAGAGCTGCTTTTGTACCCATGCAGATCATAAGATCTTTTCAATGTCGTCAGGACCTATTTGAAGACTTTCCTCCATTTCTGGATGATTATCAGCGTTGTGTTTTGTATTTGGCTGAGATTTGGATTTGGTGTGGTTTTGAATAACCTTTTCGAATCTTTCTTCTAGACTTCTGTGACTATTCTTTTGAACTGCACTATCATTGTTATCGATATCCTGAGACATATGGCTGCCATTAGATTCCTGACCATTCTCAACAGCAGCTCCATTATTAGCATTATCATCACCAGCATCATCATCATCTGTGTCGATCCAGTAACTCATTGTATATTTTTAATTTTGTGGCATTTACCAGCATTTTTCTGATTTTCTTTTCTTTGTCATTCCTTATTTTAAAGGTTCCATGTGGTCCCATTTCCAAAATTGTGTAGGGGCCGGTCCACCGCCTGATAAGCTTCTTACTTATTCCTTTTGGAGTCTTGTCACTGTAAAACCGAACTTCGTCTCCTGGTAAAAAATTTGTTGGCACCGCCTTTTCTGTCATACTGGGTTTTGTATTTTTCCTGAGCTCGATTCATATTCTCTGCTGCAATTTCTCTTGTAGTCTGTAACTGTTTTATTATTTTGTTCAGGTGTTCTTTGTAATTTCTTGCCATTGATTCTTTGGGAATTAGGGAAGTATCTATCAGTGTCCGCATTTCTTGTCCAAACAATGTAGTTTGGCAAGTGAGTTTGGCTGTTACAATAGGTTCGCAGTGACTGGATGATAAAGGAGTTTAAACATTCAACTACACCATTCATCATCGGGTGGTACGCACTCGTATAATGATGTTTTACCTGCAGAAGTGCGCAGAGGGATTCGACCAGTTTTGAGAGGAAGTTTTGACCTCGATCAGATACGATTGTCCATAGCATGCAAATATTTCTTTGAACAAAACAGTTGCAATTTCCAGGGCTTCTTGGGTGTTCAATGGGAATGATTCGCACCATTTGGATCCTGAGTCTACTAGAAGAAATACATATCTGTCCTTGTCTGGTGTCAGTGGTAATTCTAATATGTCCATGTGCCATATTGCAAATATGTCTTCACACGGCATAGGGTGTAATGGAACTGGATGCTTGTGTGAATCTCTTTTGGACTGTTGGCATTCTTGACAAGTTTTTACACACGTTGCTACATCAGTATATAGGTTTTCCCAACAATATTTTTGTCTTACACCTTCGTATGTTCTTTTCTGTCCTTGATGACAACCGCCAGCAATACTATCATGGTAAGCATTCAACACTTCCCTTCTTAGAGGTTGTCAAACAGCTGGTTGTTTTATAACCCTCTCGCCTTTTGGGTGGCTTTTCACTCTGACACTGTAAAAATGATAAAGGATGTCATTACTGAATTCAAAATGGTAGGCTTTGGCATTAAGTGTTCGGGCTTTTTGGTGATCAGTCGGTACCATTCCATGTTGTTTATAGTTGATAATGGGTTCCAAATCTGGACACTGCTGTTGTAAATGTTTAAGTGTGGCTATTTGCTGTAATTTAGCAGGGTCGGTGTCATCATCTTCTGTATTTTCTTCGTCTTCATTAATAGTACTTATATTGTAAATAGGAGATTTTGGTTTTGTTTCCCAGTCATATTCAAAAGTGATTGCATTGTAATTCTTTGGTTCTTTTTGAGACAAAATGTTATAAAGTTGTTCTGTCAGGTCTGGCATTTCAGTCGGAGTAGGATTCTGTGGGCATTCACGTCAAGACAGCGCATCAGCATTGTTTTTATTCCCTGGTCTATGCAATATTTCAAAACTATATCCTTGTAACTGTAGAACCCATCTGCCTAGGCGATTATTTGCTTCTTTGGCAGACTCAAGCCAGCGGACAGTGATATTATCTGTGTAAACTTTAAATTTGTTTGTTTGCAAGATATGGCCGGAAATGTAGTATGGCATCTTGTAATGCAAGGCCTTCTTTCTCATTTATATGCCATTTCTTTTCATGTTTGTTTAGCTCTCTTCTACCAAATGCTATTACATGCTCTTTGGCTGTGACTGGATCCTGTTGGCCTAATATGTGTCCAATAGCCATATCGGAAGCATCAACTGATAATACAAATGGCCTATTGAAATCTGGGAAAATATTAGGATTGGAGGTGAAATAAGTTTTTGTTTCAATTGGTCAAAAGATGATTAGCACTCATTTGTCTTATTAAACTGCTTATCTTTCTTTATTAACTCTATGAAAGGTTTTGCTAGTTTTGGATAGTCTTTTAAGAACTTTCTATAAAATCCTGTAAGGCCTAAAAAGCTATGAACTTGTTTGACTGTTTTGGGTACAGGATAAGTTTGAACGGCAGAGGTTTTTTCTAGGTTAATTAACCTGAATTCCAGATTTGGAAATGACATGGCCTAAATAATCTACTTTTTCTTTGGCCTGTTCAAGCTTAGCATTTGATAAGCCATTGGGGCATTCACTAATCCGAAACTTAATCTGCGAAATTCACAATGGCTGCTTTGAGTAGAAAATGCAGTTTTGTGTTTTGTTTCTGGGTCAAGGGGAATTTGGAAAAATTCACTAGCTAAATCTAGTACAGTAAATATTGATGCTTTTGCATTGGCTACCATATCGAGAATGTCGTCAATTCTCGGAATAAGAAAAACGGTTAGCGTTGTGACTTTATTCAATTTCTGATAGTCTTCTGTGAATCTATACTGGCCAGACTGGGTTTTTTTTTTGACATGCACTACTGGGGACTGCCACTTTGAATTAGATTCTTCTATTAAGTCATTATCTATCATTTCTTTAATTTGCCTCTGTGTTTCTTTTCTTAATTGGGGTGTTTGTCTATAAGGAGGTGTTCTCACCGGTGCAGCATTCCCTGTATCAATAATGTGATGCTGCAAATTTGTTTTTCCCAATTCAGAAATATCTTTGGTAAAAAGTTTTCTGTTCTGGGGAATTAAATTAATAATTTTGCTGCTTTGATATTTTGTGAGATTTTCTCTTATCTTAATTCCTAATTCGTTAATAGTTTGTTCATTTAATGACTTTGGTGAATTTTGTCTGGGGAATTTTATTTTCATTTTGTGGGGAGAATATTTGATTTTTGTCAATTTGGTAGGAATTTACTAGTTTCACATTAGCACCTATTTTAACTGTAGTAGCAGTTGGGTTAAGAACTCTATAAATAGATTTGCCATTTGTAAGTTCCACAACACATTTTGAACATACTAAATTTTGATTATTGTATAAAGTAGTTGGCTCAATTAAAACAAGTTTTGAATTTCTATTTTGTGAAATTTTAACTTCAATATTCATTTCAGAATGAGGGGGCACTATAAAATGCTTAGTTGATCGGACAGCTCCAAAATCTTCTTTAGTCTGGTTGACTTTACTTATGAGAGGCACTGCTAAAATATTCTCCTGAAGAGATAAAGTATTATTTTGGAAATTTATGTGTGCTTTATTTGACTTTAAAAAATCTAAACCTAAAATAAAATCAACAGAGAAGTTTTGGACTACTCTTGTCAGTTGATAAATATGGAGTCCCTCTATGTACATTTCTATATCAATATTGCCTAAAATTTCATGAACAGTACCACAGGAAGATTTTTAATTCATTTCTGTTTTCCTTTGTAAATGAATGTGGTTGAAACACTGACACAAGAATTTTTTGGAAATACAAGAAATGCTTGCTCCTGTATCAACCAAGGCATTTGCATATTTCTTTTTGCCGATTCTGACATTCAAAGTATTTCTACTCAATGGTGTCAATAAGGATAAAGAAAGGTGAATGGAATTTGATGGGACTGCCATAATTATTTAAATTATATTGACAAACTTTTTTAACAAAACAAAAGGCCTGAGAATGCTCACCTGACATGGTAGACTAAATATCAACCCAGAGAATTGATTTGAACAAGTTGCATCTGCCCCTCCTAAGAAAAGCTTATACCAAATATCCAAAGATTCTGACCAGTGGATCTAAAAAAAAGATTTTTAAGGAATATTCTTCATACTGAACTAAGTAATAATTCGGGCTCCCACAGGAAGCCCAAATATGAACCCAGGGACTTGGCTTTTACAAACTTATATCTCACCTCCCTAAGGATACTGTATACCAAATATCAAAAGATTCTAACTGGTGGATGTGAAGAAGAAGATTTTTGAAGAATATTCCTCATATTGAACTAAGTTATAATTTGGGCTCCCACAGGCAGTCCAAATATCAACCCATGGACTTGGCTTGAACAAACTTGTATCTCTCCCCCCCCCCCACCCCCACCCCCCAGGATGCTGCATACCAAAATTAACCAAATATCAAAACATTCTGACTGCTGGATCTGAAGAAGAATATTTTTAAAGAAAATTCCTCATTTTGAACTAAGTTATAATTTAATTTGGACTCCCACAGTGAGCCCAAATATGAACCCCGGGACTTGGCTTGAACAAACTTGAATCTCACCCCCCTACGGATGCTGCATACCAAATATCAAAACATTCCGACTACTGGATCTGAAGAAGAAGATTTTTAAAGAATTCCTCATTTTGAACTAAGTTATAATTCAGGCTCCCACAATGAGCCCAAATATGAACCCAGGGACTTGCCTTGAACAATCTTGAATCTCACCCCCTCTAAGGATGCTGCATACCAAATATCAAAACATTCTGACTGCTGGATCTGAAGAAGATGATTTTTAAAGAAAATTCCTCATTTTGAACTAAGTTATAATTCAGGCTCCCACAGTGAGCCCAAATATGAACCCAGGGACTTGGCTTGAACAAACTTGAATCTCACCTCCCTAAGGATGCTGCATACCAAATATCAAAAGGTTCTGATTGGTGGATCTGAAGAAGAAGATGTTTAAAGAATATTCCTCATACTGCACTAATTTAAACATTTGGGCTCCCATAGAGAGCCCAAATATGGACCCAGGGATTTGATTTCAATCAAGATGTGAAACAATCTTCCAAAGATGTTATATGTGAAATTTGAAAGCTTTTGGAGTGGTGGTGTGGGAGAAGTCTTAGATGTTTTTCCCATTACCCACAGTGTTAAAAAATGCTGACTCAGCACTCTTTCAAAGTCCCGAAAAAGTACCCTATGATAAAATCGATAGCAATTCTTTTGGACTATTCCATTCTGTTGGTCCTAAGGAAGCTTCACACCAAATCAGAATTCTCAGTGCCATGTAGTTTTGGAGATATGGGCATTTTAAAAACTTTCTATTTTTAGCTCCTGCAGTTCCCATGGGGTGACACAAAATTTTTTTAGGCAAACATTAAGTACTTATGACCCAATAAGCCCTCATATCAAATTCGGTTCAAATCAGCCTCTCGGTTTGGAATATAGAAATTTTGTGCGGGGCGGAAATTGTTACCCCTCCCATAACGACGGCAAATATAGCTCCTCGAACTTCTCTTGAACAAACCTCAGTCTACACCTCAAAAGGAAGCTGCACACCAAATATCAAGTCTCTGCTACTGCTGGTTCATGAGAAGAAGATTTTTTAATATTTAAGCACACTTTTTGGGCGTGGCCCTACCGAAGGGCGAGGCAACTTGATTGATTTGAACAAAATCAAAATGCGATGTCACAGCAAACTATTATTTAAAATTTCACTTGAATCGGTTCAGCGGTTTTGGAGGAGAAGACGCAAACACCATGTTCACGGACGACAAACGGTGAGTGATCACTATAACTCGCCTGACTTTCAGTCAGGTGAGCTAATAAAGCTATGGTGTCAAAATGCAATACAACATGGCTGTACTCACCCTCTGCAATCTTCAGGAAAATCATTTCATGCTGCGAAAAGTCCTTCTCTGAAGTGACTGCATTTTCCTTCCATATCCTTCCTTAGTTGGCATCAGTGCAGTGTAAGCTGATTTTCCACCATCTGTGACCCTGGGCTTGGGAGGGTCAGTGACCGGGATTGATCACAGCCCATTTTGGGCTCTCAGTACTATAGAGTCAAGAATTCAAACAACAACAATATTTTATTTGTACAAGTGAGAGGTATACACATGGTGGTTCAAAGTTCACTGTCTCTCCCCCAAGTTCAGTGACTTTATATATTATTTATTGGTGTTTAAGGTCACATATTTGTGCACAATGGCTAATCATGACCACAACTTGATTATCAACTCAAGACCAGTGGTGAGCATTAATAATCCAGGTTGCCCATTTTAGAGATGGTTTGCACCTCCCAAGCATTGGTGACTGGGTCCTATTTTACAAGTAAAACAGAGCCTGTTTACCGCAGTGAACAGGCACTGCTTCACTTCCAGGGATTCCAGCAGGGAGACTTTATATATATACAGGTTATGAAATAGTCAAGTATAAATTTATGACATAACTAATTATGTACTAAATCATTGACAGGGATGATACTTCTGAATTGCATAATTTTGATGGGAGGTTTCCTTCAGTAATATATCTTAAATAGATGAGTTGTGCAAATACTCTTACACAACATGATAAATAGTATATGTGCTGAAAAGTTATATTTCCTTTACATACTTAACCCTTTTCTCTACAGATCCCAGGGCTGGGCCAGTCTCTAACCAGTCATTAGATGGTTAGTGGCCGGAGTACACTTTAGCTGCCTTTGTTTTTTTACTTCTCTTCATCCACATACTCCCAACAACAAACATCTTATTTTCAAAATGGAGAGAATGTTTTTTAGGGATGGGTTTTACCAGTTCCGAAATATTTTTACAGCTTTGGATCCGGAAGACTGATGACATCACTCTTCAGTGACTATATATACTGGGAGTGACAATTCAAAGTGGGCTTTTCAACAAAGACAATACATCAAGTTATTTGTAAGTTTATGTTGTAAATTTTATCATCGTTACTATATAGATTTACCATATTTCTGTACAAGGTTTCTGCCAGCAAACAATAACAGTGAATGAAGTGAGTTGAACTCACAGACTACTCAGACAGTCTGAATAAACAATGAGAACTTAAACAATGGCTTGCTGTACATGAATTTATATATTTATTTATTTGTTTATGTTTAAGGTCACATATTTCTGTCCTGACCACAACACAGAAATAAAGTCAAGTCCATATTTGAAACTTTAGGATGTTCACTGAAGACTATCTGGTACAGCAGTATGATGAGAAAGCAAATCCTTAACCAGCTGACACTTCTAGGAAACAAAGAATAAAAATTTTTATGGGGAAACCTAGAAAGCTGTGTTTGTTCAGTGACCCATAAGACAGACACTGTTTAAACAAAGTTTTCTAAATAGAGATTGTTAACTCAGCTGCATGTCATTGACGGGACAAGCCTTGACAAACCTATTGTAAATTAGCACCTTTGGAAGTCCAAATTATGCTTAGAGATATTTTTCACTGCTAAACAAAACAATGAAAATAGATCCTATATGAGGCGCTTCACATTTATTCAATAAGACATGGAGGAAAGAGAAGATAAAGGATGGAACCAACATAGTATATACAGGGGTGGCACAGGCTGCCTGTAGGATTTCCTAGGCTGCCCATGGCCTAGAGTGTGCCACCTTTGGCTAACATTAATATTCATTGTGATGGGGGGGGGGGGGGGGGGGGGTAGTCTTTTCAGTCTCTGCATCAAATGCTTAGGTGGTCTCATACTATTGTTTTATTAGGCATGTACACTGCCCTGGCATCAAAGGTTGGGGCAATTATTTGTCTGGTTCAATAAACCGGCCACCCATGGGGTGATCCATATTCATCATATACAGCTCAGTTCTGCATTATCTGTTTGCCAAACAAGCTTCACCCCGACCATCAGGGTAGAAGAGGGTTAGTGAAAGAGGGCCCACACTTTAAGTGTATTTATGTGATTCCAGTCAGTGCTGCCATTTGGGCAATAGGATTCTGATTCAGGTCATATGGACTGTGAAGAAGCCAGAGGATTCATGCTGAGTATTTTTAATATCATAGTAGCAGTACCGTATAGCAATAGAATTATATTAGATAGTTAGTTTGTTCATTATGGTTTACTGACACTTTCAGTAGCCAGAGGTCAGACACCTACATCGTGATAAATATATTAAATACAAAAGCCCAAAGTACGTAATAGTTAATTTATAATTTATAATTTAAGAATCGAGTTTTAGTATTAAATGCAACTCCACATATCTTGGTGGGCGTGGATAAGTGGATATGAGTAACTGAGCAAGTTGTTTAGCACCCAGAAGTTTCCTTCGATATTTCTATACAAATACGAGTTTGGGAAACTATTTAATTACAGTTAATATTTTCAGGATTTATTATTGGGTATAGTGATCGATCACAGGATAAAACTTGTAAATATAATAATAAGTTATATATATATATATAAATAAATTGTTGAATCATTGATCATTCTTCTCTTGTCAATGAAGAAGCCCCGAGTGACCCGAGAGCCCACTGAAGCTTTGCCTCTTCCCCTCACAGTCAATGCACATTAGTTCATTCCTGTTGATAGCAATTGATTTGAAGCATGTAACTATATGATGTCTCGTGAATAAACAATTGTAATCTGAAGGAATGAGCTTGTGGTTACTGGAATGGTTGGTCCAGCAATTTAGGAGCCCAGGCCCATCATTATATTAATTATTCATCATCTCATGACAATCCATTGGTCAGCGCTCACCGGCAAAAAAACATCTACTCCTCCCATGACATTATTGCACCAACGTCCCCAATGCAGTGATATGTATTTTTTGGAAAGGGTTACCATCATCAGTCACCGGTTTGATAATCACTCGAGCCTCACTCCAGTGGAAATTACCCATGTTGCATGCATAAAAAAGACCGCCAGTCAGAGTACTAAGCATTACAAATACTACTAAACCAAATATAATAAATCTTCCAGAGAGCCAGTGGTGTGAACTGATGTTCCAAAATATTCAAGACTCTAATAGTCAAACATAATGGATAGACTAAGTGATCTGAGACACCTGACAAAAGTTGTTTAAAGAGGATTTAAGATCAAATTAAGCATCTATGGCTAATTCACACTACAGAAGAATGAAGTCCTATAATTATTTATAACTCTGTTGTACATGTTGGATGATCTTTCTAGTATTCAAATGCTTCCATATAAATAATGCCTGGATTTACAGTATTTTCAGAAACTTTAAAAAAGGGCTGTTTACTCAGGGCATGGAATTCTAACTCTCCCTTTCTCTATGTTTGAGTTTCCAGTATAGGTGCCAAACCTTGCGTGCAACATCATATTTTTAACTGAGGCAAATCATACAAAATGCTTGAAAACTCATTTTAATACAAAAACAAGAGCTATGCCAGGTGTTGCATAATGTGCACTGTTTTCTCATAAGTTGAAGCTACAAACCAAGTTTGAAAATGCTAGCAAAGGGCTTAACTCTGATGGAAATGGACGGGCAGAGCTGAAATTCAATACCAACTCTGGCAAAAATGGGCAGGCGGATTGAAATTAATTACCAACCAGTATTTCTGTATGTTAATGCAACAAACCAAATTTGAAAACTCTAGGGCAAATCATGCTAAACTCAGTGCAGGGAAACCAACAAATGGCACAATTTTGTACAAATAAAGGGATGTTACTGTGGCCAAAATGATCATGTGGAGCTGAAAATCAATACAAACCTGTATTCCCATACATTTATGAAACAAACCAAATATGGAAACTCTAGAATAAAACATACTCAGGTTATTGCACAGAAAGCCAAATGGGTGGATGGACAGATGGACAGACAGCTGGATGGATGGACAGATGGACAGACAGCTGGATGGATGGATGGATGGATGGACAGCACTGCTTAAAATCAGGGTTTATGTGGCTAAAATATTAGAGGAATTTAAAATACATGGACAACCATTCAAAATTCTTTTTCAAGGCATATTTCTGGGTGGTAGCAAAACCCTAGCAATGTTTATCAATGAAATTTGGAAAAATTTGATAGCTCCCATCTGGACATTACTCCAAAACCTTGTATAAAATTTGAAACTGATTGGGTGAGAGATGTAGCCTGTAGAGTGTGCTAAAGGAATTGTGGCCGGATAGACATATGGACATATTTATTATTTATTTATTGGTGTTTAAGGTCACATACTTCTGCACAATGGCTAATCATGACCACAACATGGAGGTAAAGTCAAGTCTAGCCAATCGTTTATACCCAAGTTGCCCATTTTAGAGGACTTCCACCCCAGGCATTGGTGACCGGGTCATATTTTACCAGTAAAACAGAGCTTGTTTACCACGGCAAACAAGCACTGCTTCACTTCCCAGGGTTCCTATGGGGAACACAGATATATAGATAGACGAAGGATTGCAACCCATCCCAATAGCTCATATGTGATGTTGTCAAACAATAATAAAACCAGTGACTATTTGAACTGAATAAATAAATATATATTGTTTATTTCTTTTTTGTACATTTTATTTGCTTAAGTCACCTATTTTCACTTCAGCAGTCGTAAATTGACTATGCAGCTCAGGTGAAATGAATAAAACAGAAAAAAACGTGAAATATTTATAATAAAAGACTCCTTTATTAAATATAATTCATTTGTATGCATATTTTTTGTTTCATTCGTTATGATCAGAGCTTCGAAGGCCTATGAACATAAAAACTGTGATAGTACTAAAGAACTATTACAAAAAGTGTCAAAGCAGGAGAAAATCTGCTGTTACCATGAGGGTGGGAGACTTTGCATCAAACTGGGTGTCTCCCAGTGAAATCTGGAGACCTAATAGTAGAGTGTTCAGTCATGTGATGTCATCGCGTAGTCACTGTGAAAATTTCCAATTTTTCAACTTCTATTGCTTGTAAAAAAATAAATAAAAATTGTTGATGGTCACAAAGCAACACGTTTGTTAATAAAATATCCATGAACAAGTGGGTCTACAAGAAATTCTATAATTGTAAGTATTTTCGTTTCGCGAGACGTTTAAACTCGAGGAGTCGACATTTTCTCGCATTTCGCATTTCTGACCCGCGTTTTTTGTAAACAACGGATTTACCCCTCTCGTGCTTATGACGATTTCCGCTGGAGGATACGTCATATACAATTAAATGAGGCACACAATGGGATTCCTGAGACTTTGCTCTTTATCACAGGGTACCGTATTTTTCGAATCGTCAATTTTTTACCATTTTTCTGACGCAATGAAGTTTTTGGAACGATTTTTCCACGTCAAAAAAAATATTTATCAAAAAGTACGGTACCTGGTAATGATATTTCGAATACGTTCTTTTCATTTATGAAGGTTTTAAAGTGATACACCCAAGCACCTCCAACGGAAACTCTGCCAAAAACTGTTGTTACTTTCGGATTGACCCACTTTTACGTCACACGGAGGTTCTTGTGTACTAATTTCATCAGGGAAAGACCGTTTGACGTCTTCGGGTTATGATTGCAAGATAAAATTATCAACATGCGCGCAGTTTGGATACACGTTTTTCTTTGAATATAAAATTAAATCAGTAAATAGTTCATGACTTTGATTCATTTTAAAGATATATTTTAAGGAAAAAATGAGACAGACCAGAAGGTGAAACTCGTGTCGTTTTTGATCAGTCAGTGAGTCACCGAGTCCGATCAAACAACACGCAGTCTCCAAGTGTTTTCTCAGACTCAATTTCATTTTCAGGCGACCAGGTAAACAGGCCAGCAAATTATAACGACGCAACAAAAGCTATTAATTGCATAAATTTGATACCAGGCAGTTTTACATCCACTGATACTGAATTCATCTTTAATCTGGTCCCACACGTTTTTACATAAAGTTTAACAAATAGTCGGTATCTGGAAAACTTGTGATGGAATCAAAATGCCGCACTATTAAAAATTGCAGAAAAGACCACATAAAATTAAGCAAAAACTTTTTAATATTCCAATGTACTTAAAAATACAACCATAGATTTGGGTTCATAGGGAAGTTGAGGATGCACCCCCAAACCTTTTCCAACCCACATGGAACTGGGGGGGGGAATGAGTATATTTGTTGTGCTCCCCCCCCCCCCCCCCCCCCCTCAAAAAAAAATCAACCATACGGAGCATTTGTAGGCCTTCTTGTAAATACAACCAGTGATATGGTTATTTTGGAGGCGGTGTGTGGGTATCTGATGCCCCACCCAAATCCCATCACAAATTCCTGAGTATGAAAGTTCTGAAGCTTAAAAGTGGTAAAAAAGTCAGAAATTTTTACTAACTCTGAAAAATTGGTATACAATCTTCTCTCACTATAACAATTGGAAAACAATCTATTCTCACTGATAACAATTCAACATGATTTGGAAATAGTCAAACACAAGAAGAAAAAATGCAGTCAGAAATTCACACTTCCAAGACCATGAGAAATATTGGAAAGGGGTAATAGCATTCACCTTGCTTTCCAATTGTTAATTGTAACTACTGAGAGCACTGTTAGAAAATCTCTGGGTGGATGGGGGGGGGGGGGGGGGGGGGCTAATAAGGGATAAACTGGAATTACACAAGGCCATAAAAAATATAAGGGGTAGTGGCAGGTAACTAGATTTTGGGTGAATAGTAATCACTGTGAACACTAATTGGAAAAATATTGGCTGTGTGTGTGTGGGGGGGGGGGGGGGGGGGGTGCTGAAATTTTGCAGGACCATAACAAATATAATTGAAAAGAATGTTATGAGGGTGGGCAACAGGACTTTCACCAAATTGTAATTATTAGTGTCATAAGTAGAAAATTCTAGGGCTGTGGTGGGGCTGGATTTTTCCTGTGGCTTCTGTCTAAATCCTCCTAACCAGGTCCCTGAGTGAAATCAAAGAACAGCAGTCTTGAGTCCAACCACAGTCCAACCTAGTGAAAATGAATAAAAATAGGAGCTCAAATTCGAATAATATGGAGTAGAAAATATAAAAAAAAAATATATGAATATTACAGGTAGGATTATATGGAACACAAGTGCAGGAATCAAATACTTTTTTCCTGACTGATGCTACATTTCATTCTTCTGTTGTCTTTTTCACTCAAAGATTTATTGTCAATCCCAGCCAGTGGCCTCTTGGATTTTGCACTGCTGATCAAAGCCATTACGTGTACACTCCATATAAAACCGCACTTGGCGTACCCCACTTTTTGTGTAGAAAAGTGGGGTACCCAAGTGCGGTTAGGAGAGAAGCATTACATAATCAATTAGTGATCGACGAGAAATTTCTTCCTGAGTCAGAACTTGATTAGCAATATTAGTCTTCAGTCAGCGAATTTCTAAAACCCGCATTTCATAAAATAATGACATAAAAATACCATATCTGTCTTTTCCAGATCATTGTACACCGGAAAAATGTCCGATTTTAAACAATCCACCCAGTATTTTTCGAGATATTGAACTTGTTTCCGTATTAAAATAAAATGTTTTGCCGATATGTCATTTGGATTCCCCCCCCCCCCCCCCCCCCCTATATAATTAAAGGTAAGTTTGTTGCCATCCGAGTCGAACATGATCTTGTCCATCCTTCATTCTCGAAACAGTTCGTCGAGACATTTTTAAATAAAATTACCCAATAGAAGAAGAATTTAAAAATAAAACTTTTTCCGTGCGTTGTTATGTTTTTTAGAACAATAATGTGACAGTCTCGGTGATACATCCTGTCTTTACGAAGTGCGGTCCCTGTTTTTCACTGAGACTCCGAATCATTAAGAAACAGGCATATGTTTTAATATTGTAGATTTCTAAGCTGTTTTGCTGTTTCGCGTTTACATCAGTAATTATTTTTGACGAACTAAATTGAGAATGGAACAGAATTAATAAATAAATAAATCCATCTACTCCTTCCAGTCTTTTTCGTAAAAACTCTGGCGGATTTTTCAAATTAAGT